>JAUMJL010000399.1:0-465986 GCA_033558185.1 Dromococcyx pavoninus | reverse complement strand
CATGGCGGGAGAGGGGCGGGGCCGGGCGGGGAGGGGCGACACGCAGGCCGGGTAGAGGCGGGGCCAGGTGGGATAGGGGCGTGGTCACACGGCGCAGGGGCGGGGCCGGAGTCAGTGGGGCGGGGCCATGATGAGTGGGGCGGGGCTATGGGGAATAGAGGCGGGTCAGAGTAAGTAGGGGCGGGGCCATACCCAGCGGGGGCGGGGCAGGGCGGGATAGGGGCGGGGCCTAGCGGGATAGGGGCGGGGCGGGGCATCTGGGTAGCGGTGGGGCCACGGTGATTGGGCGGGGCCGGCCCGGTGGGTTCGTCCCGCGTGGGCATCCTAGACCCGCGGCAGCACCAATCGGGGGCGGCACTGACGCAGCTGTGGGGCTGCTGGGAAGCCCCCGCGTGTGATAGTCGCCCTCTGCTGGAGTGGAGCAGGAGCTCCGCCGCCCCCCAGCAGGTTTGCAGTGCTCTGTTCAACCTGGAGAAAAGGAGGCTGAGGGGAGACCTCTTCACTGTCTACAACTGCCTGAAAGGAGGCTGCAGCGAGGTGGATGTTGGTCTGTTCTCCCGAGTGATACGTGATGGGACGAGAGGAAGTGCCCTCAAGTTGCACCAGAGAAGGTTCAGACTGGACATCAGGAAAAATTCCTTCACTGAAAGGCTTCTCAGGCACTGAAACGGCTGCCCAGAGAGGTGGTTCAGTCAACATCCATGGAGATATTGAAAAGATGTGTAGATGTGGTGCTTAGGGATGTGGTTCAGTGGTGGATTTGGCAGTCTTGGGTTTAAGGTTGAACTCTATGATCTTAAAGGTCTTTTTCCAGACTAAATGATTCTATGGTTCTGTGTATTTTGATAGGATTGTTAATTAGGAATTTAAATTAAACCTGAAGTATGAAAAAAATAGTCTAGTGTTTGGATTTTAGGGTTTATATTTGAAATACATATATTGGCAGATATTGTGCTTCTCATCTTTTTTCTTGAAGGAGAACCATAGAAGTGGTAAAAAGAATCCTTTTGGACACAAAAGTGTTAAGAAAGCGTTCAGGTGTTACGTACTTGGAAGGGATCTGGTTTAGTAGCGGACAGGTACGGTTCAACTCGATGATCTCAAAGGTGTTCTCCAGCCAAGCGATCCTATGATTCTGTGACTCTTCCCCATGATTGTGCCAGTGTGTGGGGCCACGGGGCCCGTGTGGGTCAGCAGCCCCACCCTGCACCCAGCAGGCAGAGCCTGTGGCACAGGTGGGGATGCTGTCCCTGTCAGAGGGGTGGGGGGACAGGGGCACGGCTGGCATCCTCCCTGGGAAAGGTGTTTTTGCCAGGTGTTGGCCTGACACACACAAAGCACTGCGCTAATTGGTTTCCCAGGGAGCTTGTCTCTAGCAGTGCCTCATTATGCCAGAAACACTTTTCTTTTGTCCCACACTCTGCATATTTTACCATAAAATGTTCATCTCCACTTCTGCAGAGCTGTGGCTCCACTGTGCGGGAGCCTGACCTCTGCGGTGCCCATGACCAGCCCCGTGTCCCCAGTTTCTGTCCCCTGTGCACCTCCAGGCACAGCTTGCAGGCTGCACCACCATCCCCACATTCCCAGTCTCTGCTCCCCGTGCTCTGTGCACCTCCAGGCACAGCTCAGAGGCTGCACAACCAGCCCCATGTCCCTGTCACCTGTGCACCTCCAGACACAGCTCAGAGGCTGCACCACCAGCCCATGTCCCCAGACCCTGTCCCCCATGCCCTGGACACCTCCAGGCACAGCTGGCAGGTTGTGCAGGTGCAGTGAGTGTTCTGTCCAGCCTGTGGCCACCTGGGGGGCTGTTCCGTGGCTGCAGAGGTGGCACCATGAGCTGTGGATATTTGCAGCCCCTTGTGCTGAGCCCGTTCCTGGGGCTCTCACCCGCCTGCCCATGCCTGGGGAGCCGTGCATTCTCTGACTCCTTGGTGACCAACAGAAGCCCTCTGCAGCCTCTGGCCCCCTGCAAGCCCCAGGAACCTGTGGTGCTTTAGGAGAGCCCAGCAGCAGCGTCGCCTCAGTAGAGACCAGCCACAGCGGGGGGTTTGTGGTGGGAGGCCAGGGCAGTGCCAGCAAATGGAAAAGCAGTGGTGAAGCTGCCCATGAAAGAGTCTCAACTCAATTAAAGCTATTGATTAATCAATTAGAAGAAGCTTGGCTCAACTTCTCAGTAATGATCCAAACTGTCCCCAGTACATGTGTCCCCAGCCCACATCCAGTGCATGACCCCAGCATTCATGTCACCAGCACACGTGGCCCCAGCACACCAACTGCTGCTGGGCCAGGGGAGCACTGCACCTTCAACACATCCTTCTGCGTCTTTGCTCCGTGATGCACTGTGGTTGTCATGTTCTTCAATCAGGCCCAAGAGGTGCCTGAGTGTGCTGGGCTCAGCACCAGCAGGAGGATCATGGAATCATAGAATTGGAGAAGACCTTTGAGATCACCGAGTCCAACCGTACCCATTCACTACTAAAACAGATCCCTGAGCACTTCATCTGCTGGTCTTTTAAACACGTCCAGGGATGGTGACTCCACCACCTGCCTGGGCAGCTGTTCCAGTGCCTGAGAACCCTTTCAGTGAAGAGATTTTTCCTGATGTCTAATCTGAACCTGCCCTGGTGCAACTTGAGGCCAGTTCCTCTCATTCTATCACCTGTCGCTTTGGAGAACAGACCAACCACCCACAGCCTCCTTTCAGGCAGTTGTAGGCAGTGATAAAGTCTCCTCCCAGCTTCCTTTTCTCTAGGCTAAACAGCCAAAGGTCCCTCAGCTGTTTCTCATAACACTTGTTTCCCAGCCCCTTCACCAGCCTCATTGCCCTTCTCTGGATGCATTTCAGCCCCTCAATGTCCTTCTTGTAGTGAGGGGTCCAGAAATGAACACAGGATTCAAGGTGAGGCCTCAGCAGTGCTGAGAACAAGGGCACAATCCCTCCTCTGGTCCTGCTGGCCACGCTGTTTCAAATGGATTGGTGGTAAAGCTGTGCACAGGAGCCCCAGAACAAGGGGTGGCACCTGCCTGGCTTGGGGCTGGGGCCTCTCTGGATCCTGGTGCCATAGAGATGGAAAAACACCCACCATGGCCATGCAACACTCTGACCCCAGCAGTCCTGGCCACATCCCCAACTGGAGATTGGTCACCAGGCTGGGGCAAAGCCCAGGAGGTCATGAGTGGCGGTAGGAGAGCTTTGCTGGAGGGGGACAGCAAATAAACACACAGCAGTGCGTGACCCCAGCAGTGGGTGACCCGGGCAGCAAGATGGGGATGCAGGGAGCCCTCACAGCAACCCTGCCCCGCCAGCGGCAAGCGAAGCTGCTGGGCACCGTGCTGAAGCATTAATGGCATCTTTATATCTCTGGTAATATATTGCATTGATTTTCTCTTGTTATAACTGCGGTTCCTGCATTGCAGGCTGGTGTTTTGTCACTTTACCTTGACAGGGTGCAGCAGATTTACTCCCTGCCGTGCCACTTGTGGCTCTGGAGCCGCGTGCCGCGCTGGCGCCTGCGCCTGGCAGCCACTGGCACGAGTGCGGGGTCAGAGCAGCACCAGGGTTCCCACTGGGATGCAGCCCAGTGAGGGGCTGGTGCGGGAGGGCAGCTCGGTGTGGAGCATCCTTGCCACTGTGTGGGAGTTTTATTGGCCCAAAGAAAATGTAGCTCCTGCCCGTTTTATTAACGAGCTGACATTTCAGTGCAGACCCGGCTCTGGCCTCTGTGAAGGGTGGTGGGGAGGCAGCTGGTGGCCCCTGCATCCCAGCACGGTGCCTTGGGGTGCCCCATGACACCAGCAGCAACCACTGAGCCCACTGCAGTGGGAGCACCAGTCCTCCCAGCACCCCATAAATCCCCCTGCTTGTGTTGCTGCAGGGAAGGTTTTATATCTCTCCCTCTTTATGAAATGCATTTTAATTTAAATTGACATTTCTCTATTATAGCTACTTGTCCCCAGACTTCCAGATGGCTCAGCTGGCACCCCGGGGCCAGGAGGGCCAAGAGACCTGGGGTGGCACCATCCCACCAGGACCACGTCACCCGTGTCCCTCTGGGGCACCCCCAGACCTCTCTCACTCCCCCTAGGCCCCATGGTTGTGTGATCTGGGGCTGGGAGGGGGCACCCTGGGCATCCCGTCCCCCTGGGCTTTCTTCTCTTGCTGTAAAGCATCCAAATATTTTGCAACTGTGTTTGGTTTCCAGCTTTTATAGGTGAGTAAATTTTAGCCTTTTTATGTGTAGAAAAAGGCTGGGAAAAGTAATCGGCGTGTGACCCAGCATCCCACAGAGGCAGCTGCAAGAGCTTTGCTTGTATTAAATCTCATGATTTTTCACCAAAGACTTCCCCAAACCCATCCCCTCCGGGTGCACAGGGACCAAGAGATGAAGAGCCTCTTCAGTGGGACCCAGCACCAACCCAGTCCTCCCTGAGGCCAGTGTGTCCCCATGACGGCCATGCCCCCTGCCCACCAGCCCCTGCTGGGGCATCCCTTCCACCTCACCCATGTTGGGGCAGGCTTTGCTGAGCAGTGCAACCCAGCTCTCCTCTGTGCCCAGAATCCCACTCAAATTTATTGGACCTCTCTGTTTTCACAGCTTTGGGCACTGCTAGGAGTTTGGCTGGCTACTCTTTGGTGGGATCCATCACTCCATCCAGGTCCTTCTCCACTTGCCCCAGTCCATGCATACAGTGCAGAGGTAATTTCATGGAATCATAGAATCATTTGGCTGGAAAAGACCTTGGTGTCTTTCCGCTGCCAAGCCACCCACTTTACTGCCTTTGAAGCCTGCTGAATCTTTTGCTGCTCAGCCTCTTACCCCCTCCTGAAACAAAGGACCTGCCTGGGTTGCAAATGGCTGATGATGGATTGCAGCAGGACTGCACCATAGCTGGGGCTTATCCTGGTCCTGTGGGGTCCTCCTCTCCGAGTAGGAGCCCCCTCCTCCTCTTCTTCATCATCTTCTTCTTTTTTCTTCCTCTTCTCCTCTCCCTCCATCCCCTCCACCCTTCATCCCCTTCATGCCTCATGGAATTGTAGAATCATAGAATGGTTTGGGTTGGAAGGGACATTTACAGGTCACCCACTCCAACCCCTCTGCAGGAGCAGGGACATCTTTGACTTGGTCAGGTTGCTTAGAGCATCATCCAGCCTGACCTTGAATGTTTCCAGGGGTGGGGTCTCAACTGCCTTCCTGGGCAACCTGTGCCAGTGTTTCACCACCCTCATTGTACAAAATTTCTTCCTTCTATACAGTCTAAATCTGCCCTCCCTTAGTTTAAAACCATCACCCCTTGTCCTGTCACAACAAGCCTTGATAAGAAGTCCCTCCCCAGCTTTCCTGTAGCCCCTTTAGGTACTGGAAGGCTGTTCTAAGGTCTCCTCAGAGCCTTCTCTTCTCCAGGCTGAACAAGCCCAGCTCTCTCAGACTGTCCTCAGGGAGGTGCTCCAGCCCTCAGATCATCTACATGGCCTCCTTTGGACTCATTCTAACAGATTCATGACGTTCCTGTGCTGAGGACTCCAGAACTGAATGCAGGACTCCAGGTGGGGTCTCACGAGAGCACAGTAGAGGGGGAGAATCCCCTCCCTTGCCCTGCTGGTCACACTTCTTTTGATGCAGCCCAGGATATGTTTGTCTTTCTGGGCTGTGAGTGCACATTGTTGGCTCACGTTCAGCCTTTCATCCATCAGTACCCCATCCATCCCTCTGTCTCTTCCATCCCTCCAGTCCCAGGCATCGGGCAGCACGTGGGAGATGCAGGGGAAGTCGCCAGCCCCTCCTAAAGCCGTGAAGAAGATATCCGTGTGATGCCTTAACGAGCATGTTGCCCCTCTCAGGTCTGACTTTCTTACAGCCTCCAAAACCACTTGGATAAAAGAAAACCTATACATCATATTGTGGGAAACAAATGCCTCACCTTTGCTGGTTTACAGCTATTCCTCATCAGGGAGGACTGACCCAGGTGGGAACATAATTTAAAACTGAGTAGAGCCAAGAGGGAGGGGCAAGGACCGAGCACCCCCATGTCCCAGCAGCTCCCAGCATGGGTGAGCTCTCCATCAGCCAGCCTGGATTGTCTCACTATTCCAAGATTTCACAGGAAATTAATAAGGAGGCCAAATTCTCCTCCAGCTCTTGGAGGAGGCTGGGGCGGGCCGTGCCTGGGCCCACTGAGCTGGCAGATGTTGTTTAACATTCCCGGCAGTAATTAATAGACGGCTTCATCACTCTTGTATGATTCAAGCATTTCGTCCTGCTTCTCTCCAAATACAGAGCAGAAATATTTGTTAAACGTGGCTGGCGTTTCTGTGTGATCATTAGCGCTCGAGCAGCTCCAGCGGCTGCAGGATTTATCGCCTTGCCAGGATTTCTTTTGGCCTCACGATGCTGTTGCCATCCCTCCCTCCACTGCCGGCCCTTCCTAGTGAGAGGCTCCCTTTATCACTTTCCTTCTGATTTATGTCCTGCTGGTTGCCACCTCTCCTTTACACCACAGTTATGGATTCCCTCCTTTTCCATTCTGCAGCAGGATGGTCTTCAGCTGAACCTTCTCCCTGACCAGGGGCACCCAGTGAAATGCATCCCGACACGGCTCCGTGGGGATCACTCCCACCACCCAGTGCCTGTGGAAGGATGCAGAGGAAGGATGCAATGGAATGGCCAGGCCAGCTCAAGCAGTGGTGCATGTGAGGATACAACACAAGCTGGGCCGGGTATGGCCCAGTCACAGCAAGAAGTGGCCCAGGGAGCAGGAGAAGAGATTCCTGCAGGAGGTGGCAGCCAGCATGCCAGTACCCTGGGGAGTCACTAGAGACAAATTAATAGGAGCCTCCTTGCTCACCTTTACTTGCAAGCAAAAGCAAGCAGGGTCCCCCCAGGAGTGCCCCACTCATGGCAGTGGCACGTCACGGTGTCAGCCCCTGCAAACAAAGTGGGGACATGGCAGAGACCCAGGGAATGGGCACTTAGGGGCCTTGATGGCCACACTGATGGGAACAGTGAGATGCTGATGAAGAGGAAAGGGGATAACCCCACCACTGCCTGCCTGGCTGGGCTGGAGGTGCTCGAGATCTGGGCTGGGGGAGCATGGGGTTATGCATCTGAGCAGCCCTGGGGAACAGCCTGGCTCCAGCTTCCACACTCTGCTGCAGCCCCACAGGGCCCAGGGCCCAGCTCCAACTCTGCCAGCCCTGGTATATTCCAGCCCTGTGCCCCGTGCCGTGGGATGCAGGAGCCAGCCTGCATGGCATCACTCCCCAGCACAGCCTTCTGCAGCCCGGTCACCATGTTAAGCCATCTCTTAATTAATCAGGCTGTGTTTTTAGGGCATTAAAATTCAATCGTGGAACTCTCCGCTGGCTGGGCTCGCAATGAATACAGAAGTTTGCCTAATTAGAGCTGACACGCACCCGGCGGGGAGACCAGACAAACAGCCCCATCAGGCCTACCCACCTCGCACCCCCTCGCCCAGCCCTCAGCATCCCCATCCCTGATGCTGCAGGGTTGCGCTGGGGACCAGTGCCTGCCACAGGCACTGGGAGGGCAGCACTGCCCAGCCACAGTGTCCATAGAGACATCCCCAGCCTGTACCCGTGCCAACCCCCTGGCCAGGCACCAGCCAAGAGCAGTGGAGATGTTTCCTTATCGTCAGCATCAGGTCTTCGCTGTCATTACCACGGCAATTATCATCTCATTTGGAGTCTTTAGCTGCCATAATCTGTCTCTTGCACTGATTTATTCTTCAGGCCTCTTCCCCAGCCATGAGGGAGGGAAGGAGCCATCAATAAGGAGGCAATGAGTTCCATCTTTCAGGGAAGTCTGTTCCTGGCCAGAGCAGAGTAGAAGTGCCCCGTGGCCAGAGAAACCTCTTGGTGAGAGCAGGGCTGTCCCCACAGCTGGGGCCAAAGTGAAACCTCCTGGCACTGGGTTGGAGCTGGTTCCCTTGAACCTGATGCATGTTGATTATTTCAGCTGCTGTTGGCACCAGCACATGGTGGGGCTGAACCAGCCGTGCAGACAGGCAGGCTGGGAAACAGAGAACCATAGAATGGTTTGAGTTGGAAGGGACCTTAAAGATCATCCAGTTCCAACCCCCCTGTCATGGGCAGGGATACTTCCCACTGGATCAGGTTGCTCAAAACCTCATTCAACTTGGCCTTGAACGCCTGCAAGGTGTTGGCTATATGGGAATGGACAGAGGGGCACCAAAACCACAACTTCCTTGTCTTTCTGCTGTCTGCAGACCAGGATGTTGCTTGGAGTTGGTTTTCTTCTCTGTTTGCTTCAATCAGCACCTCCTGTGACTCTGCCAGTCACCAAAAGCTTTGTTGAGACCTGTCTCACCTGTATTTGCTAACTGCCAACGTGGCAGCCCCAGGGACAGTGACAGCCACTGGGCAGAGCTCCCCAGGCACCGTGAGCTGCCCCAGAGCAGGGGCAGGGTGATGGGACAGGGACCATGGAACAGTGCCAGGTGACTGCCAGTCCCGAGCAGGCTCATGCCATGGCTGGAGCTGCCCCACGGCTGCTGTGTGCGATCACCGCAGCTCCCCAGCCTGGGAGGTGCCAGCAAAGCCCTGCTCCTTCGTTCCTGCCAGGAGGGAGCTGTGCTGGGCCAGGCACCGGGCAGCTGGGGCCGTACTGTGAGGCTCAGAGCTCTGCATCCCCTGGGAAGGGCTCAGTACTGATGGGTGATACAGTGGGAGGCTCTCAGTGGCTGGTCCCTGTTGCCAGCCCTCCCTGAGCACTGCTGCCTTTAGAATCATGGAATCGCTTGGTTGGAAAAGACCTTTAAGATCATCGAGTCCAACCGTACCTGTTCAACACTAAACCAGATCCCTGAGTACTTCATCTGCCCTTCTTTTGAACACCTCCAGGGATGGTGACCCCACCACCTCCCTGGGCAGCTGTTCCAGTGCCTGAGAACCCTTTCAGTGAAGAGATTTTTCCTGATGTCTAATCTGAACCTGCCCTGGTGCAACTTGAGGCCATTTCTTATCCTATCATTTGTCACTTAGGAGAAGAGACCAGCACCCACCTCACTACAACCTCCTTCAGGGAGCTGTAGGCACTGATAAGGTCTTTAGCATTGTCACAGGGCAGAAGGGAGCTCCCCTGGCTGCCATGAGTGGCCATCCCAGCTCGCCCACGCAGGGGGACCCCAGGCACAGGTGCACGGAGCCGGATGCCTTCCCTGGAAGGACCTTCTGGAAGGACCTTCTGTGCCACCCACAGCCTCGCTGACACCCTGAGCAAGACAAAGCCAGCACCACAGCCCATCATTGTCCCATTGTACCCTCACATCTGTGGTGGGTTGCCTGATGTAGGTGTGGGATCAGGGGGCAAGGGGAAGCCACTGGGTTTGGGTATGGGCTCCTGGGTATGACCAAGCCTCCACACCACAACTGTGCCCACCTGCAGGGCACAGCGGGGTGAGGCGAGCAGGGTGGCAGTGGTGCCACAGGTTGGTACTCACAGCTCCATCCCAGTCTGGTGCCGCATTCCCTTCCCAACCCTGCATCCGCCAAAGCTCAACCTGCCTAATGGAATACATTTATATGCAAAATCCCCAGAAAAAAGCAGTAATTAATGAAGTCCCTTTCATTACCATTATGCAAATGCGATTAATTTCAGCTGTTATGAATATGCAAATATTACAATTACAATCTAATTGCCAATGTGTGTAGGGCAGCAGGCAGAATATCAAGTCTCAGCCCAGGCCCCAGGAGCTTTGGGGTGTAGAGCCGCGCTGGGACGGTGCAGGCAGGACAGGGGATCCTGGGGGGCTGATGCCCAGCTGGGGGGTCTCTGCCTGCTCCTGCAGGTTCAGTGGGAGCATTTGTGGTGGCCAGGCAGCAGGCGTGCACCCCCACCACCCCCTGCCCATGTCATGGGTCCTACATGGCGCTTCTCTACCTGCTGCACAGTCTTTGGGGCAGGTTTCCCGCTGACTGCAAACCTCAACCACTGTGTCAGTAAAGGTTACACCAGGGCTGGGGCTGAAGGGCTTCCCAAAGCCACTGTCCATCCATCTCCAGCCTTATAAGACATCCATCCCTGGGCTGCAGGAAGGAGGAGGAGGGTTACCAGGCAACTCGGTGCTGCATCACTGGAGGGCAAGGAGGCAAACGGAAGCCAGAGGCAGAAACCTGCCCTGAACCCACTTCCTTCTGTGGCCTGGGTGATGGTGGCCCCATGCCCTCATGTGCTGCTCACAGGTGCCCCTGCTGTTAACAAGTCCCAGCAGTGTGTCACCAGTCCAGCTGCAATCTCAGCACGGGCCACTGTCACGCTCACTGCAAGGGAGTCTTGTCCTCTGAGCCAGCTGTGCCCCTCAGCCCTTCACCCACTGTCTTGTGGGGTGTGCAGCATCCTCCCACAGCTGTGGATGCTCTGGGCTTGTGGTGGGACCTGGGGGTACAGGCAGCACAACTGCTTGGTCAGGGGACAAGCCCCAGTGCAAAGTGAGCCTGTGGCAGGCAGGTTGGCCTGTGGGGGTGCCCTGCATGGGGATATCCTGAGCGGGATCAGGAGTGGTTCCTGCCTGCGTGGGACCATGGGGATGCTCTGAATGGGGCTGGGGGGATGCCCTGTGTGAAGCTATGGGGATGTACGGGACTATGGGGATGCCCTGCATGGAGCTATGGGGATGCCCTGCTTGGGACCATGGGGATGCTCTGCACAGGGCTATGTGGACACCCTGCATGGAGCTATGGTGATCCTCTGTGTGGAGCCATGGGAATGCTCTGAATGAGCTTATGGGGTTGTCCTGCATAGAACTATGGGGATGCTCTGCATGGAACCGTGGGAATGCTCTGTATGGGGCTATGGGCATGTCCTTTGTGGGGTCAGCAGGATGCCTTGTGTGGAGCCATGGAGATGCTCTGTATGGGGCCACTCTATTTGGGATTATGGGGATGGATGCCCTATGTGGGGACACGTTCCGGCAGGAAGGCCAACTGCAGGCAGGGCTGGGCTGTGCAGCAGGCAGCCAGCAGGCTGTGCTCCTGCATCCCACAGCACACGGATGCCACGCAGGGAAAGGCCAGTAGCAGGACACGGCTCCGGAGCCCGCAGGGCTGTTCGTGCTGCCCGGGAGGAGGATGCTCTCTCGCCCGCACCACTGAGCCCTCACGCTCCAGCGCTCACTCCCTACAGGACCTGGTGGCAGCCGGGGCTGGGCACAAGGCAGCGCAGCAGCTGGTCCCAGCTGTGCCTACAGCTGGCAAATGCACCTTCCTCAGGGGCAGAGCATCCTGCATCTGCCTTGGCACCTCCCAAACTCATTCCACCTTCCCTGCCAGGGTAGCATCCTCATCCCAGCCTTCACAATGCCCTCTCTACTCTCGGAGAGCAGAACAGGGGTGGTTGCCCAGCCCTGGGTGCCCCATACAGGGGTTTTGTGGTGCCACAGAGCAGGGGTGTGCTAGCAGGCTAGCTACCTTTGGTCCCTCTGTCCCAACAGCCCCCATCCTGCCACTCCAAGCCGTGGGGCTTCTGTCCTTGCAGATCCCAGGCTGCTACCCTAGAGGAGGTGTGTAGAGTGGGGGATGTGAGGACACTGTCACCCCCTGGGGACCTTCATGTCTGCTCCCCACAGCCCCAGCAGCCTTCTCTCTGCAGCCCAGCAAAGCCAATGGCCCTGTTCTGGGGCTGGGGAGGCTTTTCTTCACTCATCACCACAACCACCTTCTCCAAGTTAGGGTGGTGAGGCACTGGCACAGGATGCCCAGTGAAGTTGTGCATGCCCCATCCCTGGAATTGTTCAGGACCAGGTTGGATGGGTCCTTGAGCAGCCTGGTCTGATGAGAGGTGGCCCTGGCCCTGGCAGGGGAGTTGGAACTGGATGGGTTTTAAGGTCCCTTCCAACCCAAACCATTCTATGACTCAATGATTCTAAGCCCCGATCTCTACATCTGCCAGTGCAGCCTGGGCAGCCCCACACCCTCAAATCCCCTGGCCCCTTCCCGTGGGGCTCAGCTAGGAGGAGGAGAAGGAGGAGGAGAGGCTTCTCAAAGCTGCTGCTCGGTTTCCAAGGCAATGAGACGTAATGGCTGTTCATCCTGGCAGGGTCATCCCTCAGCGCTGGAGCCCTGGAGGAAGGGGCTGTGGAGGAGCTGCAGACACTGCAGACCTGCTGAGCACCCTCAACCTTGTGCCCGCTGGGATCAGTTCTGCTTCATGCAGGGCCAGCACATGCCAGACCCCTTGGGGACTCGGGAAGTTCCACACAAGCCATTCCCTTCTCCGTTGCCATCGGTGCTGAGGATGAGTGGGATGTTGAACTCCCTGGCAGAGATGCTGCAGGATTCTGTTGGGATGCCAGTCCCCAGAGGTTACTGATGTACAGCCTTTCCCCTTCCACCTCTCTAGGGCACCCGTGGGTGCTGTCACCACGGTGCCCTGCAGTCACTCTCAGCGAGTGCTGCGTGCCCTGCCTGCCTCCCCCACCAGGCACAACCGGAGCGCATGGTCCCAGCCTCTCTCCCTGTGTTTTCCCCACTAATTGAATTCAGAGAGATTTCTTCCCGGCAGTGCCAATCGATGAACCCCGTGTTACCAACCCCCCCCAGGCCTCAGGGTGGATATGGGCAAGGGGAAAAATTGAATTTGCAGCCATTTTCATTGGGATTTAATTGGGCAGTCTCACCTCGTTGCCTTAATCCCAGGCGCTGACGCGCACAGACAAGCCGGCAGCTCCCTTTATTTATCACTTTTCAAATATTTGCCTCTTCGCAGTTGTGGGAAATCGATGCTCCTGCCTGTGGCATGCTGGGAGCGACCTGGCCGGGCGGCCGGGCGGCCGGGGATCCATCAGCTGCTGCCATTGCTATCGACAGGGCGATTGGGCTTTAAGAGGCACTTTGATAGCAGAACCGGCACACATTAAGTGCTCGTCATCAGGGGATGATCATGACTTATTACTGCTAATTCATCCTGCACAGCAGCAGGGCTTCAGGGCTTTTCCTCGCTAATCGCCACGTGGCTCCGTGCCGAGGCGCCGGTACGAGGTTCCCGCCCTGCTCCCCGGGCACAGGGTGCCATGCCAACACCTGTGCTCCCAGCCTGGCCCTTGACACCTTTGGAGCTCCTTGTCCCCTTTGGAGGTCTTTGTCCCCAGGGTGTGGGGTGTTGTTAGAGGGCCAGGGACCTTTCTGCGTGCTCATTGCACATCCAGCCTGGGGGAGATTGAGTCCCTGCCAGGCTCCTGCCAGCCAGCTTGGCCAGCAGAGAGGCTACAAACTCCAGTTGCAGCCACAGCCACGGGTACCTCTGGAGGAGGCAGATGTCCACGCTGTCCCTCTCAGCCCTTGCTGAGCATCCCCAGTCCCCAGCACTGGCTCCACTCCCCCATCTCACAACATCACCCTCCCCAAGCCATCAGCATCCTGGTCCCTGGGGATCTCAGCTGGATGGCAGATACGACCAGCACCTGTAAGAACAGCAGCACTGTCAAGGTGGTCATGTATGTGATCCCCCATGCCAGCCTGGGCACAGGAGACAGCTGGGCTACACAACATCTTTGTCTTCCACAGTTTGGGGACTGGGAGAGTTGTCTTCCTGAGCTCATTCCAGGTGGCTCTCGGTGCCAGTGACTGTGGTCACACTGGTTCAGCTCTGATCTCACATTCACCTCCCCAGGTCCCTCCTTTCCAGGATGCAACAGGTTCCCTGTGCAAACATGGGCAGCCTTCCCCCCTGGTGGCCCCATTTCCCAGCAGAGCTACCGTAGGGCAGCCACAAAGCCCTTGGCCAATGTGGGCTCCTGCTGTGAAACCAGCCAGATTAGTGTCATCCAGCCTCGTTGCTTGGAAGTCATCCAGTAATGAGCAGCCAGAGAGAGGGATCCTCAGTGGCAGCAAACAGATGCTGCTGTCGCCGCACAGTGGCTCCAGCATGGACAGGCTGCCAGCTTGGCTCTGGAAGTGGAACTGGAGAGGAACTTCCCAAAGGCTCCATGAAAGGATGAGAGCAGAGGCTGACCCCGTCCTGTCCCTGCTGGAGGAGGAAGTGGGTTCCAGCCTCCCTGCTGCGGTACCAAGGCAGGTGGGGGATGCTTCAGGGTTGCACAGGAGGTCCCCAAGCCGCAGTGCAGAGAAGGACAAGGGTCTCAGTCAGTGGCTCAACACCAGAGCCTCACTGGCACGGGGTGGAAGCACTCTGGAGGAGAGGCACACGGAGCCGGGATCCCACCCAGCACCCATCCAACCCGCACATGGCTCTGCTCTGTCGCCAACCTGGACTGAGCTCATGTCCTGGGCAGTCCCTTCTCGGTGCCGTGCCGGGGCCAGCTGCTCTGGCACTGAGGAATCTGCTTCTAATTTCCAACCTAAATTTATTCATGGCCAATTCAAAGCCATCATCCCTTTGCCAACATTGTGCTCCAGACCAACAGCTTTTTGCCCTCCTGGGTGCTCATCCTCACAGTGTGCTCAGAGAGAGCCTGTCCCCTCCATCTCCCAGGGAACATGGGTCTCTGGGGACATCCTCAAGATGGATTCATGCCTGAGGTTCTGAGTCCAGCTCGCCTCACCAGCTCTTTGCCCTGTGCTGCCAGCCAGGTTTTGTGCCCTGCTGCCTGCAGTGGTGTTGGAGGTGTCCCTTCCCTCTCCCCAGAGCTGCCCTGGGTGATGCACTTCACCAAGTTGTCCCTGTTACCATAGCAATGGGGCCTCGCTGCCCTCCTGCCCACAGGGTAGCCCTTTACAGGGGGTCTAATGAAATAAGGAGGTCAAACAGGGTCTAATGAGACTGGTGACGTGCTGCTGACCCCCGGTTCATATGGCCTCAGTGCCACAGCCACCAGTGACCCCAGCAGAGCTCCCCAGGGCTCTGCTGCCCATCCCAGTGCATGAAGCAGGTACCAGTCCGGGATGCTCCAGAGAGGATGCAGGGTTCAACTCCCCTTGCTGCCACCACTGGGCGAGAACACTTTTCTGGAGATGAAAGATTCAGCAGAGGCTGAGTGGGATCTGGGGCTTTGCAGGATGGAAATTTGTTTCCTTGTTAAGCGCTGGGTTTGGTCTTTTTAGCAGCCTGTTTATGGGAATGGAACCGCCCCGGCGTGAATTATTCATGGTCCCTCTCACAAGCTCATTCTTAAAATATCAATTTCTCCCAGTCACGCCAAGCAGCACTTAAGCCTAAAAGCCTTGTTAAAATGAACCACCGGCCCAGTGAGCCGGGCAGGGGATAGGAGCAGCTGGGAGTGGGGCTCTGCAGGGGGGTCCTGCCGCTTGGACCCTGCACCCACCTTGCAGATCCTGGAGTCATGGGGAGGGACGTGGTGGGAATTGCAGGAGAGGACTGAGCGTGGGGTGGAGAGTGGGCATGGGGATGGTGGGTATCACCCCAAAGGGGAGTAAGGAGAGGTCATTGCAGGGGCGAGGAACTCTCCCTCAGGCTCTCACCCTAGCGAGCTGCTTCCCAGCCAGGGGGGACGCGCGGGTATCCCCCTCTCAGGGCATCACAGCAACATTTAAGGAGCCACACGAAAATTAATTCAGGTGGAGGAGCTGGGATGAGCACAGGCATTAACAGGGGGAGATATTGGTGGGGGGGGGAAGCACTGCAGCACAAACCAAACCAGCTGTGGCCACAGATGGCAAAGCACTGCTCCTCTCCCTCAGGGATGCAGTGGGGACACCAGGACCCCCTGTGCGTTTACACGGAGCCCTGCTCAGCACAACACCATCTCCTGCTGGGGCTGTCAGTGCTAAACCCTCCGCTCTCCTGCTGCTACAGGGAGAAAGGCAGGCTGGACAGGGCAAGGGCATTTGTCCCTTCCATGGAAGTGTTCAAGGCCAGGCTGGATATCGCCTTGAGCAATCTGGTCTGGTGGAAGGTGTCCCTGACCACGGCAGCAGAGTTGGAACTGGATGGGCTTTTGGATCCCTTCCAACCCAAACCATTCTATGGTTCTATGATCTCTGGCTGCAGGAAGCAGGGGCTCAGAGGGCACCAAGCAGCACCCCAGACAGTGACATCACACCAGCACCCACACCAGGGCCACCCTTGGCACTTACCAGGGACAACCGCAGCACCACGACCCCAGCCCTGCCCCAACACGGGCAGCCCTGAGCAGCAGCAGGGACCCTGCAGGCAACAGCTGGGCCACAGCAAAGCTGCTGGTAATTACTAATTAAAATGCAGATGCTCCCAAAACTGCAACTTAGTTTCTCTAGCAACTGCTAAATCAAAAGCAACGAGGCAGGGAACCACCAAGTCATGCAATGGGTGCCACTGTGCTGGTGCAGGCAGGGGAGGATGGTCCTGCCCAGGCACCCCAGCCTGGCCACGCTGCTGGGGACGCAAGCAATGGATGCCTCACCTTGAGCAGGACCTGAGCCCAGGAGGGCTGGGCAAGCAGCACCCTGTTCGCCCTCTGCTTCACCCTGACCTGCAGCCCCAAGTGCAGTTCCCAGGTTCCCACAGTCCCTGGGCAGGAGAGGCTCAATCCCAACAAATCTGGATTTTCTGCTTTCCTCTGCTCCCTCTGGACCACCCAGGTCTCCTCAGCCCCCTATTAACCCCTGCCCAGCCAGCCCAGCCAGCCTTTACCCTGCACTCATGGTGGTGGTGGGCAAACAGAGGGCAGTGTCCAGCCCATGACCAAACTGGTCATCTCAAAGCAGGGATGGGGGCTATTTTCCCCCAGGACCACCTCCTCCTGCTTCCGAGAGCAACAACCCAGAGGAAGGCAAAACCCCCAGATAAATAGAAGACTCAGAGATTAGTGAGCCTTGCCCACCAAGCTGTGTTAAAATGTGGTTTAGGAAGGAGGACACCCCATTTCTCCTTAAATCTCCACTTAAACAGCTCCCTGGCATCACCCATTGCATTGCAGCTTGTTCTCCTGTGCTCATTCCAGCACCTCAGGCTGTGATGCTGCAGCAAACCATCTTCCTCCTCATTATTTCCTCATGCCAGCAAAGTTTTTGCATCCTCATGTAGCCTGTTGGAGCAAACAGTAAATAGTTTCGGTCTCCAGGGCCCCTCCTGGGCACAGCCCTTCCCTTATGCCTCTCTATTAACAAAGCAGTTTAGGGAATCTGTCCATGAGCAGGTTTTAATCCATCTACTGTGCCCTCTTAATTCCTCATAAAACAAGTTTTTAATCAAAATGTCATGTGGTAATAAGTGAAATGCTGGAGAGAAATCAG
Source organism: Dromococcyx pavoninus (assembly GCA_033558185.1). Classification (NCBI taxonomy): domain Eukaryota; kingdom Metazoa; phylum Chordata; class Aves; order Cuculiformes; family Neomorphidae; genus Dromococcyx; species Dromococcyx pavoninus. The sequence continues at coordinate 448,816 of JAUMJL010000399.1, read as the reverse complement.
TGGTGCTTTGCCGGTGCTGCTGCCCATTCCTGCCAGGCTCTGCTCCTGCTTAAAGAGGGAGCAGGTCTGACGTGGGATGCACAGTGGTTCCCCTCCTGGCTATTTGACACGACCCCAGATGAACTTTCCACTGTTTTGTTACACTCAGCATGGCCCCGCTTGGTCTTTGCTTTTTGCACTACCCCTTTTTCTTTGCTATCTATGTCCAGGAGAACACAGCTCTTCCTTCAGGATGTGGCTCATGCCAGGTTCACAGCTTTGGGCACAGCTCCATGTTTCCATCATTTGTCCAAATTAGCAGCTGGAGGACTCATCCTCAAGAATCTGGGGTGACTGAGTGGGCTACCTGCACCCAGGAACATGCCCCTGCTGCCCCCATGTAGGTCCTGCTACATCTCCTCCTTCTGCAAGGGCCGCAGGTCACCTGCCCGCCAGCATCGCCAGTCCCAAAGCGGGGGCCGGTGGGGCCACCCGGTTTCCAGATGCCCTGGGTGGGAGGATGTCAGTGCGTGACAGCACGAACATTTCCATGGCAACAGCGCGTGTGACAGCATAGGCACTGGCTGCTCCACGGTGCTGGTGCCAGCGCCCGGAGCTAGGGTGCCCTGTTGGAATGTTTCTGCTGGAGGGAACCAGCACGGCGTGGGCACGGTGGGATGCGAGGGGCTGCCACGAGCACGAGCTCCACCCAAGCAAACCCACAGCCGGTCCCTGACCGCTGCTCTGCAGGAGTGGGGCAGAGCTGCCCCTGTGGCCAGCTCGGCGTGGGCAGTGCAGGGATCAGGGGATCCCCTTGCTTGAGTCCCCTCACACCTCAATGAGGGCAGAAGCTGCTCAGGAGCACAATAATGCAGCTCCTTCACCAGCACGAGCCCCCATCCCTGGCAGGCACAGGGCAGCATCCCCGTGTGCCCTGCACCTTTACCCCAAATGGATGCATCAATACGCAGATACCATGCACAGTGTCCATGCTCCAAGGGGAGCCAGGATGAGCCCACCCTGAGCCTTGGCATGCAGGAACCCAGCACCCCCTGCTTCTCCCATGCAGGCTTCTCTCCACAGCCTGCACTGTGCCCAGGGTAAGCACCCCTGGGTCAGGGGCTGGTGCTGAGCACAGCAAGGGCTGGGTGGTTGGGTGGAATCACGGTGGGGACTGAGAAGGAGAGAGGGAGGGGAGGCGACCGACCGGCACGTGAGTGCTCAGCCTTGCTCCTGTCCCCAGCACGCCTGTTGCTCTGAGAGAGCTGCCAGGGAGAATGGAGTGGGCACTTAATCTCCCCCTATAAGTTTAATTAATGGGCTACAGCGCTCATTCTGTGCTGCTGCCTTAATTGGTACAAGCTGCAAACGCTGTGGAGCCTGGAAAAAAAAAAAACATTTGGAAATGAAAAATATATTAAGCAGGAAACAGATCAATGGCTCTTAATGAAGCTGATTCGGGGCTGACTGTCGTCGAGGGCCCAGAGCCTGGGAGGTACCACCAGGCTCCACGGCTCCACCACCACCTGCGTCAGTGCCAATGAGCAGCCCCGCTCCTGTCTGCAAGAGAGGGGTCTGGGGCTGTACCCCCTCTCTGCTGGGCTGGGGGGATCTTCCCCTAAGTTTTTGAGGGGCAGCCTGAGCCCTCCTAGCACAGCTGGAAAGCCCTATGTTAGCACAGCTGGAGGAGCCAGCCCTGCACAGCTGGAGAGATACCCTCTCCCAGCCCTGCACAGCTGGAGGGATACCCCCAAGCATAGCTGAAAAAACCAAATCTGCACATCCGCAACCCTTTTGCACAGCTGGAAGGGCCACTCAGGGCACAGCTGGAAGGATGATCTTGGTACAACTGGAAGGGTGACCCCAGCATAGCTGGAAACACGATCCCAGCACAGCTGGAAGGGTGACCTTGGCACAGCTGCCCAAGGCAGCCCTCCAAGGGTACATCCAGCCCATGGGGCTGGAGCAGGGTGGCTGAGGGCTGTGGGCAGTGCTGGCCGTGTTTCATGATCATGATTTAATGTGAGTTTCTCCCTTTAGGTGGCCAGGGCTGATTTGCATGAGGAGGCCGGGAGGGGGGGTGGGGGAGTGGGGGTGTATCAGGTCTGTGCTGAGGGCTGTAATTGCCTCGGCTGTGCACAGAACATTAGCTGTGCTTCCCAGATATTTACACAGGAGAAAACAAAGTCATAACTCACCAAATAAATAATTTCCCAGGCACGACGCTCAAGGAGCAGTTGCCCCCCCACCCTGCACTCGCGCAGCCGCCCCAGCACAGAGCATCCTCCATCATCCCCCGAGGGCTGGCAGCTGGGCACTGGAGGGAGACCATGGATGCTAGGTGAAAGGATGCAATCCTCCCCACTTAGGACAGAGGGGTGAGAGACCAGGCTGTAGACAGATGTCCTACCTCGTGTGCAGAGAGGGGCAGCCCTCAGTCACTCCAAATCACCGGGGCCAGGGGAGCACTGCAGGTGTCCCACATGCCAGTGCACACCCAAAGAGCACCCATCACTCAGGCCCATGAGATCTACAGAACATCCTGAGCCCCATGTTGGAGCAGGATGCTGCACAAGAAAAGGGGACCTTGGCACTGGCCTCTTTCACACAATACATTTCATTTAATATTTGGCATTTTGCTTTGGCTGTTTGACAGCCAGGTAACAAACGAGCGCGGCATGGTATCAATAGCTCCAGACTGTGTAGATTAAAATCTATTTAACCAATAGATCCCAAGAATAAAATACTGACTGAGGGCAGCACTGTCACACGGGCTGGGACTCTGCTGGGGCTTCAGCAACAGCTGGGAGCAGAGCAAACTACATTTGGGTGACATCCAAGCAGGCTCAGCTACCAGGTGACCGAGTAGGAGGACTTTGTACCTCCCAGTGCCAGGAGGAGCAAGGAAGACCTCAGCAGAGTGTGGTCCAACTGTGACCAGGGAGTACCCAGGGACAAGCAGCCCCTCTGCGCCCCTCAGATGCCCAGCTCACTCAGAGGTGGGCCAGGGTCTGCAGGGACTGCTTTGACTTCCTAATGCTAAATCCCAGCCTGGCTAATGTGATTGCTAACAGCACGTGGTACCTAATGGGTAAAGTATGCTGCAGCTTGCCTGCCTGCCTGGGACAAATTGCAAATCTTGTTACGGGGTTGTGTCCACATCTTTAATGTGGTAATGGCTTCCCTGCTCAATTGCACCTTTGGCTCAGCCTTGATGGTCCCTGAGAAAGGGTTTATGAAACTGCACTCACTGTGCTCCCAGGGTGAAGGCAGAGGTGGGGGATAGAGGTTGCTTGTGGGAACATCTTTATGATGCCCCAGGGCCCCCAGAGCTGCCCTTTGGTGGCAGTGGGCCCACACAGTCCTCGGTGATGCTTGACCAGGGCCAAGAATGTGCCAACTACACTGCCTTCCCTGCCCCGTGTTACTGGCTCCCCATGCTAATTCCAGACAAAACTCAGCCCTACATTTGTTTCCCTCCCACTGTGCAGAGGCACTCGGGTCCCCACTAGGCTTGAGCACGGCCGTGCTGCTCCCGGTCGGCCACGCATTGCTGCTCCTCACAGCATCTAGTTAGAAAAAGAGAGAAAAAAATAAAAAAAACCCTGGATAAATAATTTAAAACATGAAATCCTTTGCACCTCTTTAGTGCTTTGCACTTTCAAAGCCCGGCGTGCCCATTAACTAATGAACCACATCAAACAAGCTCTCGCCTCGCATCTTGCCAACCTCTCTGTCTATACCAGCCTTATCCTGACTCGCTGTCCCTGCTGTCCCCAGCCCTTCCCAGGCTGCCTGACATGTCACCACCAAGGTTTTCTCAGTTGTGGTGGAGTCCTGGCCAGGACAGGCACCCCCAGTGCAGCACTGAGGTGCCTGTGGGCTCCCCAAAACTCCCCCCCCGACTATGAGCTGTGCCCCTCACTACTCCTGTTGTCACTAGGATTGCTGGTGAGCACTGTAGTGGAGGGATGGCAAGACCATCACATTTTGGCTGTCATTACACATTCATTATTGGGTATTTTTTTCAAGTTTTTCAGTGTGTTACAGAGTTGAGACCTTGTAAGTACAGGGATCATTTTCCTTCTCCCACCTCCAAAGCGCAGCCTCCCCGCAGCAGGGTTTAATAGCTGTTTAGTGACACGCAGGGATGTTACTCAGCAGGGGGGGAGGGATCCCACATCCCTGAAAGGTGACGGATGAATAAGCGTAAATTACCCAAATTGAGCATTACACCACTTCTGTTCTTACACAACTGGTGGGCAGGGGTGTTCTTGCCCCCCCATGGGTGCACGCTGCTCTTGATTCTGCCACCCCTCTGTATCCCTCCTGCTTGGGAGTTGCCCGTGCTCCCAAGGGATGCATAGGGGTGCCACCAGCCGGCCCCGCTCCCAGTGTCACAGCCCTGCACGGGGGGTGCGTGGGAGCCCCAGCCTCACTCTGGGCAGAGCAGCAGAAGCAGAGCTGGTACTTACAGGCAGCTCACTGGAAATGCGCCCACTGCTGCAGGGGAGCAGGAGAAGTGGGGTTGAGCCCAAACAAAGAGGTGTTTTCAGAGGACGGAAATTAATAACACAAACCCTAATTTAAAATTATATTAGGCGATCAATTACTCCCCGAGCGTCCAAGAGCTCTGCTGGCAGCATCAAATTGCCAGCTGTGATAAATGGTTTTATTGGGATTTCATAAGGTCTGAATTATTTGCAGATAGAAAATTTTCATAGATTAATTAAAATTTTGTAACAAGTTGGAGCAGTTTTTTGCACTCCACTTGCTGCTGGCCCCGGGCAGGATCTGGGCTCTCCTGAAACACGTCCCCAGGTTGTCCCCAGGGACTGTCGTGGCAGAGGTGGCTCCACCAGTGTCATGGGAGCATTGCAAGGAAAAATCCTTCATGTTTGGCAAATTGATGGAGCTGGTTATCAAAACCTAAATGTCTGGAAGATTGCAACGTGCTCGGCTTGAGGCTGCACAGCTTCTGCACAAGAGCATCCAGCCTCATTTGTTACATTAGAGTTCTTCTAATACTTCAGTAAAGAGTGGGTAGAAGAAAAACCACTCGACATAGTTTATTCAGATTTTCAAAAGGCCTTTCGACGAGATCCAGCACAGGAGGTTACTATAGAAATTAAGTTGTCGTGGAGTGAGAGGCAAAGTACTGCCACGGATCAAAGGCTCACAGAGAGAGAGAAAGCAGAGGAGGAATAAATGGGCAGTTGTCATCCCAGCGCAGGGCAGCCGCAGGGGCTTGCAGGCTCTGCCGTGGCTCTGTGTCACTTAATGTGTTCGTGGGGCTCCTAGGGAGAAGGGGCAGGAGTTTGGGAGACAGGATTTGGGAGGTAAATCAGGGTTTGAGAGCCTGTGGGATGTGGCAGGCGTGGTGTGTGTATGCAAGTCAAGGCAGAGCTGCAAGGCCACACCGCAGCGAGCATCATTTTGGTGAGGTTTTAAGCAGTCTGATCCAGTGGGAGCTGTCCCTGCCCATGGCAGCAGGGTTGGAACTGGATGGGCTTTAAGGTCCCTTCCAACCCAAACCATTTTATGTTTCAGATGACCTCAGCCTCACACCTTGGCAGACCACCAAGGTGTGGTGCTTTTTGGCTAACAAGTTATGAACTTGGAGGGACACAGCCTGTAGGTGGTGAGGTCAAGAGAGGAACGGGCTGGGCAGACCACCTTCTGCTGCCCCAGCTTCTCATGCCCCAGCTCCTCATGCTGTGCTGCCCTGGTTATCCCAGCAAGGATGTGTTTTGGGGCAGCACCAGCCTTGCTGGACTCTGCACCACACCCTGGGGCTCCTGCACAGGGCAGGACATGGCCCCACTGGGCAAATGACAGCCCCACTCCCACGGTGGCTGTGCCAGCAGTAGTCTTGTGGGCATGGCAAGCCCTCATGGGCTTGCAGGTAGGTTGTGGTAAATCCCTGGTGCCATGTCCAATGCCTTTGGGATATGGATGGGCCATCTCAAAGGCCCACTGAATGCATCTGTGTGCTCCTCTCAGCACATCATTGACTCTTCACAGGACCTCCAAGACACCAACCTTTGAAGACACCTTCAAAGATATCATAGTGGTGACTATACTTGTGAAACTATTCCAATAGCTTCCTTAATCTTCTAACTTTGTTCCTCTCTTTTCTATTGCTCTCGTCAGCTCTTGCCTTTCACCTATTGCTTTTCACAATAGAGAAAGGGTTTTGATATATGGCATCTGGCCTCAGTTGGTCTTAATCTGGATTCGGCGGGTTGCCAAAAACCCCTCCCAACCTTGGTTTATGACAGCACAGAAAGACCCAATGGGCCTGCAGGCAGGTTGTGGCGTATCCCTGGTGCCATGTCCAATCCTTTGGGTTTCGGAGGGCCTGTCTCATGTCACCCATGGGGCACCATGTCCTCATATGATATCTTGATGCACAGACCTTGTACAAGATCATCAACAGGCAAAGTGGTGCTTGTGGAGCAGGAGTACTCCGGAGGCAGTGCTGGGACAAGGAGCTCATGGGCAGCCCATGCGTGGGTGCAAGCAGGAGCGTGAGGAGCCAGCACCACACTCACGTGTTTCCCAGGACTACGGCGTGCGGTGCCACACGGCACAGCCACGGTGATCTTTATTCTCTTCTGGGCTCCAGGAGTTTCTGTCTCTCCTGCAGCTGACTCCTCACACCCTCCTTCATCCGGGAGCGCTGCCCAGCCCACTTTGCTGCTTTGCTGTCATTAGTCTGGGCGAGAGCCCTGCTGGCGCGGCCGCAGCTCCCTCCCGCTAACAGGCAATTACCAGGCGAGACAAGGGATGACCATGATTACTGCACTGCTGGCTGCTTCCCCCAGCGCTGGAGCCTGGCTGAAGGCAACAGCCCCAGACCCGTCCTGGCTGCCCCGTTCGCAGCCTCCATCCCCATAGCTGCTCCTCCAGTAGGGGCTTCTGGGGTCCTTGGGGCAGCAGAGCTGTGGGGTGCAGGTGGCAAGGGCACTGAGAGTCAAGGACTCCAGGGATCTCATCAGCTCATGCAGCTCCTGTGCTGTTGCAGCACACGCTGCCTTGCCAGCCCAGCCATGCCAGTACCTGGGGGGGTGTCCCAATCAACAGCAGCAGCAGCAGCAGCCAACTTCTCCTGGTTTCCTGCAGAGAAAGAATTGTGACTGGCAGGTCAAGGGAGGGGACCCTGCTCATCTACTCCACTCTCGTCAGACTTCGTCTGGAGTTTTATGTTCAGTTCTGGAGTCCTCAGCACAGGAAAGACATGGATCTGTTAGAGCAAGCCCAGAGGAGGCCACAAAGATGATCCAAGCGCTGGAGAACCTCCCATATGAGGACAGGCTAAGAGAGTTGGGCTTGTTCAGCCTAGAGAAGGCTGCAGGGAGACCTTAGAGCAGCCTTCCAGCACCTGGTTATAGGAAGCTGAGGAGTGGCTCTTTATCAGGGAGTGCAGGGATAGGTTGAGGGGTAATGCTTTTAAGCTGAGAGAGGGGAGATTTGGATTAGATATTAGGAAGAATTTTTTTTTTTAGTGTGAGGGTGGTGAGGCCCTGGCACAGGTTGCCCAGGGAAGATGTGGATGCCCCCTCCCTGGAGGTGTTCAGGGCCAGGCTGGACAAGGCTTTGAGAAACCTGGTCTGGTGGGAGGTGTTCCTGCCCATGGCAGGGGGGTTGGAACTTTGAGGCCCCTTCCAACCCAAACAGTTCTATGTTTCTATCATCCCAGGGTACAAAGAGTACCCACTCCCAGGACTAGTAATTTCCTGGGGAGAGAGTCAAGGCTAGCAGTCAGGCTGTTGATGCCATGCTGCTGTGCAGTGCTGTCCTGTCTCTGCTGCCGCTCTTTGCCCTGTCAGAGCCTGGCATGGGAGAGCCTCAGCACCTGGAGGTGTTGTTGCTCGTGCCCATCTCTGGAGCAGAGCCCTCAGGCTCAGGACACAGCTCCATCTGCCCCTGGCACAACAGTGAAGGGGACACATCTAGGGATGCCACAACCCCCTGTTCCCACAAGGGACTCTTGCACACGAGTGTCCTAGGTGCAAGAAGCAAGGGCGGGGGGTTGTACTCTTCCGGGTGAAGGCAAGCAAGACCATTATGGGCAACTCTGAGTCACCCACATCCCCAGATCCTGGTCAGAGAGGTGCAGATGCAGGATGAGAGGTGCGGTTTGCTCTGGGGAGCGCTGAGCCAAACTCAAGTTCAGCCAGGCTATGGCCCACGGCTGCCCCATTCCACATCCCCATCCCTACAGGTGACCCCGGTCACTGAGGAGGGTGCAGAGCCAGCGTCGTTGCCCAGCTCCCCACTCCCACCCCTGCCACTGAGAACCTGTTCAGCAGGAAAGGGGCCCCCGTGAGTGCCTGTGCATAGATAAGGGCGGGAATGTAAACACCCTCCCGGCTCTGGCATCCCAGCTATCTGAAGCAGCAAGTGCCTCCAGAGCAAATTCCTCCCACTCTGCCTCCCACCTCAACTGGGGGGTGTCTTTCCCTGATCCGCAGGGATGCAGCCGTTCCTCATTGTCCTGCAGCCCTCTGTCTTTATTCACCCCACATGTCTGTTTGCCTCCTTCCCTTCTGCCCTCCAGCTCCCTGGGACCTTCCCAGGGCAGCCTACATTGCCATCCCATCCCAACAGGAACCTCAGTGGAGGCTGGTGGTGATAACCCCCTGCTCCAGCAGCCTCAGCCTCCTGTTCAGACTAGTTTTGCCAGATGAAAAGTCTTTGCCATGCCACCATGCCAGTGGTCAAGGGGTATTTTGCACTGATTTGGTGCTTCACACTGATCTGGGCAGCCAGAGCACAGCCTTGCTGGGGCAGGAGAGTCCTTGGAAGAGGCTCTGAAGGGTTGCAGGGAGTCTCAGTATGGGGCACACGGCATTGCTGCCCAGTGCTTTGGCTGGCGTCAGAGGATAAAACTCTCCTTCCCTCTCTGAAATCAGTAATGGCAGCTCCCTTCAGCCCCTTCTGCTTTTTGTGGGCTGGAGGGGACAGTCCTGCTGCCTTTAGAGGGGATCGGATGTTGCCGGGCTTTGGGAACAGCCATCAGTCCCTGCTTTTCCCTCCCTTGCCTGGCCCTGTGTCCCACCCATCCCTCTCAGCATCCACTAGAGCAGCTCACACCGCTGCCTCACGGTCACAACGGGATGCCATTGCATGGCAGGGATGTGCTCTGCCGTGCTGGCAGCAGGCTGTAAACCAGCAACACCAGGAGAAGTAAAATGCATCTGGGGACATTGCCTGGCAGAGCCCTGGGAAGGAGGAGAGGGCGCCCCAAGGGGATGTGCAAGGGGATTAGTGTGAGCAGGGAAGGCTCCCATCGCAGCATCCCAAAACACTGCATCTGCAGTGAGGGGCTCTGCTAGGGAACTTGTTGATATGGCAACGCTGAGTGGGGGAGTGCCTTCCACACTTACCTCTGCCTCCTCTGTGTCCTCTCCGCATCCCTTCGGCACTTGGCATCCCCTGGACTCCCCATGGTGTCTGCAGTCAGCATGTCACATCTGGGCCAGGAAACGGGTGTGGGGGAGGAGGGGGTGTGAGAGAGAGAAATGCAGTCAGATGAGGCAAAATGCCACAAAATAACCCCGGTGTTCACACGCAACGCAGGGCTTTCAGTTGCTGTTTGAATAAGAGACCTTGACGTCCCTGTGGGCTCCTCTCTGCAGTGCCAGTAATTCTCAAAAAGGCAATAAGGAGAGGGATGGATGGATGGATGCTGGAAAGAAAACAGAAACCACTCCTGCAGCGCATGCTGGTGTGGCAGAGTCACGGCCTGAGTAGTGCAGCCGGTGGCCACCCCAGCTCAGCAAGGGACTAAGCACCATCCAGTCAGGGTGACAAGCTGTGGCCAAGTTTTGGGTTGAGAAGAAATTCAGTAGCCTGGGAAACTTCATCAGTATTCACTGTGTTTCTCAAAACAAGGAGAGTACCTGAATTAGGTGGTACAGTAGGACTGAAATCATAGAATCACAAAATGACCTGAGCTGAAAGGGACTCACAAGGGTCATCATGTCCCTGCATAGGACAAACCCAACATTCACACTGTATGTCTGAGTTTGTTACCCAAATGCTTCTGGAATCTTTTTAGGCTTGGTGCTGTGACTGCTTCCCTGGAGAGCTCTTCCAGTGCTCCACCACCCTCTGAGTGAAGAACCTTTTCAAGGAAATTAAGGAAATATTTTCCTATGACACACATTTGAAACACAGAGCTCCTGGCCACTGGGTCTGGTGGGACAGAGAGGAATTGCTCCCCCTCCCCTTTTTTTTGCCTTTTTTTTTCTGTGTATTCGTGGGATCTGCAAGAGCAGACGGCCCTGGCAGTGCCCACTGGCTTCACCCAGCCCTATTCAGCTGCTTTTCCACATGTCCATGAGTGGAGTTGACCTCCTTTTCCCAGGGCTGCTCCTTTTGTCAGGAGATGGGCACTGTTGGGCAGAGTCCCCTTCCTCCTCCCCCTGATTTGTTTTGGGGAATGTGAGAGTTTTCCTGACTATTGAAAGTCACAGCACAGGAAAAGCTCCCCTGTCCTGCACCGTCAATGCTCAGGGGTTCAGTGGTGGCACAAGGTCCACGTGGCCCCCACCACCAAGGAGGCACATTGGGCATCGCCGGCTGCTGGCACCGATGCTGGAGAGGTCAGGGGGCACAGGCACAAAGGGACAGGGCTGGATTTGGAAAAGGGGCACTTGCATTCACCTGGAGGTCACCGGTAGCAGCAGACTCCAGCTCCTTAAAATCAAACGGTGCTTAAAATTAATTCTCTTCACTGGTGACTGAAGTTTGACGGATGAGTGGTGTTTCTCTGCATTTCGAAATGAATTTTTGGTGGCAGCTCTGTTGCTGGCTTCTTGCCCTCAGCCCAAGTGCTGGCCCTGAACGTGGTGATATTCAAGCAGCCCTTGGGGACACACGGGACACCCTGGCTGTGACCCTTGGGGAAAGGCAAGCTCAGAGAGCGAGCAAAAAACTGCTATAAAGTGTAATTAAACCAGACAAGGGGCAATTCCTCACTGCATAGAGCTGTGGTGGGCTGATTTAGAGTGTGGTCAGATCCACCTCAAGAGCTGCTGAGCCTTTAATCCCACCTGCTAATCCTCTACCTAAATCTTTCCCTTCATCTTCCACAGGTATTGGTGCCTTATCACTGCAGGGTGGTGTCTTCAGAGGGACCCCCTGAAGCTTGGTGCCTTCAGCATTCCCTTTTCTAAAGTCTGGAGCTGGTGCTGACACCACTGCAGAGGTTTCTCTCTGATGTGGGGGGATGAGGCTGCAGGCTTGAGTCCCAGCACAGCCCCAGTGCAGCCCCAGCTCCAGCTGCTGCTTTGTGATGTTCCGGGGTGCACACACTGCAATGGTTCTCCTCCCCGTGGGCTTGTTTCCTCACCTTTACCTGCTGTGCCCAGCGTTACTCCCAACCCTGCACATGTGTTTGACAGCTTGGGAGCACTCAAAGAGCTGCACAGACACGTCCCCAAGGCACTGGGCTGCAAAGCCAGCACTTGCAGTCAGTGCTGATGCAGCACATCACAGCCCCAGCGCAGGGACCACCAGCCTGTGCCAGAGAGCTTCTCCTAAGTGGCAAAATGGGTCTGGATGAAAGGTAAGATAACTCCTTGCCAGCAACCCCAGCAGTGTGGTTGGTTGGTAGACTCCAGCTTGGTTTTCCCCAGAACACCCCTTCCCTCCTGCAGAGAAGGTGGTCCACCCCAAGAGCTGTTCCAGGGATGAGGCTGTGACCCTGCACACAGCCTCCTGCCCAGAGGCAGGACGTGAGGTGAGGCACACAGGTAGCGGGGGCTTGGGCAGAGCCTGTGGGAGGGGTTGGGACCACAGAGATGACCTTCAGGAGCTTCGGCAGGATCAGCCACCAGCTCTGTGGTAGGAGGCCAAGTGAGGAGGCCATTAGGGGTGTCGGATGTCTGCGATGCCATTATCCATGTGATGCCTGTCTCCACACCCAGTTAATTATTAATGGGGGCTGAGTTGCTGCTGAGGGGGACACAGCCAGGCTAACGCGGCACCACTGCTCCGTGCAGGGACTGCTGCCAGAAGTGAATCTCCAAATGATATAGAAAACACTAGCAAATAAATTCTTTTGGAGTTTTAGAGAGCAGTAGCCTTTAATTCAGCGCTGGACATGTGAGGGAATGGTTTCCATCACAGGGCACAGCCCTTCCCACAGCAGCCCCCACTGCCTGTGGCACAGCAGCGAGACAGCCCTCAGAGCAGGGAATCCCACATCCCACACGGAGGAGATGTGCCACCAGCCAGGGACAAACACACACTCACAATAACGCCTCTCTTCTCTCCCCTGCAGACTTTGTGTCTTTTTTCTCCTCTCCCTCTCTCCTCCTGGCTTTGCCATATGCAATAAGGAGTAAATAAAGAACACATGTAAAAAAAGGGAAAAATTGGATCAAGGGAAAGGCTGGGAATCCTTTCCCTGGCATCTCACCCACATCAGCCTCAGGGCTCTGGAGCTACCTGCATGTTTGGTTTGCAGAGCCATGGGGCTGCCTGCTCTGCACCCTTGGTGCTGCAGCCAGGAGAGACCTGAGGCAGCCAGGAAAGCATCAGCAAGCCCAGCTGGTGCGACAGCACAGGGATGTCGCACAAGGCCATGACAGGGACTTGAGCAAAGGGGTGACTTCATAGAACCATAGAATCATGGAATTGTTTGGGTTAGAAGAGACCTTAAAGATCATCCAGTTCCAAACGCCTGCCATGGGCAGTGACACGTCCCACCAGACCAGGCTGATCAAGGCCCCGTCCAACTTGGCCTTGAGCACCTCCAGGGATGGGGCAGCCACAACTTCTCTGGGTAATCTGTGCCAGTGCCTCACCAACCTCACAGGAAAACATTTCTTCCTAATGTCTAATCTAAATCTTTTCTTCTCCAATCTAAAGCCATTACCCCTCATCCTATCACTTGGACTTGACTTGGACAGGCAGAAGAGGTGACTCCCACTCCAAGAAACACTTTCAAAGCTGTGCATTTTTTTCAGAAAAAGATTTCTGAATTTCAGTAAGAGCCCCCTTATCTCAGACTCCTCCATCAAAGCTGCTCCCCATTCTCTGCCCTCCAGCTTCCTTCACCCAGTGATTTACATGGTAATGGTGTCTTTGGCCCAGGATTTAAAGAGAGGATTTGCACTGGTGCCTGGCTGCTGGCTTGCCCTTGGGGCAGCCACGCAGGGGGGAGCAAGGGTCTGTCCCAGTCCCTTGCCCATGGCACAGCAGGGAACTGTGTTGCTTAGTGTGGGGAAAAGCATAGGGAGAGCCCTGGGCAATGGGGTGTGGGGTGTCCCAAGGCCACCCAGCACACTGGGGTGCGTGCGGCACATGGATGGCACGAGTCTTTCCGCAGAACTGCTCGAGCTTGGCACTCAGCACTGCTTCTTCTTGCTCTTGCCAGATGGTGACTGGTGCAGAAAGGCAGAAATGTTTAGTAGATATTTCTGTTCTGTATTTGGAATGAAGCAGGAGGATACATTCATCTCCAGATGATATTGTGGATGGAATATAAATCCTGCCATCTGTAACAATGGGGGATGTGAGGCATGATCTCCTCGAATTCAGCATTTGCAGATCATCCGGACAGCTGATGCTCAAGAATCTAGAAGGAGCCAGCTCAAGCCAATGCTACAGTTTAATAGATCTTAGAAAAATGGGCAAAATCCAAAAGGCTGGAGAAATGTCAGTGTAGCTGCAGATTTCAGAAAAATTTAAAGGCACAGCCCAAAGACCTGCACAAAACCCAGTCTGTTTATGGGAGGTTGTGGGGTCTTTTTGGGATGCATTAGAGGTCTGGTTGATAAAGGTAAATCTACTGATTTAGTAAACTTGAATTTCCTCAAAGCATTTTGCTTATTACTACATGACATTTGGATTAAAATACCCACGCTATAGAAGGAACTATCAGGGGACTCACTAGATGGACTAAAATCTGTCTCAGATGGATCTCACTGTGCGGTCGTTACTGGGGAGACTTCAGAGGATGGAGGTGTCCCTAGCAGGGTCCCTCAAGGAATCTGTTCCTGTTGCAATGCTGGGTATGTATTTATCAACCTCATCATAAAAATGTTGTGATGGTGAAGTCTGGAGGTGATGCAGTGACTGGTAAGGATATTAATAACAAGCCAGTCAAGTTACTGCTTTAGTATCTCCTAATTTGCCTGGTGAAATGGCCATAATCCAACTAAATACATTTTAATACGGTTGCATACAAGGCAAGGCATCTGGGAACAAAGACAGCAGCCTTTATCTCCAGGACAAGGCCTGGAGACTGCGACTCAGAAGGTGGCTCAGAAATAATAGCAGGTGACTGCCTCTACATGAGCTCTCATTTCAACAGCATGCTGAAAGCAGCCAACACCTTTCTTGAATATGTAATGGGAGAATATGAAACAAAATTATAGCAGCAATCTTGCTACTGTTCATGTTACTATTGAAATGATTACTATGGCTGTTATTTCCAACTTGGATGTCCCGAATTAAAAAGTTCTGCAAAGGAAAGACACTTGTACCATCCAGACATCAGAAAACAAGCTCTGGTGCAAGACTGGAAGCGTATGAAGTTCTCAGTTTGCTAGAAGGAAAATGAGAGTTATCCAGACTTTGGTGAGAAAAGTTCCTGATAGTTTTCTGTCTCACAGTGTAGCAACAAGATCTGAAGGCTGAAGCAGAAGTTAGAAAATTTCAGCCTGGAAAGAAGATACAAGATCCCAGCAGGAGGGGGAACAGATACCGAAGAGCTGACTACAGGCAGCAGATTTAACAATTGTAAAACAAATTCCTGTGCATGAGACATAGGAAAATCCAGATTCTGGGGAGCCTCCGTAGTCCTGTGCACAACCTCTTCTGCACACAGGGCTGCTTCAGCCACCCCAGGGACACCAGGGCTGCCTGTGCTGGCCTTGAGATGTTCATGGCCTGCATGCCACAGGGAATAGGATGTGGCTCAGGACTGATTCTGTTTCCCTTTCACCCTCCTTTCCCAGGATGAAGAGCCTAGGTCTGCAGATCCAGGTACCTGCTAAGTTCACCAGAGCTGGACACGCTGCGGAGGTGGTCTAGGGAGCTGAGCCCTTGCCAGTGGCTCTACTCTGTGTCCTCCAGGCTACATCCCAACCCCAGGTACCCTCCCTGTGCTAAGCTGAGCCCTAAGCCCATAGCAGCAGATTTTTTGCGTGCCCCACCCAAGCATCCCTCCAAGAACCCAGCTCCTCTCTGGTGAAAAACACTGCAGGTCAAAAGTAATGTTTTATCTTTCGTATGCGGAAGAGTTTTTTAAAGTAAGAAAATATAACTGTTTTGTTGAAATAAAAAAAGTTTGGAAGTTTGATGTGTTATTTCCCCTGCCTCTTCTCCCATCTTTTCCATTACTTGTTCCTGCTCCGGAGTGGAGCAGAAGGATGGTGGGTGGGGACTGCCTTATGACTTTTCCTTTTCTAGCTGGATTGGGGCCAAACTTCCTCAACTTTGGAAAAGTGACAAGAGGAAAAAAAAAAAAGCACTAATTCTGGGGATCTGGAATGACAGAACAAGAAAAACAGGGGTTTGGGTTTGGTTTTCTTTTCCAAAGAAGCAAAAGAGGGGAATGGAAGGAAAATTCATGAAGAGAACATGGATGGACAAAAACGAGGGAGCATGCACAGAAAGGCTCAGATTTTGCAAACTGAAATGGATAAATTAAAAGCTTTCATTGGAACCAAGCAAAATGGAAACAAGATTGAGATTTTTCATGAAGTTGCTTTTCCATTTGTCTCTTTTTGGGCAACAGCTAGAGCCCCAGTGGAGACACAGCAGCACCACTTGTGGAAATGAACTCATCTCCTTTGCTAGAGAAACCTCCTGTAGAACCTCTGCACCAGGCAGCCCTCAGCAAGAAGAGGGTCCAGGGGGTCCTGAGGAGGTGTTTCACTAAGTTAGGGATCTGCATGAGGGATTCTGAATCTGCATGGGCAAGAAAATGAATCTGTGATGAGAACAGGAAACTTAGAGGGAGAATTAGAGGGGGAATAAGCAAAATATGTCAGAGCTGTCTCAGCGTTGAGGCTGGAAACCAGGGAATAGGCAGGAGAAATAAGAGGTTCTCATGCATGAAGATGGTTGTGATTTAACTAGCATTGCAGAGGCCTGGTGGGAGGGTATGTGACTGAAAAACCAGTGGGGATCTGCACAGAGGCACCGTGGTGGGAGGAACCACAGGGAGATGTGCGGCCCCTGGGCCAGAGAGGGGAAATTAGCAAAAGCCTGGGGATGACAGCAAAGGCAGCCACCACTATTGCAGCTGTGGAGCCCTTTTACACCAGGATGGATCCTTGGTGCTGATCATAGGGTGCATAGGAGGCTTTACCATTTTTTAGGAGAAAAGCTCATATTTATTCATAATTATTCTCAAGACAAATTAGTGGATGCACACGTGATCTGCTTAAACCTTAAAGCTCAAACATAGGATTGTTGAAAACTTAGTGACTCATTAATAAGAGACAGGCTTGTATGGAGAAGATCATTAGGTAAATGAGTTACAGAGGGCTGTGAGAAACTGCCATAACCTGAACCTCAGCCAGAGGCTTTTGGGATTAAATTCAGCCTGGGCAGTGGGTTGGCTGCTGGGCTGTACGCAGCTCTCACCTAAAGATGGGAGGACAAAAAGGCTGGCAGTCACCAGCTGGTCTCCAGGTCCCTCTCTGCAGAACAAGCAGCCACTTCTGCTGCATTGTTTCCAAAACAAAAAGCTAAAAAATAAAAAATGAAGAAAGGAGAAATAAGACATTTTCTGACAGGTGGGAGTCCCTGTTTGCTAAGGTTTGTTGGAAATGCAAGGCATAGATTGTTTCATATTTAGTCAAATATGCCACAAATGAAGCAGAAAATAATTCTCTCTGGTGGTGGCAGAGTCGTGCCAGGGTGCCTTTCGGCAGAGGGGCAGAGAGGAGGCTGCACGTGTTGCACGTGTCAGCAGAGCAGAGCTTTGTGGAGGTGCAAATACTCTCAAGTGAAACTTTTGAGGGCAAAAATTGAGAAATAGGGATGCAGCCACCAGAAATCAACAATGTTGCCAGACACTGAAATCTTCATACCTAGATCCACCCAAAATATCACATATTTGGTATAATTTGCCTTTTAGCTTCTGAGAAGGCAGTTGAATCATGTTTTAACCCTCTTCTCTGAAATCGCATGGGAGAAAAGCTTATCCTTCCCTTCCCCCAAAAAGAAATTGGCCAGAACTGGTGAATATATCTGAAAAGATGGAATTATCCTCAAAATTGGAGCCTTGGGAAGTCCTGCCCTACCTGAGCTGCTGGGTGTGAGCATGGGGCAATGGGCGCAGGGGAAGAGGCTGCACAGTGGGAGCCAGTGCTGGCTCTGCACTGGAGGGGAGGAATCAGACATCCCACCTGGGACTCAGGAAAGGAAAAAAACACTTTGGACTTCACCATTTGAATGCAACACAGAGTTACTATGGTTAAGCAAATTAATCACGAGCCTGTAAAAAAACCTGCTTTGCTTTTTGGCTATTAAAAACCCCAATAACACACAACACCTCTTGTCTTTAAACAAGCACCAGGTAATACATTTCCAACAATTCTATCCAGATGAGAACCTCTCCTAATTGTGAAGTGAGAAATATTTTTACTGTAAATGCCACATGATGACATACAGGGAGAAATTCACCCCATGCCACTCTACAAGTGACAGTAAAGTCCCACTTCAGTTTAAAGGTTGATGCACACGATGTCATTTACATTACAAAAAAACCCTGCAAAGTAGAGAAACATTTTATATAATAGACTTAACCCAGGAGGATTCTCTGATATCTGGTTGGGCTGAGGCTGTCTGGAAAAGGAATACCACATTAAACTCCAAAGATCAGTTACTTCAATGGTCTTTCTGCAACTGAAAAAAAATAATCCCATTTTTTAAAGGGTAAATCAAAAAAAAATCATATAGAAAATCTTGAAGTTATTGAAAGGATAAGAAAATTCAGATGGAGCTAATTCTGTATCTGTCATTGAAAAGCCAGCTTAAGGAGGGAGATGCTTTGGTTTACATTATTTGAATGCAGCTGCAACACATGAACACTGTTCTATGAAACTGCCATGTGACAGGCAGGTTCCCAGCAAAAGGGGAAAAAATCACTGTGAAATGAAGGGCATTTTCTTCAGCGAATAAACTGTGGAGAGACAAGCTTAAATCTAACTTCAACAAGATCTTTAATATGTTATTTGGCTGTTGTAAGGATATGAGAATGCCCTTTGATATTAGTCCTGCTCCTGAGATATTTCACACAGTAATTGCCTACATCTTTAAGGTACAATGTATTGAAGCTGTGGTGACTGCTGTCTTAAATTGGGCGATGGCTCTGAAAAAGCAGAACCGAAGAGCCAGGCAAAAACTGCAGAGTGGAGAAGGCACTTCAGAATGAACTTTAAAAGGTCAAAATTCCATCTAGCAGAATTACCTGCACTGGCTCTGAGCTGAGCTATGATGGCTTTGTTGCCAATTTAGATAAAATAGAAGCAATAATTAGAATGTCTAGCCTCTAGGATATAAAGCGGATCTACGGAGATTTATGAAAACAATATACTATTTGGCAATATCTATTCCTAAATCTATGGCCAGTGTTTCCTCAGGAGAGAAGTGCTGCAGTCTGAAATTGCCTGGTGTTCGGCAGGCAGAGAAGCAAGCGTTGGAAAGGCAAAAACCACGGTGATGGAGACCCTTAAAGCACACCCTGGAATTGCTGCCCAACACCTACCTGCTCTTTGCAGTGGGCAGCGAACTCCAGGTGAGCCATTCGTGGGCTTGTTGTGTGAAAACTGGGCAGCGCTTGGCACCGGAGAAAATTATCATGGCTTAAGTTGTAAGAGGGAAGATTTAGATTAGATGTTAGGAAGAAATTCTTCATGATGAGGGTGGTGAGACACTGGCATAGATTGCCCCAGGAAGCTGTGGTACCATCTCCCTGGAGGTGTTCAAGGACAGGTTGGATGGGGCCTTAAGCAGCCTGGTCTGGTGGGAGGTGTTCCTGTCCATGCCATGAGGGGTTAGAACTGGATAATCTTTAAGGTCCCTTCCAACTCAAACCATTCTATGATTCTATGATCATCGGAGCCTTTAGGAAGTCTTCCTCTTGTGCCCACTGGACAGATGCACCATGCCCTACGTTTCCCTATGGGTCTGGAGAAAACTGGGGCAGCAAGATCCACGGCAGGTTCCTGGCCCCCCAAAATCTGTGCTACCTGGGATGTCAGCCTGTGTCAGCACGGCAAACTAAGTACCCATCGAGGGTCTGGCACAGAAGGAGAAGGCTTTGCAGCACCTTTCTCACACAAACCCTGTTCTCCCAGTTGCACTGCCGCAGAAAGGATTAAAACAGGCTGCAGACTATTCTCTATTCTTTCCTCAGGAAACCCTGCAACTGTTTAAATTCAAGAGAGACGACACTGAGTATCCTGGGGGAAGAGCCCTGCTCCAGCTTCTGTGGGAGTGTGGGATACCCAGACTGGTCGTTTCGCTTCAGTCTATAACCATGGTAATGTACAACTGCTGCTGTCATCATCTAAATTTGGGCTACTAAACACCATCAGTAAGCATGACGTACATAGGAGTTCACTTAAAAGTCTCAACTTCAGGAGGTGTTAAGCACCATCTTTCCCATAGCAAAACACATATGCGAGTGTCTTAAACAGCTTTGAGTCCTGACATACTTATTTTGGATGTGTGGATGTGTCAGATGCTCTGCCTTCTTTATATCCCACTGCTCAGCATCTCGCAGAATCGTGCCCGTGGTGACCAACAGGGAATAGTTAATAACATCAATAGTTAATAACACTGAAGTCTCCTCATTGACCTCCAGGATCAATATCGTTTTCTAGTGACACACGAGTGCTCTTGTAAAAAACCAAAGCGATTCAGAATTTTCGCTATCATTTCATTGACGAGTGATTGCAAATGGTGGCTGTGAGACCTGTGCCTTCCCTGAAAGGCAGGGGTATATTATGAGCATTTGGCAATGACCCACCTGTTTTCCAGGTCCTTCCTGGAGATGCCGCAGCACCTTCATCAATCCAGTTGTTAGACAGAGCCAGCAGGTCGGTGCCAGGTCCTTTGTCCTGTCCCCATCTAAGCCAACGGATGGTTCCGTCACGGGTGGGCAATGACTGCTGGGAGGACGTCGTGCAGGGAGGATTGCAGTGAGTGGCCAAGTGGTGAGCACAGTGGTTCAAAGATAATCCAGAAGTGTAAAATGGCAGATGAGAAATGCATAGATAGGAGAGCACAAAAACCAGCACCAAAATTACAGGAGAGAGTTAAGGTACAAGAAATAAGAAAACAGTCCATAAGTGTGGGCAGAGCCATGAACTACTCATTTAATCTGTCAAGGATATGAACACACCAGATCCACACGAAGGCGAGTAAGTGCCTAAACAACACATACCTGTAACAGTATATGATTGAACTGCGTGTTTTAAACATCCTCTACATGGAAAGCTTCTCTCTAGTCATACTGCAGTGTTCATGCATTGATGTTTTTATTTAAAAACAAGAATGCAAGGGCAGAGGAATTAGGGAATAAATCCGAGTCCTCCAGCAACTGAAGGCTGAGTTGGGCTCACTCCAGAGCGGTTTAGGTTGGAGAGAACTGCTCGCACCTATCTTCAGTAATGATAATGAAGAAATTGGGAATTCTCCTGCAGAAAGCAGAGGATTTATGAGAGAGCAGACGGAGAGGCCAAGAGCAAAGGATAAACACAGAGATGGTAAAAGAGCATCAGACAAAACCCAACCTATATATTGTAAATCTGCAGGTCCAGACACAGTATGCCTGAGAATTTTAAAAGAAATTTCTGAAGACAATCTTGAAAAATAATCTTCCCTTTGTTGCAGGAGTCATCTGGGCCCTGGGAAATGCCAAAGGCACATCTTGTTACAAAAAAGTTTGAGAAGATGGGGCAGGAATCTGTTGCCCACCTGCCCACAGCTCTTGGGCAGGAGAGTTTCAAACTGTTTATTTTTCTCATCCCTCCATCCCCTTCTTTCCTACTTCCTCTCCTAACAGCCTTACCCAGCCTGCAGGCTCTTCCCAGGGCTCCACAAAGGTGCATGAGTTCAGGAGCCAGGCAGCCTGTAGGACTCCTTGCTTGCCTGCACACACAGGTCTGTTTCAGCCAGGAATGGGTATGTTTGCACTCCACCTTTCCTTTTGCACATGGAGCCTTTTTTCTCAAATCCAAAGGGAACTGGATGTCAGTGGGGAGGAAAAGCTAACTCTACATCTTATTTTCAAACTCCAGCACCTCACATAACCCACAGCCTTTTAAAGTGCAGACCCTGGAAAATAAGAATTTCAATAACCTCCATTCCCAGATAACCCACTGAGCTGCTGTGCGTCTCCCTCGCTGGGAAGCAGATGTGTTGCCCTCCTCCCCACATTTTCTTGTTTAGGGAAAGGACTAAGATGCTAGAAATCTGTTTTGATTTGGGGAGTAAAAGCTGGGGAAATCAGTGGTTTGAAGTTTCTTGAGGATGGGGGAACTCCCCTTTGCCCAGCTCCTCCCTGTACACAGCTCATGCCAGGGAGGAATCATAGAGAGCTTGTGAGCCAAGCACACAAAATGGGATAACGAGGAAGCCGATGTGGGACACACCTTGAGCCTTACAAGCAGTTTGTGTTTTGGGGATCTCTGCAGTAATCAGAGCAGCTTTGTAATAACCTGCTCCAAGGCACCCACCCACATGCTCCCTTCAGCCCAGAGGGATATCGAGCAGGTGTGGAGGTGGGACTGCACTGCCTCTAACCCACTCCGTCCCTACGTGTTACAACTCATTTTCTTCCCTTTTTGAACAGATCATCCTCATGCAGCTCATTTCTCCATCTCCTGTGTGGCCAGTTCTCTCACAGTTGTTCTTGTAGTGCTATAACTCAGTATTCTTAAAAACTGAATGAAAACTCGATTTAAAAAATTTGGTGTGGGCTAGAAATTGGTTGATGAGTCACAGACTCGGATAGTAACGGTAAAAAAGAAACTTCAAAACTGGGAGCAATCTTAGTGACGTTTCCACAGGAGACGGGACCGACACTTGCATTTAAAGTTTCATTAAACAGAGAATGAGGTAAGAACGTTCACATCAGCGTCACCAGTGGGCACTGAGCACAGCCTGGGATACATCCAAATCTGCCTGGGAACATTACAGCCATCAGCTGAATGCAACCAGACCCAGCGCTGACAAACAGCAGTCTGGAACCTTGGACAGAAAGAGGAATAGCTCGGGTAGCTGGAAAGCAGTGAGATCAAGGATAATGGGTGAGAGCCAAGCTAATACCATATAATCTTGCAGTTTAACAGCCCTGAACAGAGCTGATGCCATTCAGCATAGAGGACTTGGAAGAACGCAGAACGGCAGCTGCTGTGCAAGTGTCTGCTCCACTGTCACCCCATATGCTGGTGTGGTCCCTCACCCCGTCCTTTTGTCCCATTTCCATCTAAGCATCTGGCAGTTGTATGCCAGCCCTGGGGACAGACCCCTCTTGCACCAGGCTCTTCTGTCCTGTCTCCCCATGGGGAGAAGGAGCCGAGCAGCAGAGATGCAGGCAGAATGTCATCGAGTGCATCCGCTTGCCTGAATGCAAGTTGTTCTGTGTTTAAAATATGAAAAATGTCCCTTCATTTTGAGACATACAGGTAATAGATAAACAGTAGGAATGACGCCAGGATTAAAGCACGTGGTTATGACCTCCCATAAGAGGACAGGCTGAGAGAGCTGGGCTTGTTCAGCCTAGAGAAGGCTGCAGGGAGCCCTTACAGCAGACTTCCAGTACTGAAAGGGGCTACAGGAAAGCTGGGAAGGGATTCCTTATCAGGGACTGTAGTGATATGATAAAAAGAAATGGTTTTAAGATGAAAGAGGGAGATTTAGATGAGATATTAGGAAGGAATGTTTTCCTGTGAGGGTGGTGAGGCACTGGCACAGATTGCCCAGAGAAGTCATGGCTGCCCCATCCCTGGAGGTGGGGATCCAGTGGAAGTTGTCCCTGCCCATGGCAGGGGTTTGGAAGTGGAAGGGCTTTAAGGTCCCTTCTCACCCAAACCATTCTATGGTTCTATAAAAGATTGAAGGAGCCAACAATTTCTAAATTAGCAGTGTGAAGATTCAGAGAGGACGCTATCTTGTTCTATAAATAACTTCAGGGTAACAATATAAATGAAAAAAGAGAATTAGTTCACAGTCTCAGAAGATGGCAGGACAATGAGCCTGAAGTTAAGGAGGAAAAGCTGAAGCTGGATGTAAGACATTTCCAGCAGGGAGCATCCCTGCGCAGGGCAGCTGACTCCCCGTGAACACAAGGCTGGAGCGATGCAGCAGGTGGGATGGCAGCAAGAAGCAGGCACAAGTCTGCTCCTCATCCACTGCTAATTGCTGGTATATAAAAGTTGGAAAGAAGTTTGAAGCTCTGGCTCACCAATAAAATCACACCTGGCAGAGCAAGCACACGCTGTGAGCTGGAGGGTTTGTGCATTTTCTGTGGCAGGAAGCTCTGCTGGAGCTGGAGGTCCTGGAGCAGGGACTCCATGCTCCACACTCCCACTGAGACATACAAGTTGGGTTACTGTCTTATTTGCAGAGCAACCACTCTTCGGGGAGCTGCTCTGGTGGGTTCTCTCCATTTTGTCTAGGGCAGAAGGTGAGGAGGGACACTCCAGCAGGAACTGCCAGGC
The DNA here is from genome assembly GCA_033558185.1 of Dromococcyx pavoninus. NCBI lineage: Eukaryota > Metazoa > Chordata > Aves > Cuculiformes > Neomorphidae > Dromococcyx > Dromococcyx pavoninus. The sequence continues at coordinate 425,132 of JAUMJL010000399.1, read as the reverse complement.
ACTGTCACCCACCTCCACGGCCACGTCAGAGCACCTCCTTGGAGGGCTGGGTCATACTACCACCTCCATAAATCAAGGGCATATTCTGGCTAGGGGGAGGCAAGGACAAATCCAGTGTCCAGTGCTGCCACGCAGTGGTGAAGAGGCATTTCAAACGGTAACATCTCCAAAAACAGCCTTCGTTGGAGCCTGAGACAATCCTAGGTTGACCTCATGGGACACCTGGGCAGGTATTGGCAAGACCTTGCGAGCACAGGTCTTTGATGACCAACCTGATTCCTCCCTGGTGGACATGATTCCCTGGAAAGCGCTCCCAAAGGCTTGATTTCCTTTTCACCATTGGTCTTGAGGACGTGTCCCTCGTTGTGGTAATATCATCATGGGGAACATTTTGTTATTATTAATTTAAGCTTCTTCCATATGATTTCATCCCAGAATTCCTGTTTATATCCTCTCATGTCATCCAAACCAAACAGTCTCCTGCGCTGAGCTCCATAGCCTTCACAGACTTAGTGCTCAACAATTTGTTCTCCTTTGGCTGTAACCCTGAAAAGTGACACTGTGCCAAAACAACAGGTTTATATAGCAGGTTTTTAAATGTTCGTGCTCAGATACACAGAAAGGTACTGGGAGGGACTCCCAAGATATCCAGATGCCCAACACACATCTTCTTGCAAGGCTCAGAGCCCTCCAGTAGCAACCCTGACCATGCAGAGATTTACTGTAAAAATGCCATCTCTTGACCAGGCAGAACATGTTAATCTTTGAAATGCTGAACAGGTATGAATGAAACACAGGACACCTTTCCCTCATGACAGGTGTAGCACACTTACTGCAGTAGCTCCTGTCCCTGTCCCTGAGGTTCAGGACCCTTTTGTACTATTTATCTTTCTTCACTGGTGCATACAACGCCCTCAGCTTTGGGATGATCTGCACACACGCAGTGTGCTGTTAGTACTCCATTGCAGATCATTACTATAGAAGTTAATTAATACTCTGCCTAAGTATTAGGCCTGTGGCAACCTGCTGGAAACTCCACACAATCAGCGGGCTGTAGTTTACTGATGCTCATTGTTCGCCCTGCTGGCATCCCACTTCCTCCATTTCACCAGTCTCAATTAATTTCTGAGGTACAATAATAGCTGAGACTTAGGTAAGCTCAGCATCCAGAAGCTACGAAATTTCATCAAAAGGAATAATTATATCAAAGGAAATAATAAAGTTTTCTATAATATGTATTAATAAATTAATCTTTATATAAAGTGGCTATATAGGTATCATTATCTATAATAATAAAGAGGCCATACCATGGCCAAGCACAGAGGCCATGGTATCTCCGGGCCAGCACTTAAGTACTCTATTTCTACATCCCAGAGTTTCACCGGGTCTTCTGGCCCCAAGCCATGCCAACAGCTCATCTACAAGCGATTCCCCACCGAGACCTATGAGTCCTTCTCAGGAACTTCTTCCAAAGTCACTCCCTATTTGTAGCCATCTTTCTTTGTTTTTAAATGAATGAGTTTACTATTGCACATACTGCAACAGATATAGTTTGCCTGCTTCTATGTTACACACTGCAGTAAATGACTCTTGGCTGTTCATCACCTGTGACGCCTGGAAGGGTAGCTGTGGGGTAACAGCCACCACTCCTGGCAGGCAGCACAACAGTTCATGCCAGTTGGAGGGACCTTCTTCCCCAAAGCAGGAAACTGGCAATGTGAGCGCTTGCTTTCCTCCTTCACCACCCACTTACCGTCAGCAGGCTGGCAAACACCATTTGTTGGGTTCCCTCACTCCATCGCGGGCGCACAGGTTTCTCAAGACATCTTTGAAGGAGTCTGGAAGCAGAGGGTGAGTAGTGAGATGACACAGTCTGAAGATGATACGAGCTTATTCAGGTTACTGAAATGGAGATAAACACAACTAAAGATGATTGCAAAGAGTGGAGTGAGATCTCATAATATTGAGTCAGTGAGTTTTCAAATGAAATTCAGTATTCGTAGCTTCAAAATAATACTTGGAGGGAGAAAAAGTAACTTTACATGTAAAACCATAGGCCATAAATGAGCTGTTAGCACTGTGAAAGGGGTTGAGGAGTCACTGCAGAAGGCTCCCTGAAAACAACACCTCACCACTCAATACCAGCCTAAGAAGTAAATCTAAGATTAGGAATTATTCAGGGAAGAGTGGAGACCAAAACAGAATAAATCACTGTCACTCTCTAAATCCACCTCACAGCCATGTCTTGGATACTGCACTCAGTACTGATTCCTTCTTTTTTCTTCAACTTCCTTCCCTCCCTACTTGAAGATCACGCCAATATACTGGGAGAGATACCAAAGCCTATGCTATCAGCATAGCCACCACACATTTGGAAAAGAAAGGTTGAACAATGAAGTGACATAATTGGTTGACAGCAGTTTCTCAAGGTTAAAGGACAAGAATTTACCATGAGGAGGATCTTACAATTCAGAATGACTGGACAATAAAATGTCATTAAAACCAGTGTAGGTATCTGCAAAGTGCTGTAATGAAAACACACAAATCTAATTCCAAGTAAACATGTTGGTCTGTGAGTTGACTGTTACCACATGGAGAAAAGATTTGGAGATTATCACAGTAAAATGCCTGGAAATGTCATCCTGGCGTTTTGCAGAGATCAGAAAAGCAAGCAGAATGATTGAGGAAGGAATACAGACTAAAGCACCAAACAGCATCAGGTCAGTATAAAACCCATGCGCCATGGATGCTGGGAGCAGCTCTGGTTCCCTGTGTGGAAAGGCAGAGAGCACAGCTGGCAATAAGGGGAGCAGAGGACACAGGGCAGTTCAAATCCCCAAGTACACGGGGATACAGAAATGGCTGAACAGATGAGGACTCCCGGCCTGAACTGACACAGCTGTGCTGGAGGACTACAAGGTCCTGAACAGTCCATAAAAGCTGGATTGGAATTTACTGTCCAATGCCTCTTCCAAGACAAGGAGTCAGGGCATGAGCAAAGAGACCAAAACCAAGCAGAGGAGATAGAATCATAGAATCCCTGAGGCTGGAAAAGACCTCTAAGATTACCCAGTCCAACTGTCAGCCCAACATCATCGTGCTTACTAAACCATGTCACAAAGTGCCACGTCTATATGTTCAGAGGAGAAGCAAATGAGCTGAGGAACTTTGCTGCCAGAGGATGCTGATCATGATGAAGGATCACAGCATTCAAGAAGCAATTGAGCAGATTAATGAAGGAAGATTTTATCAAAGTCTATAAACTGAAAAAAAAAATCCTCATCTTTTCTGTTTAAAGAAAAGATGATTTGTGACAATTGGGATGAGGGAGAGTAGACCAGGAAGGCACCTGCTGTTGTCCCCTGCTTGCCCTCCACAGGCTTTTGGTGTGAATACCCATAACCTTCTTGAGGCCTGTGAGGGCAGCAAGTCGTGGAATGCCTGTGCAAGGCAAGGTTAGGATTATGCATCCCATAAAAGACAGAGCTGAGGAGACACCATAGAAGTCTATAAAATAAAAAAATTATATAGAGAAAGTGATCCAAGACAAACTATTCACTTCTTCTCACTACACAGGAGCTGGCAAGCTGCCAGCTGAAATGGGTCAGAGGTGTAAAACCAACAAAAGGAAGTACTTTTCTGCACAAGAGGTAGATAGATAGATGGATAGATAGATAGATAGATAGATAGATAGATAGATAGATAGATAGATAGATAGATATAAAACTACAAAGATATAAAATTATGGAATTCATTGCCACAAGATACTGCAGAGTATAAATGAGCTTAGAAGGGGATTAAACAAATTCATGATGGATAGGCACATTTGTGGCTATGAAACGCAATCCTGTGGTTGCAAATTTTCTTTTTAGAAGCCAAAAAGTACTGATGTGTTGCAGCTCTGGCTAATTCCTCCCTGGCCCAAGCGACTAAATACACATTTCTATGAACCATATAACATTCTGCATACATTTTATGAAAAGTATTAAGTGTAAGCTGATGGGTTTTGGTATATTCTTAGCCTTTGATGGAGAATGCAAATGCTATTTTAGGGCATACTGTGAAGAAGGCACCTTGCCAAGACAAGCCTTTGGTGCAGACTGTCTTCTTTCATCTAGTATCAGGGCTTTCCATATGCCAGTATTTCCACAATTTTTGTGCCATAGACAGACTAATGATTAACAATTTATATTTTCTTTTTTCTTCACTGTTAAAACTTTAAACACGTGTGTGGCCAGGAATTGATTCTCACCTGGAGTCCTGCATTCAGTTCTGGAGTCCTTAGCACAGGAAGGACATGGAGAGAGAGTCCAGAGGAGGCCACGAGGATGGCCCAAGGGCTGGAGAACCTCCCGTACAAGGACAGACTGAGAGAGCTGGGGCTGCTTAGTCTGGAGAAGAGAAGGCTCCAGGGAGACCTTAGAGCAGCCTCCCAGTACTGAAAGGGGCTCCACGAAATCTAGGGAGGGCTCTTTATCAGGAATTTTAGGGACAAGATGAGGGGGAATGGTTTTCAGCTGAAAGAGGGGAGATTTAGATTAGATATAAAGAAGAAATGTTTTCCTGTGAGGGTGGGGAGGCCCTGGCACAGGTTTCCCAGAGAAGTCGTGGCTGCTCCATCCCTGGAGGTGTTCAAGGCCAGGTTGTATGGGGCTTTGAGCAGCCTGATAGAGTGGAAGGTGACCCTGCCCATGGCAAGGGGGTTGAAACTGGGTGATTTTTAAGGTCCCTTCCAAACCAAACCATTCTATGATTCTGTGATTCTATGATTCCATGATTGCATGGGGCTCTTTAGTCACATCTCCTCCTGCGAGCATTCCTCATTTGCTGTAACACTGCCAAACCCACGTCAAAACTGTTGAGGAGTCACCCTCCAATTCATGTAATCCTTACCATGTTTACTTGCATGTTTGTTATTTATTAAGGAAAATGTTTGCTATTAGTCAATTAGAAGTCTAGCTGTAGATGGTATTAATAGACTATGACTTTTTAAAATTGAACTTGTCAGCTATTCAAAAATATATCAAATTAGCTTGGTGTTTACCATAAACTCAGTGAGGATGAGTTATATTTGCCAGTTTTAATTCTTCACCAATGTGCTGTATCAGTCTTTTTGTTCCTTTGCCGTGGCTAGTTGTCAAGATGAAGGGGTTACAACTGTGTATCTTCTTAAACACTCAAACGATATTCATTTTTTAACAGATCCCTGAACTTTTCTTGGTTCCAGACTTCTTGAAAACCACCGGTAATCATCTGGACAGCTTCCTGGCTGGCTCCTACAAAATTCTCTGATGCAAATTATCTAAGCTACTGATTTAAAAATGGTGCTATGCATTGCCTTCCACGATCCACGAGAGTTAATTATGTCTCACGATCATTTAACATGACAATGTCATCTATCTTTTCCTCTGAAGACAGAAGATGACGATTTATAAAAAATTGTGCTTTTACAATTTCATCATTTCTAGTAATAGACCAATATTACCGTTAGGATTGTTTTCATTCCAAATACGCTTACCAAAAAAAAGGTTTTAAAAATTAATTATGTTAGGCATAGCTTCCTCATTTCATCCTGACTGATTCTCCTTTTAAAAAATGATGAAGATTAGTCAGGTTTTCAGGTTCTTCCGTGCTGATTCTTAAATTTGTTTGGCTTGCGATTATCTTCTGGCAACGGAAAATACTGCTCAGCCCAAGCTGAAATGATGATTTGAAATAAACACGAAATTGAAGAAAGGATGCAAATGAGTCAATACTGGTGAGAGATTTCTCCCACTTCTGACCATGGCTCTGGTTTTCAATTCCTCTCTCAAATTTTCCCTACTGTGTTAAAAGTTTTTATATACAATTTAGTACATTCATCAGTTAGGTCTGGAAACCAGTTCAGGGAAGGGTGAAAGTAGTCATAGGGAAGCCATGTGGAAAGGATACGGCACACGTTGGAGTGCTGTCCACACGGGGATGTGGGCAGCTGGCCACAGCTAGGAGATGCTGGAGGAGGTGGAGATGGACCACGGCTCTCTGAGAAGGTGGCAGCCGGGCACCAGCTGCCCATCCCCAACATCCCCAAGGTGCGGTGCTACGCCTTTGGCAAGGGAAGACAGTTATTATGACTGAAATGCATCTTATATCTCAGGCATCCATTTAAAGTTGCTTGTATCCAAATTCTGCTGGGTCTTGAATCCCAGCTCAGATGACATTTTTAAGCCTTTCAGCAAATCCATCCTGCCATTTTGCATTTTGTCCAGACATTAGAAAACCACAGACATGTCACACAGCTTTCCATCATAAATTTTGCAGATTGTATTAGCAGGAAATAGCTCAGTCAGTTTAAATTAAGAAGTTCTGTTTTCCTTAATACTGATGAGCCAAATATTTTAGAATTTCAGGCAACTTATATGTTCAAGAAATGGAATAGATTAGACTCTATATAATATGAATGATAGACTTGGTTTTTCTTTGAGTTAAGTCAGTACATTAAATAATATTGATGTTTATTGTGCTGAAGATGGTCTCAGAAATACTCTATGAAATTAGCAGAAATTTTGCTATTGACTTCGATAGGCCCAAGGCTTTACCCCTAGCAATTAGCAGTCATTCTACTGTATAACACAGCTCCCCAAAGGTCTGCAGAGCTCAATATAATTAAACCAGATTGTGTAATCAGGCTGGCAGGACAGCAAGGAGAACCATGTCTCCCTCTTTTTTTTTTAATTTAAAATAGGATATTTCCCAAAAGGAAGAGTAAATTTAAATAAATACATTTTCATTATAAATGTCCAAAATTCAAGCTAATGATTAGGATGAGTTACGGAAAAATATTCAACAAAATATCATGCTGGAAAACATTTACATGATGGAGTCAAGATTACAGGATGGAGTTGCCTTAAGTTAGGACTTACTTTAACTTTGTGAGTACATAAGACAACCAGATTATTTAGGAAGACATTGTCAAAGTCATTGAGCACCAGACTCACGTCCCTTCCCCTTATGACTGTTCACAACTTTTTAGGATTCCTAACATTTGTTTGGCTTCCTCCCAAATGCTCCAATGCTCTGAGTTTAAACCAAACACATAACCCCTGATGCAGTATTTCTTCAGCTCCAGCAGCCATAGGCAACCCTGTTACAGCATCTCTGGCTGCTGACAAGGATGGTTGAATCATAAGATTGTTAGAGTTTGAAAAGGCCTCTAAGGTCATCCAGTCCAACCATCAGCCCAACACCATCGTGCCTGCTAAACCATGTCCTGAAGTGCCACATCTACCTGTTTTTTGAACACCTCCAGGGAAGGAGATTCCACCACTGCCCCAGGCAGCCTGTTCCAATGCTTCACCAGTCTTTCAGAAAAAAAATGTCTCCTAATATCCAAACTAAATCTTTCCTGATGCAACTTGAGGCCGTTCCATCTCGTCCTATCACTTGTAGCGCCCACCTTGCTACAATCTCCTGTCAGGGAGTTGTAGAGGGTGATAAGGCCTCCTCTCAGCCTTATCTTCTCCAAGCTGAACAACCCCAGTTCCCTCAGCCGCTCCCCATAACACTTGTGCTTCAGACCCCTCACCAGCTTTGTTAACCCTTCTCTGGACACTCTCCAGCACCTCAACGTCCTTCTTGTATTGAGGGGCCCAATCCTGAATGCAGGATTCAAGGCGCGGCCTCTTCAGTGCCAAGTCCAGGGGCACAATCACTTCTCTGTTCCTGCTGGCCACATCATTTTTTGAAGCCAGGACGCTGTTGGTTTTCTTGCCCCCCCTTCCCCCAGGCCACTCGAGCCCCCCACTCTAAGTAAGTCCCTAGCAGTGTGTGTGTGTGTGCAAAGGCAGTGGGTGCAGCCTGCCCCTTCCTCTGGCCAGGAGGTATAAAGCCCTTGTTCAATGCCCAGCACAAACCCTAAATCTGATTTTCGTGGAACAGTCCCAGCAGGCTAAAATAGCATTGCAGTTGCTGGAATTCAGAAGCAGCACCACAAAAAAAAAAACAAACCCAAAGCAAACCCATGTGCAAGCACACCGGGGGGTGGCGAGAAGAGGCTTGGGGAGGGAAGGGAAGCAGATGGGACATTTAATTCAGGGAAAAATCTAATTTAAATCTCTCAAGGAGTTTGTTATGATTTCCACAATGTTAAGAATGCATTTTTTTTCCCCTGCATATAAAATGCAACGTCCCTACTCAGGAAAGCTCTAAGAAAAAGGAGTAATGGTTTTAAATTAAGAGAGGGGAGATACAGACTGGATATAAGGAGGAAATTTTTTGCAATGAGGGTGGTGTAGCACTGGCACAGGTTGCCCCAGGGCAGTAGTGGAAACCCCATCCCTGGAAACATCCAAAGTCAGGTTAGATGGGGTGCTGAGGAACCTGATCCAGTTGAGGATGTCCCTGCTCCTGTAGAGCGGTTGGACTGGACGACCTGTAAAGGTCCCTTCCAACCCAAACCATTTGATGATTCTATGATTGAAAAAGCCCAGCAATCTAGAATGAGGAGAAAAAGACATCCAGAATGTTCTGATGATATCCTTTAAGAATACTAGTCTTTATATATTTCACAGATTTATATGTGAGTTTGTGTAGGTCTCTTGAGTAAAGCAAAAGCAGGCAGATTTATAAAATGGGTGTACACGCCAGGGTGATTGTAATGGCTCCTTCTGTCAGGTAAACACATAATTAGGATGTTTTCAAATAAATGTATTACGCACATGATTGAAGCCAATCCAGCCTGCAGTATAAATATTATGCTTTTTTTCAAAGTTGTATAATTACATATCTATCCATGGAGCTTCTCGCCTGATAGGCATCTATTTATGCAACACCACACTGTGGCTGTTCCACAGGTGCTGTAGCAGACACTTGCTGAACATGCAGCCCGTCTGATCCTTAAACTGCAATATCTCAGCTTTCTCTCAAAATACCAGTTCTGCCTCAACCTCTTTTTGCCTAATTGCTTCTTAGATTTATTGTTTAATTAAAACCGTTCTCGGGTTATACAAACAACAAATCCCACTAATGTGTGTTTTTTCTACACACAAATTATTTTCCAAGGGGTTATGTATCTTCAGCTTGGGAAAGGATCCCATCCTCCTTGGCTGGGCTGTCACTGCCAAGCGCAGGCTCGCGGTCAAAGCAGTAAGCTGAAGTTTATGATGGCAGCGTGACAAAGCTGTATCTATAGAGTCAAAGAGGCAATACTGAGTGCCATTTGAAAGACTGATGCAGTCTTTAAGCCAATGCAGTAAAAACTCTTCTTTACTTTATAGCATTTTCATAGAGTCTCACTGCATGTCTGGTCATGCACTAGGGAAACATAAATAAGATGCGAGTGATGAGTTGGATAAGGAGGCACCCCAAGAAGACTCTGAGGACTAACCTTGTCCTGGGGTGCATCAAGCACAGCACTGCCAGCTGGTTGAGGGAGGTGATTGTCCCACTCTGTTCTGCACTAGTGAGGCTCCACCTCGAGTACTGGGTGCAGTTTTGGGCCCCAAGGTATAAAAAGGACATCAAGCTACTGGAGAGTGTCCAGAGGAGGCCACAAAGCTGGTGAAGGGTCTAGAGAAGCCGTATGAGGAGAAGCTGAAGTCACTCAGTCTGTTCAGCCTGGAGGAGTCTGAGAGGGGATCTTATAGCTGTTCACTGCCTTCTCACAAGGGAAGGAGGTGAAACAGGTGCTGATCTCTTCTCTCTTGTTACCTATAGTAGCACTAGAGCAGAAGATGCGTCAGGGGAGGTTTAGATAAGATATTAGGAAGAAGATCGTCACCCAGCGGGTGCTGGAGATCCCCAGGAAGCAGTCATGGCCTTGAGACTGCCAGCATTCAAGAAGCATTTGGGCAAGGCCCTCAGTCACCGTGTGTATGTTGGGAGTGTCCTGTGTAGGGACAGGAGTTGGACCAATGATCCTTTTGGGTCCCTTCCAACTCAGGTCATTCTATGATTCTATGATTCTATGACATCACCTTCATGGCAAGCATTTCCTCAAAGACTTGCTTGCCTGACAGGATCCTGCAGGGGCACGCGGAAGGGAACAGCATGGGGACATGCTGCAGCTCTGCAACATCATTTGTACTCCTCACTAACAAAGTGGTGTTTCTAAACATCTTCTTTCAGCCTGGACTTCTACATCCTGGCTTCAGGGCTGAGTTTTCAGCTCCAACCCACATTTGTCTAGTTTGGACAATACAGAAACCTCTGCTAAATATCCCTGCACCTGGAGAAAGTTCTAGGCAGAGGTTCAAGTTTCAGCAGCATGACTCTGCCCCTCACAAAAGTGCTGTTCAGATATAAGCTTGCATTTGGATGTTTTTATAGAAGGAACACTGAAAATATGGAAAGCTTTTCTGCAAGGAGCATATGCTGCAGTTCCTGGAATGAGAACGCAGCTCTCGCAAGGATTCTGGCTGTCTTCAGCCTTTCAATATTAAAGGACTCTCCAGCAGATTAGAGTGGCATAATAAAAGCTAATAAAGATGAAATTGGACAAATTCAGACTAGAAATTAAGATGCACATTTTTAACAGCAATGGAGTTAAACATGTTCCAAAGGGATGTAACAGATCGCCTGAAGGCGGAGCCCACCAAAGGCACAGCAGCATTGCCAGCAGGCAGAGTAGGCTCTGCCTAGGTGGGATGGAGGATGTCTGGGAGAGGGTAGCTGGGCTTAGGAAAGCTCCGTGCAGGAGCAGGAGGCTACAGAGGGTGGTGGGATGAGGGGAACACGGTAAGCAGCAAGCTGGAGGCATAATGCAACCACCTGGAGGGAGGTTTCTAGGGGCAGAGCTGTCAACTGCTGTATCCCTGTGGCCTTCTCCTATTTCCTTCTCCATCCTAAGCTCATTTCCCTTGGGTAGGGGACCTTCCTACAGCACAGCCTCTTACAAGTGTTAACTGTCCCCTTTTCTGCTACAACCTCTGTGCTCAGCTTTAAGCATCTCCCTTGTCCCTCCTGCTCCCCTCCAGCGTCTGTCAGTGCCTCCAGCCTGCTGCAGAGGGAAGGCTCAGGCTCTTCATCCTGCTGGGGAATTGGGATAGACACTCAGATAGGAAACAGGAGGCGAAGAGGGTATTTGTTGCCAGGGTTGGGATGGGGGGATTGCAACTGTTGCTACGGTGAGGGGCTGCTTCCCTGCTCAGAGACAGGAAAACCGGAGTGCGGAGATGAATTGCTCTTTGGCACACAGGTTCTCTCTCTTTCTGTCTCTCTGATGCAAAGTATAAAAAGATGAAGTATATCCCTGATTCACCCCAGTGCTGGCTGTGCTGGGCCCCAATGGTAATGCAAAGCATCTACCTGAATTTACAGCTGCTTTGCACTGCCAGCACAGAATGTAGCAACCAAAGCGTGCAGCACTTCTGGTCCTATGGCTGGAAGTACTGATATATGTTTTAACCCAGGTAAACCTTTTAAATTCAAAGTAGGCACAAAACAATACCCTTTACATTAGGCTGTATTTTTGCATATAATTTAGGCCAGCATAAACTGTCACTGCTGGAGAAAGAAATGTCAGTTGTCCAAGAGCACAGCCATAAAGAAGCCCTGCTGTGAAAAGCAGCCCTGTCTTCCCATCCCCATGGACCTCCAGCTCAGCCCTTGCACACCTTGTGCTGGTGCCAATGTACATAAGGCTGCAAGGGAAAATCATCAAGATTAAAACTTGCCCCTTTTTTTTTGCCAGATAATTTTAATCCAGAGCTGTGCCAGGATTTGATTCACACTGCAGCCACTTCTATTGATGCAATGGAAAATGTGTACCGGGTAGGAAGAAGATGACGAGGATGCTTCACTTGGTGAAGGTCAAGTCTTGAAATACTGAGTGTGTCTGGCTATGCATGGAGATCCCCCTCATCAGGAGAATGGGGAAAAACTTGTGTCTGTGGCAGCTCTCATCTGCCCCAGGTGCTGGGGAAGGTGGCACTGGGTGGAGGGAAGACATGGAAGAGAACAGGCTCATCTTCCTCCCAGCTGCCTGCAGCAAATCTGCACCCAACCACAGCAGCTGAAGCGGGCTTGTCTCCCCTTCTTTGCAGTTTCATTTTTATCAGTTTTGATTGCTCTAAATCAATTCCTAAGAGAGTATATGATGCTATGGTGCACCACAGGGATGCCCAAGGGAACTTTTTGTACAACTTTTTTACAGGTCATTTTGTATCTTATGAGAGTGAGATTTTGAGTGGCAGTTTTATTTCTTGATCACCAAGATGAATTGTTTGAGAATTCAGGGTTCTTTACTTGCTTTGTAAAAATTACCTGGTTTATTACACCTGTCCTCCTGAACTCATTTGTTACTTTTCTTTTTCAGTTAGAACTGGCTGAAGGATAAGGAGAGCAGAAACTGAGCCCATCATTTAAACCAAATATGAATCTGATGATCACAAAATTTTCTTTCAATGTCTTTTCTAAAGTGGAGTCCTTGCTGTAGAAAGTATAAATGAGAGGAAAAAAAATCCACCTTCAAGAAGGTAGCTTTCTGCTAATATCCCATAGAATAAAAAGTAAAAAAAAAATATAGGACTAATTTTCCTATAATTTTCAATGTTTTTTTGTGAATTTGAGGGGGCTTGAACAGCACCAAGAAGGATTTTGGGGAAAAGGAACACAGAGCTGTTCAAACCAGACCAGACTTGAATCCCTGTAGCCCCATGTCCTGCCATGATCAGCAGTGACTGATGCAGAGGAAGGTGTAAAGCCTGATGGGTCACATGTGGACTGCTCCGTTCTCAGCATGTTCTCAGCTTCACCTCTAAGAGTTAAAGGCTGGCTTGCACCGAAAAGCAGAAGATGAATACTGTGAGAGGGTTTTAGTCATTAAATATGACAATGCCAAATATTCTTGGTATCAGAGGAATGTAGCATAGAGATAACATAAAAATTGTGAAAATCTTCAACATGTCAGGAGAGTCCATTGAAGGGATGAAAGAATGAAGATTCTGGGTGACACCCCCAGCCTCTTGGTCAGAGGAAAATCTCACAAACTGAAACTTTACCCAAACAAAACAAAGACTCCAGCACAGCAGGCACAGCCCTCCTTCTTGGGAGAGAATGGAGAGAGAGAACAAATCACCCAAGCCTGACATGAGTCACATCACTTCACGCATGACTGAAAAGTGCTCAGATACTACAGCCATGAGCTCAGGCCAAGAACCTATAGAATGCAGATTTGGCAAGGGACATGCCAAAGCAGTTAAAAAGACTTGCAGATGGGAAAATGTGGGGTAAAGAAATAAAAGCACGGTTCAGTTCAATACTTCTGTTTTGAAGTTTGATGGGGGCAGTCTGAGCAAGGAGAGCTCGGAGATACTGAGAAGGTGGCTGGTGCTCAGGCCAGCAGAGACTCAGCCCTGCAAGTGGTCAGCAGGGGAGTGTTTTGAGAGTTTTATATGTGTGTATGTCTGAATATATGTGTGTGTGTGTACATGTGTATGTGTGTTTCTGTACACCTGTGTGAGTGAAAGTGTGTGCAGAGAGAGAAGAAAGAAATAGACAAGCCCAGAGGGCTGCTGGGATGAGGGTCAGCAGAAGGGGAGGCCCTGGGGTTTAGAGGAGGGCTGAGGAAGAAGCCTTGCAGCTCTCCGTAGGGGCCATGGTTCAGGTGAGAGATAGTCAGGAATGCCCAGCCAGCCCATCTCATTTGCTGAACACACCCAAGTCTTCAGTTCTGGAAAAATGCCATATTAAGGTGCTTTTAAAAAAACATACCCAAACACCACTCTGTAATATTTGCAGAATGACTACAAGAGCCAGCTCTCCCACACTTCAAGCAGCACTGTAGAAACTCTTTACTCTCAAATTTGAACAAAGTCAGTAACACGTCTATAGCTTGTTCCTCACCAAACTTACTGCTCTTATTTAAACTTGCAGACAATTGTCTTCAAAGTTGTGACACATTTTTCAGTATCAGGTTTCCACATCCATTGCTCTGAACATCTTAATGGGAATAGTGCTTAGAAAAGACATTGTTATTATCAACAAAAAAGCAATTGTTATGCTGATGGGCTGCACCTTCCTGTTAGAATTGTGATGGAAAGGTTGGTTAAATTTAAACAAAATTTATTCCCTGAAATTTTGACCATCTTTGACAGAAAAAGCTATAACCTTCCTGATATACAAAACAACCCTTGCAGCTGGTGTCTGAAGCCTGCACCTGTTATTCCAACAGAGGTGACCTCTGAAACAAGAAAGCCATTCTATATAAACACTGAGTTAAGTGACTTTCCCCATGTCTCCTCAAATAGCACCCAAATATCTTTTCTTGTCAAAATCTTGCACTTGTCCCATAGTATACAGAGTAAATCATGACAACCGGTGACTTATTTCAACACTGGAGCCCAAAGCAAGACGTGCTGGTGCTGAAAGAAGTTTAACCAGTCACCAGCCTCTAAAATATTAAGCCATAAAATCTAAATCTCTTTCTACAAAAGTAGTTTTAAATGACCTGTCAAAATAGATGGATCCTGCTGGATTCTCTTTTTTTTTGAGGGGGTGGCAGAAGGAATGAATTGAAGGAAATCATGAGGGGATCGCTTCAGTTTACTTCTATAATACACTCGCATCCAGCAATAGGGTAGCAAAATTCTGGAAAGCATTTAAATCCTTTTCATGCGCACGAGATCAGGCATCATATATCCCTCATTCTGGCCTCTTCCGAGGTGCAAATCCCGCTCCATGCACACTGCAAGGATTAGTGCCACAGCCCAGAGGAGGACCGCTGCTCCACGCTGGCATCCACCACCGCAGGTGCTCATCACAGCACAGTCACACTTCACAACACTGCCACCACCCCAGGACCATGGCATTCCCATGCTGTTCACATGGACCAGCTGCTGTAGCCTTGTCTCTGCACAGATCTCGGATGCTGAGCTTCATGCTGATAAATTCACTGTTGACTGTAAGAGGAATAAGTACAGTTCAGCCATCAAATTTCACTTCTGCCAACTTCACAGCTGCCTGTTGCACTCTGGCACCTGTAATACTTCACCCAGGATATCCCAGCTTTCACATACATAGCTGGGCAGGCCCCAAACCCCTCCTCTGTGCCGTTGCTGTAGAAGGCTGGCATGTCCAAATTCTTCTGCCTGATTTCTTTGCAGACCTCAGAGCGGAACTATAGTAACCATGCTGTGCCCGAGGGTTCCTGTGACCCTTCCGAGGCCACTCTTGGCATTCACACACAAAAGGCTGAGATTAGTCGATGTGGGAGCAACATTTAATACCCATTTTCAGGGCTACAGTTCTTAAATACTGAGGTAAGAATACAGAACTTATTGCACCTTGAAAATTTCAGATCCGATCTTCTAACTTAAATAGAAAATTTGGTAAATAGCAATTGTGTCAGCTCCTTTGGGGATATAAATATAAATCCAATATATTTGTCCTGTTTGCCTCTCATCTGGTGCAGCACGGCTGCGCTCAGGGTGATCTTTCTCCCAGTTATGTTTTCTGTCTCTGGTCTCTAAATCATGTTTTTATCTCAGGAGGCTGTTGGCAGAGGGTGCTGCTGCACACAGAACCGAGGGCAGAATCCATCCTGTGATCAGACCTGAAGTCAATGAGACTGTCAAAGAAAAGCACTAGCTTTGCAAAACTACCAGATATTAAAAGCTGGAAAGAGGCAGAGTTCTCTAAGGGAGGAGCAGCCGTTTGGGCAGAATCAGTTCTGATGCTGGAGCAGAGTATTTCAGGATACTTGCCTAGCTTTAAGGTGAAAGATTTGACATTACTTCATCTGCTAATTGGTTGCGAGATGAAGATTTGAAGTGGATTTTTATTGCAGAAAGAGAGTGCAGAAAAGTTAAGTCAGCACAAAAGTTTAACCTTGCTAACAAGGTCTATATATTTGCAGCAAAGATAAGGCAATGCCACTCCTTTTCCCGTCTCAATGCTTATAAGGACAAGCATTTAATCAAAACCCACTCTTGTACACATGAGCCGTGTTAGCAGCATTCCTCACCTCATATTTGCAACACAACCTGAAGTTTTAAAATAGAATTGCTTTTAAGGTCTCTGAGCATAGTCTCCAGTATTTTCTTAACTGTTTCATGACTTTTCTTAAAAATGCTTTCAACATTTCAGGAAGTGCAGGGATAGAAAGAGGGTGAAAGAGTTTTAAGATAAAAGAGGGGATAGTTAGATGAGATATTAGGAAGAAATGTTTTCCTGTGAGGGTGGTGAGACACTGGCACAGGCTGCCCAGAGAAGTCGTGGCTGCCCCATCCCTGGAGGTGTTCAAGGCCAGGCTGGGTGGGGCTTTGAGCAACCTGATCCAGTGGAAGATGTCCCTGCCTGTGGTCAGAGGGGTTGGAACTGGATTAGCTTTAACTTTCCTTCCAAGCCAAACTATTCTATGATTCTATGGCTCTATGTTTTGAAAACTGAATATAAAAGGAAACAGGACTAAAAATTGATACAAAAAAAAAAAACCAAGGAAAGGGCTGAAATTTTTTTCCCAGAAGCTCCTGCTTTCACTGGTGTGAAAACAAGGAGAGGAGCTCTCAGCCCCCAGATGAATTTTCTGACAAGGCTAGAATCAGCCGACAGCTTTGATCCACTATTAGGAATCCCTTCTCAACAGTTGTCAGGAAAAAAAATGCTTCTTACCCAGCAAAAGCCCAATCCCTTTGAAAGGCTGTGCTAGGCTGGTATTGCTGTCACTGCCTGACTTGGATCTGAGTGCAAATCCATCCCTTCTTTCCTAGGCTGCCATGATCTGAAAGTTTGTTCTTTGAATTTTCCGCTCCAGGTTGCTGTGCTCTCAAAGCTCATGCTTTGCATTTCCACAGGGCTATAAAAGCCTGTGGGCACCTACCAGGCTTTCTAAACCGTTTGAGCCGACCTGTCCTCCGGCACACGGCACTGGGGCCGGCGGCTGATCTCATTTCAGTGCTTTGCCACCGGCTCCTGGGCGACATTAGCTAATTCAATTAGCTTCTGCCTGCATCTGGTTTTCATCTCTAAAAAGGGGACAGTAGTAATTTCCGACCTCACAGAAGTCCTGTGAGGATAAATACATCAGCTTAGGAAGCGCTCAAATACTTGTGTGATTGGTGCTCCCCTCCATCTCTTTGACAGCCTGGAAGTCTGTGGTTTGCCAAACTGTAAAGGATCAGAACTGAAGACCACCAGAGCAACTCTTGGACTGGCTGAGTACAGATGTCATTGCAATGAAAGTGGGAAAAACACAGTTTCTCAGGGACCTGACAAGAACTGGAAGAAACACCGAAGAAGCAAACTCTGGCAAGAAACACAGAGGGGGGCGCAGAGACTTCTCCAGCAGCAAGCTCACTGCATTTTGTATACTGTTTGCTTTAACTTCCATGGGCACCATGTATATTTGTCTTCCCATTACCATTCATTTAGGGTTACAAAAGGACAGCAAGCTCATATTTCTGAGATTTGAACTCATGGAGACCATGCTGCAAAGGATAATTACTCATCTGCTTTTCTGAACAAGCAATTGCATTTCAGGAAGAGTCCTCCATGAGCCAATTGCCAGTAGTACTCCAGGTTTTGGTCAGCAGGAGGCAATTTCAATTTCAGTCTTGATGAACACCATTCCCAGAGCCTCTATCACATTTTATTCAGGAGCAGAAAACTTTTCCCATTTAATAATGCTCAAAATATATTTACATACCAGAAACAAATTGGTGCTTTTTTTTAAAGTTTGTTAGTTGTTTTTTTCCTAATAAAATTACCTTTCTTGTTTACCATGAGGAAAAGGAGGTAAATTAACTACAAGAATTATTACTTACTTCATAGAACCTCTAAAGCACCAATGAAGAGGGAAGCTTCACTATGCTAAGCACTATGCAAAGCCACAGAGCACGTATCCTGACCAGATCAGGTCAGACAGCTGAGATGAGCAGAGCAGAAAGGGAAAGACCCAGTGCTGTGGGTGAGGAAGCATCAGGGCTGTCTCTTCAAGGCTGCAGTTCCTTCAAGTGGAGAAGAACAGAAATGGGCAACACAGATTGCTTTATTATTATTATTTGGAACAAAACAGAGCATTCTAATAATACTGTCTTACAAAAGAACTGAAAGAGTCTTGGGGGTAATATGGAAAAAATGGTGGGCAGTCAGAGTCACGGCCATATGGTCCTCAAGCTGTGCTGTCAAGCACATCTACAGATGGAGATGTATTATCTTACGTGAGCACCAAGTTGAGCATTGCACAAGGCACTTGTGAATCAGACCAGGAGACCTGACAATACAATTGACAATTACTAAAAAATCAGGTGAGAAAAAGTCATCAGCAAGAACACTCCCTCAAATAAAAGCCAAAACCAAACAGTTGGAGAAAGGATGAGCTTCCGACAGGCTCTGCAACTTACAGACTCAATCCAAAGTATTTTGCAAGTTTAGCAACACCTGAAATGAGAAGGGAAGTTGTTCTGACAAGTCTTAAAACATTCAGAATCCTGGTCTTTTGATTTTATACCAATTTATTATGTTAAAGGCAAGCAAACCCACAGTATCTATACACCAGCTGGCTATCAAGTGGCACACATCACAAGACTATGGGTGTGTATGTTTGCTCTGAAGAGCAGGATCAAAGGGAAGGAAGAGCTACCAGGAGCAGTGACTTCCAAACCATTTGTGTATGGCAAATACACACCGAGACTTTGCTTTCCAAAAAAAATTACTGCTGAAATGGCTGGGCATCCCGGAGCCATGAGAGCTACGAGATGACACAACAGGGTGCTATGTATAAACTGGTGGATTAGTCTCAGGGGTTTTGGACTCGTGTACATCTCCTTCCAGAACACAACCCTGGTGGCAACATGCCAGTGCATCCTGTACTAAGCAAACTGCTGTGGTGGATGTCTTTGCTTTGAGAAACACTGGCCCATGACCGTAGGGACAGGTAAAGAGGTGACAAACTGGCCATGAAGCACAAGGCACCAGTGTTTATTGGGCTCACATTATTCATAGCCTTCCAGGTTTTTACGTCACAAAGGCATGGAGAGCACAGGGGAATAATACAGGGGTTTGGGTGGTAGCTGTATGTGAAAACTCTTTGTTTCGTGATTCAGATGATTAATGGCTTACGCCCATGGGACAATGATTTACCTGCAAGTCTTGGCTAGAAGCTGCAGGACATCGAAAGTTTATGAGGCAGCTCTGTGCCAGTCACACGAAACCAGATTTGTGAAGGGATTTAACCACCTGCATCTTTAGGTGTCTAAAACTACCTTAAAAATCTGTCTCGTAGATTGGCCCAACATTTCAGTGTCTCCACTCAACAGTTCTTAAGTGCCTGACAAGATCAGTAGAGGAGCATTATACCTCAAATATTCCATTTTCCAAGTGAACTTCAAAAACCTGTCACTTCCAAATAACTTGGGCAGGGATTGGGCTGACATGACCCACTTCGCAACACGGCTGCTGTGTGAGCAGGGGGAACACCTCTGACAGCTCCGTGAATCTCCGCTCTGGAGTAGGGATCTCCTGGCTTCCCCATGGTCTTGTGCTCTGGAGCATCCTGACAGAGATCCAAATTTTAACACGGAGAGTGGAGCCCATGGGCACTTTGGCAGTGCTGCGTGGCTCTCGGCCAGCACCACTTACTCTAAGCTCTGTGGCCTCACTGTGTAATGCACAGAAGGGCTGTTTTGCAGCAACATTTGGATACTGAGTAGGAAGAAAATATCCCCAGAACCAAAGACTTTCAGTGCCAGAGCTTCCTGCCATGCGGCAGAGGTGTAAGACTGGCTTCAGTTTAGGGCAGAGGCAAGTGATGCATGAGGGGCCTCACCTGGAGTCCTGCATTCAGTTCTGGAGCCCTCAGCACACAAATGACATGGATCTGTTAGAACAAGTTCAGAGGCCATGAAGATGATCTGAGGGCTGGAGCAACTCCCATAGGAGGACAGGCTGAGAGCTGGGGTTGTTCAGCCTAGCGAAGGCTGCAGGGAGACCTGATAGTGGCCTTCCAGTACTTATAGGGGGCTACAGGAAAGCTGGGGAGGGGCTCTTTGTCAGGGAGCGCAGGGATAGGATGAAGCAAAATGATTTTATGCTGAAAGAGGGGAGATTTAGATTAGATATTGGGAATAAATGTTTTCCTGTGAGGGTGGTACGGCACTGGCACAGGCTGCCCAGAGAAGTTGTGGCTGCCCCATCCCTGGTGGTGTTCAAGACCAAGTTAGATGGGGCTTTGAGCAACCTGATGTAGTGGAAGGTGGTTTATGGCCATGTCAGGGGCATTGAAACTGGATGCTGTTTAAGGGCTCTTCCGTCCCAAATTGTTCTCTGATTCTATGACCGGGCATCCCACTCAGGAACACGATGCCCAGAGCTCCTCCGAGTGCTTGATGCAACCACCCTGGGGCAGAGGAAGAAGCTGTGTGAACTATTTGGCTCTTATCACCACCCTGGAGTGGAAAGGACAATATCAAAAGATCTTCAAAAGAACTTAGTTTTTGTGTGCAAGGAAAAATCCTGGAGAACACAGAAGGGAAAAAACATTGACCTGTGGTGGGGAATGCTGGAGTGGTCCCAATATGGCTTGGGGAGAGGGACAGCAGCAGGGTGAAACCAGTGAGCACCGAGGCATTGCCTGCGCTGACGCAAGCCCAGTGCCTGGGAAGTGATGGGCAAGGGGCCAAGAGCACTGGCACCATCAGTGACTGAATCCTTCCACCATCTAAGAGGCCACCGAAAATTGTTCTTTGTTTCACTGTTTCAGGGCACTTGGCTGGGAAGAAGGAAAACATGGGAGGAATGGAAGCAGCTGCAATGGCAATGCAGACTGAAACAACTCCCAACAGCCTGAACGTGGCCAAATTGAGCCCACATCGCAACAGGTCCCAGCTCGGTGCTCACCAAAAGTTATCGGACACCGTAACGGCTGCCCACCGAAATGCTGGAATCATCTGGAGGTGTTTAAAAGATGGGCAGATGAGGTGCTCAGGGATCTGGTTTAGTAATGCACGGGTACGGTTCGTCTCAATGATCTCAAAGGTCTTTTCCAACCAAACGATTCCATGATTCTAAGATTCTGTAATTCTATCATTCTCTAATTCTCTGATGCTGTGATACACCGCTGCCACTGAGACCGGGACTGCTGCAGGTCCTGCCTGGCGCCCACCGGTTCCACCTCGGTCCTACCGGCACTCGGCCCGCTGTGACCCAGGGCTACGAGCGGGGGACCGGGCGAGAGGGTGGTGCCTCGGGTCCCTTCTCCCGCCGCAGCGACGGGGGCGGAGGGGAATGTGCTGTGGCGGGAACCGGGTGCCCCGCGTGTCCCCGGGGCTACCAGAGCGGCTCCTTCCGGCACCGCGGCCGCGCCCCCCCCCCCCCCCCCCGCCCTGCCGGGGCCGCCCCTCCCGCCGCCCCCGCCCACACCTGGCCGGGGCGGGGCGGGCTGTGCCCGCGGGCTGCGGGCCGACTCGGCGGGCAGGGTGGGAGCACGGCGGAGCGGAGCTGCACGGAGTGGAGCGGCGGGGCTCGGTGCGAGCAGCGGCTGCCTCGGCGCGGGGGCAGCGCGGCCCAGGTGAGCCCGCAGGTGGCGGTGGTGGCGGCGGCGGCGCGGGCGGGGCGGGCGGCGCGCGCGGCCCCGGCGGGGGCTGGGCTGGCGGCGGCGCGCGCGGAGCGCGGTCCCGCGCGGCGGCGGCGGAGCGAGCGGAGCTGCCGGGCGGGGAGCGGAGCCGGGAGCTCGCTCGGAGGCAGCATGCGGGCGGGGGAGCCCCGCAGCTCCGGTAAGCGGCTCGGTTCCGGTGCTTTCTCCCCCCGGTGTTTCCCCACCCCCCAGGTGCTTTCCGCCCCCCACAGCTCCGGTAAGAAATTCCGTCCCCGTGCTTTTTATCCCCCGGTGATTTCCCCCCCCACCCCCCCGGCAGCCCCGGTGGGTGGCTCGGTCACGGTGCTCCCCCTCGCCCCCGTTGCTTTTTCTCCCTCTCCTGCAGCCTCGGTAAGCGACTCGGTCTCGGTGCTTCCCTCCCCTTCTCCGCCGAAGCCCCGGTAAGCGACTCGGTCCTGGTGTTTTGCTTTTCCTCCTCCCCGGTGCTTTTCTCCGGGGTTCTTTCCCCCCTCCCTGCAGCCCCGGTGGGTGACTCGGTGCGGGTGCTTTCCCTGGCTCCCAGCCCCGGTGGGTGTCTCGGTGCGAGTGCTTTCCCCGGCTCCCAGCCCCGGTGGGTGGCTTGGTGCTTTTTCCTCCCCCGGCTCCCAGCCCCGGTGAGGACTCGGTCCCGGTGCTTCCCCCCCCCCGCTCCCGGCACGGCACGGCGCGATCGTTCCCGCGGAGCTGCCGAACTCCACCGCCTGTTGAGCCGCGCGGTTCGGCGCCCCCGAGCGCCGCTCCCGGTGCCCCGCGGGGGTCGCTGTGCGGTGCCGGGAGTGCCACGCGGTGCCCGGTGGGGTCGGCGGGGGGCGGGGTGGCACCTGCAGCTCCGGTTCTACCCCGCTGCAGGGGTCCCGTAGGGCGTCCCGGGGCCGGTGCCTCCGGCCGGTACCGGCTCCAAGCGTCTCCCGTCGGCCGTTCCGCGCCGGGAGGAGCGAGGGCGCTGCGGTAGGGTGCGGGAAGGGCAGGTGGTGCTTTCCCCCCCTCGCCACAGCGAGGCGAGCCCGGGAGAGCGCGGGGCTGCGGGCTCGGGCTCGGAGAACAAAGGGGCCCGCGCTCGGCACGGGGTGCGGGATCCCAACACTGGGGCGTGGGGAATGGGGGGGTTCAGCCACTCCTACTCGCTCGCCCCGGGAGTGGTGGCTGCAGCCGCCCCGGGGCAGCGCCTGCCCCATAGCCGTCCGGCAGCCTGTCGGGTCTGCTTCGCCCCGGGGTACTGGGGTGTCCGGGGGGTACCGGTTCTCTCCCGCCCTGGGGGTGCCTGGGAACCGTGTCACCCTTGCTCCAGGAATTCCCGTGTGTGTCCGGTTCTCGCCCGCCCGCCCGGTGGATGCCCGGAGGGGGGCGAATTTCTCTTTCGCCCGCCCCGGGAGTACCTGGGGGATCCAGTTCTACCGGGAGCTGCCCGAGGGAGCGCAGTTCTTTCCGATACTGGGGGTCCCCGGGGGGGGCGTTTCTCCCCGGTACCGGGAGTCCCTGCTTCTGCCCCGCCCGGGGGCACCGGGGGGATTCGGGGGTACTGGTGGATGCCCCTGGGGACACGGTTCACCCCACTCCGGGGGTACCGGGAGTCCCCGGGGGGGAAGGGGTCAGGTTTCTCCGCCGCCCCGGGCGTACCGGGGAGGGTGGGGACGGAGCGGTTCTCCCCTGCTCTTGGGGTACCCATAGGGGAGGGTTTATCTCCCGTCCCCAGGAAGCCCCGGGCCCCGGGGGACCCTGTTACTCCCCCGCACTCGGGGCACCAGGGCGTGGTACCAGGGTCCCCGGAGGGTGCTGTTGTGGGTGCGGGCAGCCTGCAGTGAGCGAGAGTGAAGGTGATGCTGCAAACGGCTGTTTGTTTGCTTTCCCGGTGGTTTTGGCACCCCAAAATTGTTTTAAGACCCAACTTTGAGCAGTTCGAATACCTGGTGTAAATTAGATTTAATGAAACCCAGCTCTGTGCCCACAGACCTCTTCTGTAGTGAAGATGTGTTCTGTTTCCAGGAGACTGACCAGGGCAGCTGCTTTAAAGTGATTTGGAGTTTTGTGTTTATTTCAAATGTAACCAAATGAAGCCGTATTATCAGTATCCAATAAAGTGTTCTCTTGTCAGATGTAGAATTGAGCTATAAAAAGTGATTTTGCCAGAAGATAACTGGATAATCAAAGCTCAGACATAAGTTAGGTGGAATATTTGCTGGTTTAGAGATCTCTGAAGGTGGCTAACTTGAGCAGGGATGGCAAGCAAATAGAGTTTCCCTCCGCTGCTTGTATAACCGCCTTTGTTCATTTTTCAAGGTAAATGTTAGAGAAATTACAAATTTAATTTGAGATTACTAAGGTCTTGTGCTGTAAATGACTTATCTCCGTGTCTGGTTACCAGGTGATTGTTCCTAGTGTGGCTTAGAAAACAGCTTTTTAAATAAAGTCCATTGCTTTCGTTATGATAATGCAGGAAATGTGTGGCTCACGAGAATGGTTTTATGGAGGGAGCAAGTGTACTTTAATCCCGATTTTATTATTTCTGCTATGGTGATTCGCTGTGGGGCTGAGGACTGGGAGTTCTAGTTATCCGTATGTTGAAGCACACAGTCAGCAGTCTGAACTTTGAAAGCAAGAAGTAAAATCTGCATGGTGAAACGGCTGGTTTGGGATCTGAATGTGTGGTGGGTGACATGGTTGGGTTATTTAAGTTCTCTGTTTCTGTCTTTAGCCAACCATTTCAACGTGCAAGTTTCTTAGCCTACGTCACTGGCATGCGTCCCAGTTGTTGAAATAGGATGCAGTGTGACCATACACGTGAAGGGGTTAAAACAGCTTCTGGTCGAAGAGTTAATGCATCACTTCAGCTCAGGAGATTTTTATAATTCAGCTTAGTTACAAATATTGCCATCTGCCCTTTTCTTTGCATGTGCATGTCCATAAATATGTCTTGGGATAAATCGTGGTTGAAGCCGTTGGCAAAATATTAGAAGCCACAGAAAACATTTTATTCTCATATGTGTTGCCAGTGGAAATGTCAGTTTCTGCAAAATCAAAATAGAAGCCGTCCTACATTGTGTCTGCCTTTGGTTGTGGGTTGAGAGTTATGCAGGTATTTTTAATTATTTTTTTGAACTAAGTCCTGCTTTGGGGATTGTGAGATAACTGTCATTGGCAAAAGCAGAGAAGACAGTCAAAGCTTGTGATTATGAGGAGAGAGATCTAAGCTTGTGGGTAACTGAGAAGAAATGTTTTCCTCTTTGTGTCCGCATAATGCAGGGCTGTGGGAAGATATGGTTAATGAGGATGATTATTGCTGTGGCTTTCCATAAATCCACTTGTAATGGAGGCTTTGTACAGTTACTTCAGAATCTGTACATTTAAAAACTGCAAATAGCGATAATGGAGTTGGCTAATAGCAGACTGTCAAGTAAGTGCAATCCTTGTGATAATGTTCAGCCATAGATCTCCATTTAAGTATTACTTTTAAGCAGAAAATGTTTCTTGTAGGTCATAGTATATGCAATTCGGAGGAAGAAAACCCAGTTGTTGTTGCCTGTTCTTGAATCTTAACCAGCTACCTTTAATTGTGCAAAGGGTACTTTTTCTCTTCAGCTTTTTATCAGATAGCAGGAGAGTTACAATTTGGTAGATGCATTTGATAGTAGATAGTAGAAAGGTATAATAGTGGGAAGATATAATAACAACCAGCTTAAACCTGGCTGAAGAGATCTGCTTAAGCAGGAAATGTGTGCAAATTGAAGTTGGGGCTTGCACCTTTTGGAGGCAAACTTCCTTATAAAGCACTGGAGTGAGTGAAACGCCACTGGGCAGGAGTCTGAGCTGATCTTGTTAGTGGTATTAACCAGGGCAAACCTTTCTGTTTCAGTGTTCTTTTCAGTGCCTCTTAGCAGCCAGGGTTGAGAGTTACATTATTCAGGTCTCTTATGCAACTTAAAAATAAAAGGTGAATGTAAGATAATAGAGAAAATTTTTAATGTGTTATCTCACCCCAGTACAGAAGGGTGTGATATCACCTATTATTTTCAAGTAAAGCACTTTTAATAGCTGCTGGATGCTTTATATAGTGTTTCAAGCAAATGTGGGTTTGACTTATGTATTCAAGAAACAGCTCTTGTAGAAATCAGACACCTGAGTTGCTTATGTTTGTTTGGAGGGATTCATTGAGAAACGTTTGTGACGCTTACCATCACTGCTTCTTCTCCTTTACAAGCAACACCTTGACTTTCACCTTTCATACAGTTTGTTAGGGCTCCTTACATGGATTTCCTTTAACTTAAAATCTGACTGTAACAGTAAGCTTTGTTTCTGCAGAACTCACTGCAGTGTTCAAAGCCAAAATGTATGCTTTCTTTCCAGTACAAACTTATAATTACATGGGGTGGTAGCTTACTGGAAACTATTGCAAAACATATGTAAGAATACTGTCGTACAAACTCTCAAACTGACGAATGACTCATTGCACCAGTGCTGTATCGAATTCTATCTATACACAGGGTTTAAATGACAAGTTTACTTTAGGCAGGGAATATGCAATTTTCATGTACTCTTTCTTCATCTAATGTCAAGTGAGCTTAATGAAATGGTGCATGTGGGCATACAGGAGGCACCAGTTGTAGAGCTTTAATGAGCAAAGGGAACAAGCACTGCTTGGCTCTATTTATGAAGATGATAGAGACATTGCTACTCTGTATATTAAAAAACAAGTTTATGGTACTGATGCATGTCTTGAGACATTTTTCTTTTCATGTAGCTAGTGATTTATTTATGTGCCTTTATTAACATTTGTTCTATTTTTGTTTTCTATAGGAGAGAGTACTTGGGGTATTTTTCAGCAAGAATATGCATTCATCTTTGTGTATTTGTATTAGTTGAATTTCTAACTGGCATTTTAGAATTTTGGCAATATTGTTGTGAATGTAAAATTCAGGTCACGGCCAAAATAAAAATAGGATGATATTCAGTATGGAAAAGAAAAGGGGCCCATGACTGTAGATTAAGAAGGAACTGTTTTCTACTGCAACAGCAGAGGTCTTATTTCTGCCTTTGATTTTGTGGTTGTGATTTATTATGAGAAGATTCGTAGAGCTTTGGGGGAGAGCCATCCTCAAAACACAGGGCACGTAAACAAGCAGTGACATCCCGTAGCTGGGAAGCCTTTGTGACTGGAAGGAGGAGAGGGAAGATGGTGGAGTGGAGGTAACAGTGTCTTGTGCTGTTACGTTTTGTGTCTTGCCTGTATGTCTGTGGATGCCAGGGTGCCTGGTGAAACACCTGTGGGGAAGCCTAGCCTGCAAAGCTAAGGAATCCAGAATCCACTTAACCCTGGGTGGAAGACTTTAAACTTTTCACAATTTCTTCTTTTAATTTCTAATTTAGCCATAATCCATTCTGCCACAAAGCTTACCCCTGTGCTGTAGTTCTTGTTGTCTTTCTTGGCTGTGGGGAAGATGTAGTGCACATCTTCAGTCTTTGCTTTGCGTCGTTCAGGGGAGTTGTAGTGATCAATGCCTACAAGTGTTTTTACTCTCTGTAGGAAAGGAAGAGTCTCCTTGGGCTGCGAAAAGAGGTGAAGGAAGGGGAGCTGGAGCCCTTGCTATTTAATGTCGGTGTGTATGCAGTGTGTATATGCCTGTGCCTTACTGGGGAAAAAAAAAGGATGAAGCAGGTCTTACTCCTTCAAGGACTTTATTATCTGAGAACTTTTTCTACAGATCAAAAATACAGAGATAAATTAAGATTATTGGAGCGGAGGATGGAAGCAGTGTGTATAAAAAGCCTGGTTGAGAGCAAAATTGAAAAAAGCACCTCCTAGTACTTGGTCTTGGTACTTGGAGGAAGTAGCTCTGTTTGGATACTTCCATTAAGTGCAATCCACTGTGTAGCTGAAATACAGCAATACCATTAATCTGGGAAGGGATAGGGTGGTCCCGCTTTTATTCTTGTCCTTCAGCAGGCAGAGAAGCTTCCAGTTTACAACCTGCCCAGAAGACATTTATTTCTTGGCACAAAATTTCAGCTGCAGCTGGCAAGTGGGTAAGTACTTTCTTCCAGCCTTACTGAGGAGGAAAGGAATTATTTAGGTTGGCACAAAAAGTTTATAGTTCAGAGTTGTCAGATGAAATTGAACAGAGGAAAAATGCGAGGGCTGGGCATGTGGCATCGCTCTCTGAAAAGCACGGCTGGAAATCCCTTCATCGCTTGAAACCAAACAAAACATGCATGTGCTTGACCGTGGCAAGAAATTATCTATTGGCTTTGTAGGCCTCCCTTCCTAATTTTTTCTTTTTTTCCCCTTCAAATGTAATGTTTGACACTGAATTGCATATGTGTATTCAAGGATCACATCTGTTCTATTTTATGAGATCTACATAGCGCAGTTGCTTTTTTATCCCTCCAGTGTATGGATTCTTCTCTCATGTATCATCCTTGCTGCTGAAGGCAGCCGGGCACTTGAGCTTCGTAACATCTCTTTTCTCTTCAGGAGCAGGAAGTTATTCATGGGATGGTACTTGATTCTTCAGTTAGACTTCCTCACGAAATTAGGTCTTAACAGTGTTTTGGAAAAGCCGTTATTTTTTTAGAGGATTCTGTGTGTGGATATGGAAGAGGGATGATTGTGCAGCTCTTTATCTGGAGGAGTTTTGGTAATTGCTATATACACTGGTTAGATTTTCTGTACCAGTGAGGAGCAATGAGGCTGGTGAAGGATCTGCTGGAGAACAAGTCTTACAAGAAGCAGCTGAGAAAACTGGGGTTGTTTAGCTTACAGAAGAGGAGGCTGAGGGGAGACCTTATCAGTCTCTACAACTCTCTGAAAGGAGTTTGTAGCCAGGTGGGCGTTAGTCTCTTTCCCCCAAGTAACAAGTGATAGGATGAGGGGAGATGTTTTCAACTTGTGCCAGGAGAGGTTTAGCCTGGATATGAGGAAAAATTTCTGCACCGGAAGTTTGTCAGGCTCTGGAACAGGCTGCCCAGGGAAGGAGCTGAGTTTGTAGAAATGTGGTGCTTAGGGACAAGGTTCTGTGGTGGACTTCGCAGTGTTAAGTTTATGGTTGGACTCTGTGATGTAAAAGGTCTTTTCCAGAGTAAAGGGTCTATGGTTCTGTGTATTTCGATAGGATTGTTAATTAGGAATTTAAATATGAAGTATGAAAAATGCTAGGTATATATTTAAAAGAATATGTATTTTTTAACTTGGCAGATATTGTGCTTCTCATCTTCATCTTGAAGGAGAACCATAGAAGTGGTAAAAAGGATCCTTTTGGACAGAATGTGTTGAGGTGTTATATGTACTTGGAGGGCATGGCATTGAGGGGAAAGGAAGAAAAAGTGACTTCTTGGTTTTGGATGGTTTTGCCTTTTTGTAAACTACCGTTTTCTTCAAATACAAAGGAGTTGTGTTTGTTTATGTCTTATTAAGTAACATTTGTTTCACCAAATTTGATCAAAGCTGTAGTTGTTACAGAATCAATAATTCTCTTAAGGAAAAATCTGTAATTTATGAATGTACCATCCATTGTATTTTAGCTACTTGTAATATGGAATTTGCAAGATTACACAAATTGACTACAAGATGCACGCAAAATCCAATAATACATTTTCCATGTCAAAGTTCAGTGAAATAAGAAACATAATTACCATAAACAAAGAAAATTAGCCTCTTAAACCTATGAACTAGAAGGTGTAGAAATAATTTTATAATATATATTCTCATTGGTTTTATTGAGACTGTACTTGGGTACCGCCTAAATGCCTTTACAGTCTTCTGTATTCTAATCTCTGCATTATTATGTAGTAAAAAACTTACTCATAAACTTGTATTTAACTTGAGGGGAGGTGTGTGTTTTTGAACGTGTATTTTAGATATTGACTGTCTCCTCAGTGTAGCCTTGTTCATGGATAGCTTCCAATTAATAATTGCAGACTTGAGGAATTACACCTAGAGAGACAAGTATTTCAAATTGTAGAGGTGCTGCCTGAGTTCTGCCTCTTGACGTGAAGGGAGAATTATAAATTTTTGGAGGGAAAGAGAGAAGTCTGAAGAAGTTGTGAATGCCCCAGTCCCTGGAAGTGTTCAAGGCTAGGCTGGATGAGGCTTTGAGCAACCTGATCCAGTGGGAGGTGTCCCTGCCCATGATGTCCCTTCCAACCCAAACCATTTTATGATTCTATGATAGTTTGTCACTTGTGAGACTGTAGTCTGTTGCCTAACAGACTACTCTTGTTGGTTTGAATTTTCTCTGGATTCTGGTATGTCTTTGGAGACGCGAAACGACATTTCATGCTTTGATAAAGTGCCTGTTTGGGGTCTTCTGGCTCAAAAAAAGAGGGTTTTTAAAATAGCTGTTCTATTAGCCAAATTTTCTGGAGTCCCACTGCAGAGGTTCATTTTAGTCCAAGTCTGTAGGTACCAGATCCTACTTCTACACTCAGACAAGTCAAGACAGGGAGAGCTCGTGAAAACCTGTAGCATGGCCATGATGTTAGCGGCTTTGTTGGGGCTGGATGC
The DNA here is from genome assembly GCA_033558185.1 of Dromococcyx pavoninus. Classification (NCBI taxonomy): domain Eukaryota; kingdom Metazoa; phylum Chordata; class Aves; order Cuculiformes; family Neomorphidae; genus Dromococcyx; species Dromococcyx pavoninus. The sequence goes on along the minus strand of JAUMJL010000399.1, from coordinate 395,091 downwards.
AAAATGTAGTGCTGGATCCAAAATGTAGTTTTCTGTTGTTTGAAGCTGGATTTTCGATGAGACTGAAGAGAGCCAGGGGCTCTGCCTGTGCCTGCGTTTGAGTGGGCAGGTCCTGTCCTTTGCACAGAGCTACCTACCTCCTGATAGCAAGCATCGCGCTTGGTTTTGCTTTCTTCACTTCTGACTTCCCTGGTTCTGCAGCTGAGGCCGTGATGGGAAGGGGCACCTCCAACACACAGAAGTGCAACGTGGCAAACCATCGGCTCTTTAGCAGCAAGCTGAAACTTCCCATAGTTGTACTTGGCTCCTACTGTGACTCTTACCTGAAGCTTTTTCTTGGTAAACGGCAGCGTAATGAAGGTGTGCTGCTGTAAAACCTCAGTGCCAATCCCTTGCTTATGTCTGTGGAAGGAATAGGATCATAATTAGTGATAAGGGAGTTGTGAAGGCCTCCGTGGCAGCAGGCTCTGCTAATGGCCTTCCACCCCAGTATCAGAAAGAGCCTTCAGTGGCCAAAACTATCTATGTAGATGGGCAGATGTTTGTCTTAAAATGACTTAAGTAGAGTTATTGATATCAACAACTTCACTTCAGTGATGAAAAAAGTCTCGAACACACTAGAAATGGCGAATTATATTTTGTTTGCGTAGGTCATTGGGTGTTCAGGGCAGGCACTGTGAATTCTACGGTGTTAAAGAGTGCATAGCACAGTGGTTGTGTTGCTCGAAAGCATTTGTAAATGTGAGTTTGAATTAGAGATTTTTTTTATTTCCTTATTAAACTTTGAAGAGTAATGCTCTGAAGACTGGTGAATTTTTGATGCTTTTAGACATTATCTACAAGGAGCAGGTGAGGAATCTCCTGACCTCCTGTTTTTATTTTTTTCTTTTTTTCCCTTTGAGCTGATACCTCTATTGTTTGTTGATTTTTGGATGTTGTGAGAAACGCAGACATTCTGATTTTGATATTTAGGTGATGGTATACTCTGACACTGTGTCATATTATAAATGGAGGATAAGCTCTGAGATACTGGCTTTCTTTGTATCTGAAGTGCATTAACAGCCTCCTGGATTCTTGTTGTACAGTGTAATTAAAATAAACACTATAATGCTAATCATTTATGTATTTTTGCCTGTGGGTGAAGTTTTAAATTAGAAGTAGCTTTACTTTGGTGGAAGTGGATTTTTTTTTTCATTATTATTATTATAATGTTGCCTGTTAAACAGCCTGGTAATATTTCTGTGAGAGTGTGTAAAAAATATTGCTAGGCAGATTTGTTTTTGTTTTTTATTACCTAATTGTATATTCTAGTAACAATGTAATTATTGCTTTTAACAAAAACTGCCTGAGTTGAGTGTTTAATTCCATCAGACTCAAGCAGTCACTGATGAGGTGATAAATGATAGGTTATATGTAGAAGTGGATTTGCAATTATTTGCTGCTTTGGGGGGAAAGAAAAAAAAAGATGTTTTGTTTCTGGCCAGTGACTAATGTTGAGAATCAAAGCATCGCACCAGATGTTTTTTCTAATGACTGTGGCTCAAGGTCTCTTTTGTACAGAGTAGGGTTTTGACTGAGTTCGTCTCTTGGCTTTGAAGTTTCTCTCACTTGTTAGTGCATCACTCCTCTAAATCTTTTGCTCTGGACTTCTCTGTGGATGGGTTTTAGGGAAGAGCTCTTTTCCCAACCTTTCGTGCTTCTCGCAGCCCCCTGTTCATCTGGAGGTGGAGGGGCGATGGCATTTTTACAGTGCAGGCTGAGCTCTTCCATTCACTTGTGTTTATTTCATAGAATTAAAACAAGAATAAGTGTTTCGCTTTATTTGTTGATGTCTGATTAGGAATTAGTGCAAGAAACTGAATCGCTGGTATGGTTAACAGTAGGTTTTGTTTCTGATGTATGAAAGGACTCATTGTCTGAGGCTTTTCCTCCATCACGCTCTGCCTAATCCTGCTGAAATCACGCTAACGACGGCAGTGCTTGAGGCTCTGCGTCTTGTTTTCCTGCACACTTAATCATACAGCTGGAAAAATTTCCTCCTCGAAGGGATGGTTGCTTCTGGTGCCAAATTTGCTGTCACATCATAAGGGCCTTGCTAATAAGGTGGGCATTAGTTCAGTGGTCTCGGGGGGAGTGAATGGTTAATCTGAAATGTGCAAAATGATGTAATTTGGACTGCATTTGGGTTTCCAGTCTGGGTCTGACTGTTTTGTAACACTGTGACCTTCCTCCCTCTTTGCAACCAGGGCTGAAGAAGGTGAGCTGCCTTGTTGTAACTTTTAATTCCTCCTAAATTGTTGTTGGATCAACTTTCTGTAATTGCTGATGTACTTCTGCAGGGAGGAACGTTAAAATTGCTCAGTGTGTGTTTTCAAAAGCAACTTTATAAGTTTGAGGTTTGCCAAAATGAAGACGTTTCTGAAGTGCATATCAAGAAATTATAGTAGAAAGGGCTGTTCCTCTTTCAGGAAAAACCCTGGAAGAAGCACAATACCCACCCAATGAACACTAGCCTTTCTTTTCTTCTGAATCAGTTTGTCGTTCCAAGGTCTCAGAGTGATTTGAAAATATAAAATAAACTCCCTCGAGGAATCTATTTAAAAATTATTTGGTTCACTGAACATTCAGTGCACGTTCGGGCTTGGAATCCATTACATGCCTGTAGAAAGACTTTAGAAATCCTCTCCGATGAAGTTGGTCTGAATTGTGTCCCTTTGGCAGGTGGGCATGAGGGAATTTCATTGCTTTATTTTCAAAACAGAAGTGTGTGGAATTAATATTGATTTTTATTATAGCTGTCTGCTAGTGCCACTGTATCCAGGAGTCGTATGTCAGCTGTCCTTTTGTAGTGGCAGCTTTCTCTGTTCCTTTAGTTGAAGTCTGTAGTTGTGGAGCTCTGGAAATAATTGGGAAATTTTTTTGTTTTGTTTTGTTTTTTTTCCTTCTTTTGAATTCAATTTGTAAAGCTTTATTACCTAGAATTAAATTCTTATCAGGTTGAAATGGTGCATAAATTCATGTTGAATGGAGACAAATGCTATTAGAAATTGGTGAAACTAAGCTATATTTTAATCCTAGATTTATTTTCATTTCCATTGTTGTTCATTGAAAACACTTTGCATCTACTCTGTCCATTTGTTTTGGTGTTTCCTTGTTCTGATAGTTTTTAATGGTTAAGTTTGAGAGGCAATGCGTGTTAGATTCCATCTTACAACGTGGTTAGGTGCTGTGACATGGGTTACATTTCCAGGCACCTGGTGTAGGTGTTGTCATTTCCCATCAGCGTGTGCTGCCTTTGTGTGCTGAAGAGAGTTGTCAGGTTATTCAGCAAAAATATTTCCTTTGGAAGAACTTCCCCATGTTTTCAGCTCATGATGAACTGTGACATCTGCTTCGTTGGGTTTTGTATGCAAATATTCATAGTTGCTCAGAGCCTGAAGTTAGGTAAGGACTAAACACAAATAATGGGCAATCCCTCAGGATATGCAAGCTTATTTGATTAACCCATCTGACCCACAGCATTCGAGAGCAGTTAAATATTTGGACAGTCAGCGGTCCCGTTAGTCATGTTTCATTAGGTGGTGGCCTGCTCCGTTTGGAGGTTACTCTGCTTTGCTGCTGTTGCCAGGTCTTGGGTGATCCTGAAGAGGAGCTGTGTGTGGGGGGCACGTGGGTGCTTTTGGGGGTCTAGCTGAACCAGGCTCCCAGGAGGATCTAGGGGTGCATGTCACTTCAACAGCAGCTGGTAAGGTATTGGAGGCAAGGGAGAAAACTGTTAATTGCTGATTGTCAACACTGTAAAGGTTAGCTGGTAGATAAAATTACTAACCTAAGCAGAAATAGCAATGCTGCCCTGAGTAGTGTAAAAGACTTGTCAAAACCTAATCTAATCTCCTGCATTAACCGTACATTGCAATAATGAAGAAATGAAATTCCAGCAGGCTGAGATGGTCCAATTTGAATAACTTCTCAAAAAATCAGAATGAAGTATTGCGCTGGAGGAAACGTATCATGGTTATCCAAATTTCTTTCTATAGAATTGTTTTTAATTTTATGTGAGCGTAGGCTAATGGTTTAAAAACTCATTTATCTCCCTGTCAGCAGCTTGACCAGTATTTTAATACAGAAGACGTGGCTTTATCTCGAACTGGGCTTGTTTTTCAATGGGTGTTGCAGCCAGCTGGAAAATTGTTTGACTTTTTAACTGCTGTGGTTTTGATGTGGTGTCTACTGTAAGAAAGTAAAATTTATGTAAAACCAGCGACGCTTTCAGTAGTTGTGTTTCCATTTAGATTCAAGGGGAGGGGAGAGGTATTTATACTGAGGTGCTCAGTCTCGCCCTTTTTCTGAAGGTCTGTAGTGCCTCTCTGTATTACAGCTAGGTAAAATTTCTGTCCTCGCCAAAATTTGAGGAAAGTAAAGAGAATTGCTACTGCAATTTTAACTTTGTGCATTTCTGGTTGCATTCCTGAAGCTATTCTGGTAGAAATAGGGCTCGTGAGTTTTATGGGAGGAGAAGGATAGTACCAAAAAAAAAAAAACCTTTTGGGATTCAGATGTGGTTTTAAAAATGCTGGTAGTACCTTTTTGTCTATTCTGGCAAGAAAAGAACATGATTATAATGTGTTTTCATCAAAGAGATTCTGTGAGTGCCTAGACAGTATTCAGCTCTGAATTCCTGATTTTGGAGTATCCAAATTGTGCATAATTAACTTGAAAGTCAGTTTTTGGAGCCTCAAATGCTTCACAGGAAAATTAATGAGAAATTTAGTGTAATGTACTGCTATTTTCAGTATGTTTTTTTCACCTGGAATTACTGTTATATGTATTCTAAATCAAAAACAGTTCTTAAACTTTGTTTCTGAAATGAGCTATGAACAAGTATTCTCCTGTATTTGTGGTCTCCAAGTGAAAAACGTTTTGATTAATAGAACCACTACGTTAGTTTTTATGGTAGTTTGCTGTGACACTAATGTAGTTTTTAGGTATACTTAAAAGGTGTAAGTTTGGCAGACTTTCTGCTGCATCTTTTCACCTAATTGCCTTACGAGTTTGCATATAACCTTGTTAATTAAAGAGATTTTAATGGTTGCTGAAGCATCCCTGAATAGGTACAAAGTGTTTTTATGGACCAAAGGGTTCGTAGTTCAGTATCAGTTGTGGTGTTGCTGTTAGAGCAGGGCAGCTTGTCTATGCCCACCTTGGGGACGCGGTTGCCTGAGCCATCAGAAAGGAAAACAGTTTGGTTTGGTGTGAAATAACTGGCACTGCTGGGTTTTGCAGTGCTGTCTTTTGTGGGTGTCTGTGTGAGGAGCAAGTGTGTTTGCGGAGTGGCTTTCTCAATGCGTTCTCGCTTTGGCTGGGGTGCGGAGCTGCTGGATGGGATGGCAGTGAGTGTCAGGTTGTCGCACTGCCCGCTGATGCTGCAAGACCTTCTCAAGAGGGTTGTCTTGCTATAACCACTGTGGGTAAGTGGAAACAAATGACTTTAATGGTTTAAGGCAAAGGCAAGCATCACTGCAAAGGTAACTCCAGGAGACCAACACAGCCTGTCAACCATGGGCTCAGTTTTTCCAAGTACTCGCCATGAACTTGGCTTTGCATGGGCAAACTGCAAAACCTACTGACAAGTTACAGAAATGTGGGGTGGATGCGTGGCCTCTTGCTTTGTTTAGTAGTGGATTTTTTTTTTCTTTTTCGAGGAGGGACAGAGGAGACTCCATGAGTTCCCAGCTACAATGCTTTTCAGATCCTTATTTGAAAGTGTTTTAAACAAGGGACATCAGAAGCTGAGATACAAAGCAACCTTTTGAAGTTAAAAGTGGGTCTGCATGAAAATGAACTGCTTGTCTGTGAAAAGAGTCAAGTGTGAAAGGATAGGATGGTTTCACTAAATGAATTTGATAGTCTGAATAAGTGTGGCGAGGCAGAGAGGAGAATCTGGAAAGGTCAGGACTGAGCATGTGACTCGACAAGGCGGTGGAAAGACATGAAAGGAATTGACTGGAAATGCCTTGGTTTAAATTTTTTTTTGCTTAGAAGCATTTTATTTATTTTGATGAAGGTGGTCATAAAAAAGGAACTTTAGAAGCTTGCCACGGAGAAGTGGAGAATTTGACCCCTTTGGGATCTTGTACCTTTTTCATTCAACTTGTCTGTGGTTTCAAATAGCTGAAAGATCAAAGCCCAAAGAAACTCCTTGTTACGTGTTACGTGCTGTCCCGTTCATGGGACTGCTCTGTCCTACGTGCTCTGCAGTTGAGCACTTCAGCAGCTTTTTGTCCCAAGTACAGGATCTGTTATTGCTGGCTGGTTTTCAGTGATCCACATACCTTGCAGACTTTAACTCAAATAATTCGTGATGTGTTTTCTAGGTCTCTGATACTACTTAAAAGGATAGTGTAGAATATGTGATACCTGCATGCAGTATAGGTAAATGTGAGGTGGTTTACATTGGTAGCAGGAAACCACCTGAAGTTTTCTGACAAAATGATGGACTCTGGATTGACTGTCACCACTCAGGGTGGCATCTTGAGACTGAAAGTAGTTCTATCAAACCATCAGCTCTGTGCTCAGCAATGACCAAAGAAAGCATATAAAATATTATGAAATGCTATGAAAAGAGTAAAGAATAGGATACATACCTCATGTTTAAATCCATGGTTTGTCCATGTGTGATGCTGTTTCATCTTTCCTTCCTTTCATCTCAAGAAGAATACAGAGCAGCCAGAAATGTGGAGGGATGCAGCATGGATTGTTGGAGATGTGGAGTGGCTTCCATGTGACAAGTGACTGGGAAAAGGGCTAGTTGAAGAAGGATGCGACAAAGGTCTGTGAAATCATGAGTGTCTTGAAGATGGTTTGGCTATTTCATCTCCAAGTGTAGGAACAAGTGAAAGTCAAATAAACTTTGTAGGAGCCGGGTTCAGACCCTGGCAGGAGGAAGTGGTTCTTCATGTAGGGGTAAACATACGGAACTCCTGGAAAAGGCTTTCTGGGGAATTTTCAGTGGATAAATCATGCTGGTCTAAGGAGATCCTTACCAGTGAAAGTATTGAAGGCTACAAATGTCCTTGTGGGAAGCGCAGATGTTCTCATCCTCTCCTTGCTCTTCTCTAGCCCTGTGCTTACCAGCTGTGTTGGAGACAGGGTGTTAGGCTAGCAGGACCTGTGGTGTGACCCAGCATATCTGTTTTTATGTTTGTGTCCTATGCTTTGCCATGAACTCCGTGAACTTTTTGTCCCCAGTTTGCTTAACACAGGGCAAGCCCTCTGCAGTATAGCCTTTTCTGTGGAACTTATTTTCTTGAGCAAGAGCAATGGGTAGATAAGCTGCAGATGGCAAAAGCTGGAAGCAAAAAGGGGAGTTGCAGCTTTCCCATTCCTGTTCCCAGTTGCTGTGGCTTACCTTATGCTATTTTGGTACTGGGCCATTTCACTGAAGTAGCAGAAAAATGACTTTGGGGGAGGGGAAGAGATGAATAGCTTTCTGCTGGGTAATGGATTAAAGGAGTTCATAGGTACTGCAGATGCCCAAGGGAATGTGCAGCCAGAAAGAAGGGAGCAAGGTGTTCTCGTTTTTACCACTAGCAAGCTGTGAGATAATTCGGATGTCTCTCCCGTCTCCAAGTGGCACAGTCTTCCCTTGCTGACCCTGACTTTGGTGATTGTTAAAGCAACTTGTGGAAGGCTCCAGCTCAGCAGTACAAAAGAAAACTGTCAATTTGGTGCAGTCTTCACAGTTTTGAGTGGGTTTAAGGTGATCACAAATTGTGCTCAAGTAGGGCTTGATGCCAGCATCAGGTAAAAGGCAGCAGCGCCCAAACAGGCATGAGCAGTCCCTTTGGCAGCAGTGGGAACCTCCCTTGGAAATCCAGACTGCTGCTTACGTAAGGGTGGAGCTGCCTCCCGTAGTGGGTAGAGGTTGCAGTTCTCCTGCCCATCATAAATGTCCAATCAGTGCCATTACTGTAACCTTGGGGTACTCGAGTGAAGAGGGCACCTAAGCATGCAGGATTGAATTGGCAACGTGCGCTCTGAAGCTCAGAAAGCCAACTGTATCCTGGGCTGCATCAAAAGCAGTGTGACCAGCAGGTTGAGGAAGGTGATTCTGCCCCTCTGCTCTCGTGAGACCTCACCTGGAGTACTGCATTCAGTTCTGGAATCCTCAGCACAGGAAGGATGTGGAGCTGTTAGAGCATGTCCAGAAGGGACCATGAAAATGATCTGAAAGTTGGAGCACCTCTCATACAAGAACAGTCTGGAGAAGAGAAGGCTCCAGGGAGACCTTGTAGCAGACCTTATAGGAGACCTTATATAATCCCTCCCTTTATGAGGTATTGCAGCAATAGGATGAGGAGTCATGGTTTTAAGCTGAAAGAGGGGAGATTTCGATGTTAGGAAGAATTTTTTTTTAGTGTGAGGGTGGTGAGGCAGTGGCACAGGTTTCCCAGAGAAGTTGTCAATGCCCCATCCCTGGAGGTGTTCAAGGCCAGGCTGGATGAGGCTTTGATCAACCTGGTTTCAGTGGAAAGTGTCCCTGCCCATGGTCATGGGGGTTGGAACTGAGTGATCTTTAATGTCCCCAAACGATTCTATATGATTAGTGTCTGCTTTGCCCAAATGACTTGAGAAAGGGAAGGTGGTGGGTGTTAGAGCTGGAGCAGTTGCTTCCTTGGCTTCTGTGTGTGATAGTGTAGAGATGGTGCTTGCCCAGGGAGTGGCAAAAGCCAGTTCTTCTGCTTCTGTGAAAGCAAATTGTTTTCTGTTCTGTTCTGTCAGAATGAGTGGTTTTGTGTGCAAAACGCTGATCAAGGCCTTAACACGTTATTAACGTGTGCGAAAGAGCAGTGTTTGCAAATGTGCCCATTTGTTTTAAAAACAGAGATCATGCCTTATGCCTCCTCCTTTTGATGTCAGACCCCAGGAAAGGCTGTGAGAAGCTGTGATCTTCAGGGCTTTTTATTTTTATTGGATAAGGAGGGGGGAAAAAAAGCCACTGTACAAAATGAGAAGGAGACCTGCTTTTAGTTGAAGGGAGTTACCTTGTGAATGCCATAGACATCTGTGAGCAATAACAGTGGAGGATAAAGATTTGTGCTTGAAGTCTTCTAAGAGAAATAACACTCAAGATTGATGGAAAAAATGTATTTACTTTTTTAAAAAAATATAATACAATATTAATGACTTCCAACTATTCTACAAATACCTTCATCTTTCTAGGTAGGTCTTTCTACCTTATCTATTTCAAAAGAGATTTGCTCTACTGCTTCTATCTAGTGCTACATGTCAAAATAATTTTTCTTTCATGGACAGGCCAACGAAATGTCATGTGGCCTTTTTTTCCATTATCATTTTAGTCTGGGCAGGTCAGTAGCACTTTATACAGGACTGGTAAATCTCCCTGCTTTTGCAGGGCTGTGTAAATAGGCATATCTGTGGCCTACTTTCTAATGCTTCTGTAGTGTTTTAGACTCTAACAAACTTAGATTTTTAGTGTTTTTTTTCAGAAAGCTTTACAATTCCTATTTAAAACAACACTAATTCAGTGTGTCTAACTAGCTGAAGATCATTAGTAGTTTCTCTATTCAGTACAGTTATGCATTAAAGCTCTTTCTGGAGTGATGGTATTAAATAATTCACTTATTTTCCTCAACTTCTTTTTCTGGTGGCCTAGCTTTTAAGATCTTTACTAAAATGTTGTTTGAATCCTAATCTTATTTCTTCTTTAAAGATTAATTCCATTAGTGCACAGTTGATGGAGGAAAATGTTCTATTATGGGAGAAACATGTAACTTCTATGATGGATTTTGAAAACGTCAATGTAAATATAGGCAGGTCTGGAAAGGACCCACAAGGATCAGCGAGTCCAATTCCTGTCTTTGTACAGGCCAACTCCAAAATTCACATTTTTAACTTATTTTGTTCATAGTTACAAAAGCTTGGCAAAAAAATAAATATTCAATGAAGGGAGCAGGTTGTACTGTGACTTTGACAACTGTTTCTTTTGAGGAAAGATTGCTCCCTAAGCTTCTCCCACAGTCACCCTACCAGGAGTTACTTTTTGCGAGTTATATGGTCTGGAGTCATGGGTCCTCAACCTGATTTTTACCTGGGTTTTGTACTGACTCACTTCTTCATCCAGGGAACTGGTTAGTGATGAGCGATTTGCAGACAGTCATTTTTTCCAATTTGCCTGATAGCTACCTTTATTTTACTCCTCGTTGCACTGCCAGAAATAACAATTAAATCCAAACCTTTACCTGCATTTTACTGAAGGCAAATTTGAACATCTTTCTGATGAGATCTTTGCTCTTTCAGGATCATTGTGGTGTGTTGGATGTTTTCTAAACACATTTAACTGTCTTGGGTCCCTTTTCTCCTGGGCCACATGGAAGAAACTGGCATTTCCTTAAGCGTGGTGACAGTTTGCCAGGTGGTGGTTATCAGCCTGCCAGGACTCTGTGTGGGTCTGTGCTCATCCCATTGTCCTCAGCTCCCAATGGATATGGTTTACGCTGGTGGGGCATAGCTTTGGTGACAGTGTCTCTCTGATGTGGTGTGCTCAGGGTTACCCTGTGGAGAGCATGCCCTTGAGCAGCAAACTGCTCAGCTGGGAACCTGAGAGAGGTCTGCACCTGGAGGAGAGTCAGTCTGTTCTCCAGATTAGGAGTTGTGCCAGGCCTGCCTCAAGACCAGGACTGAATTTCATTGGAAAAGAATGATGGACCTATTTTCCTTTGTGCACCTTTGTGCCTCAGAGCAGAAACTGCCTGATGCACCCTAGACATCAGGAGGGCTTTGGTTGGCCAGACAGACCTCCAGGCTGATTGTCCTGGTGGTGTAGAGCTCCAGTGCAGTGATACCTCTTGTCTCTTGCAGTGGACAACAACAGTGCATGCTTAGGGGTTGTGTTGGGAAGCAGCAATCCAATTGACATGATTGAGAGGACGTTTCTCCACCTGTGCTTCCTACAGGTGTGTTTCTCATGATGCTGAATAACAGCTGGTGAGATCTCCTCTTGCTCCATCCTGGGCGTGAGGCTGCTGGCAGAGCACCTTGGCATGAGGCTGTGCCCAGCAGGGCTGTGCTGAATCTTTGTTCCCCTGAAATACACTGCTTCTGGGGCACTTGGAGTTGTGTGCGTTGCCCTGCTTGCAAACACCCACAGTTCAAATGAGTGTTTTGACTTCTGCTTAAAGACAGGAACAGAGGTTACTTCCTTGTGAGTGAAGTCATGCAGCTGTACAGCTCGCCTGTGTTCACTTGTCCTTCTGGGCTGGCTGTGGTGACAGGGGTTGGGAGGTGATCCAGTCCCAACTCCTCACACTGTGCCTGTGTGTGTGCAGAATCAGTGCGAAGGCTGTTTCTCCTCTCTCCTCTGGAGTGCTTTGTGATTGCCCACCTTGTGAGTGTAATTGTGAGCTACAAGTCTGGTAACTGGAGTCGCTGGTTATGTTCTCGCTCACCAATTCTCCATTAGCTCTGCTCCTTTCCTGGCTCCATGGAGTTGCAGCCACAGTTCTTGCACACAGGTTTTCTTGGCTGCCTTTTTCCACCTGTATTGCTCATTCCAAAGACTATTTGTAGCTGCTAATGATTTGCTGCAAAGCCTGCTGTGGGAAGTGCCTGATATTGTGTATTTCTTTATTTTAGCCTGGAAAATAGCATTTGACTCATTCACAGCATGATGCAAAATATTTATAATACTTGAAATGCTTGCAAATACATGTTGCAAGCAACAATATAAGCAGTGTCTTAAGCCACGTATAGTGGTTTAATCTATCTGAAACTGCTCCCTAGGTAACTTTTTGATCTTAGCAATATAGAACACTGGCTCAGAGTATTTCAATCAATGCTACTAATTTTTAAAGCAATAAAAATACCATTTGATATACCTCCAAATTGGTTAAAATACTTGAGTTGAAACAGAAGTACTTGAAATCTAAAACTGCAGTAAGTAAATAATAAAATGCTATTTGAATTTTATTTAGGAGCTTTAGATAACGAATTAAGACATGACAGGGAAGGTGGACAATGATGATCTGTGGTTGGGAAGGTTGCACGTGAAGAGGAGCTAAACTGTTCTGTATCAAAAAAGGCAAATCAGAAATGGCATAAGAAGCCTAGAATGTAATAAATTATCTAGGCTGTGTAGGTCAGGAGACTGTTCTTGTGTGGTGAGACAGAGAGGAAGTCTGAAACACTTCAAAATCGGTCAGTTCAAGGAAGATCCTTTTTACAGTGCGTGCAGGAAGACCATAGCTGGCGTTTGTATGGGAGATTGGTTTTTAAAGTTCAGGAGAGGGTTAGATATTTATATGGATATTGGGATTTGCAAAAATGTTTGAAGTAGAAACAGAATGTACTTTACTTCTTTTGAGCAATCTCTAACTGTTAAAAGACAAGGATGAAGCTTAAACTGAACTAGGCAGTGTTGTCTCTAGAGGTTCTTGCATCTTCCTCCAAGCCCCCTCAGTGTTGCTGTAATAGCCCACTCAGCCACCACCAACCTTCGAGGCTGATACTGCCTTGCTTGTAGCATCCTCTGAGGCTGGACATCTTGTGCACCTCTGAGATCAGCAAAGGGCACTTCATAGACTACTGTGCAAGTAAAAATTAGAGGAAATAGCCTTCCTGGGGGAATCTGGCAGATTGTGTCAACTGTTTGATAGGCTTTTTATCTGCAGGTACAACTGTAATAGGTTTTAATATGTAGATTAATATTGGTATCTGGTGGGATTTCTGCTGAGTTGGTGCAGAGATTCCCATTGACTTCTGTGAACATTAGGTCAGATCTCTTAAAATAAATCCTATATCCTGTGTTAACTTCTGTATTAAAAGATCTGTCTACCCTTACTTGATAGTATTATACTGTTCTGGAACATGTTGTTCAAAGAAGTTGTGGATATCCCATCTGTGGAAGTGCTCAAGGCCAGGTTGGATGGGACTTTAGGCAACGTGGTCCAGTGGAAGGTGTCAGAGGGGAGTTAATACTTGATGGTCTTTAATGTTCCTTCTGACCCAAACGGTTCTATTAATCTGATTCTATTGAAGGAAGATATTTTAAATGGTAAGCAGAAGTCCTGTATATTGTTAATCTGGTAGGAATTATCCAATTAGTACGATCCCAAAAGTCTACTCAAAAGTTTTGCCCAGACAGCTGTATTTTTAGCAGTCTTTGTCTCTAAAGCAGGTCACAGGTTCTTTTTAGCTACAACTTACTACTAATATCTGCTTTGTTTTGGGAACGCTTCATTCATTTCTCAGAACTGGGGCAACTGCCGAAGGTCATCTCAGAGGGAAGAACTGTTTTTGAACCTTGAGGTTTAACCTTGGGAAATGTGGTAGTGAAAACTCAGTGTGCCAGGCAGAACAGAGCTTGGAGTCACTGTGAGGAAAGACTGTCGGAGCAGGTGATGATTGGACAGAAAGGACAGGAGAAAACAGAGAACTTGAATTGTGTGTAGTTAATATATCATTATGTCCATCTGGAAAACCCATGTGTCAGATAATTAGCATCCTTGGTCCACAAATAACAAGATGGAGTCATACAGATATACTTTACCTGTACCTATTATTAAAAAGTATGGATGAAAATATATAATCCTAATTTTTATAGTTGCAGGACAGCAAATTGGTCTTGAAATGGGTACGTTGGTAAGAGTAAATACATATTTCTTTAAAATCTTTGAGTTAATGCAGTGTTCACCTTAATATATTTAAGCTAGTATCTAAAATAATTCTCAGTGAAAATTGGAATATTTCTGGCAAAATAGCCACCCTTATGTTTGTTCCTCTTCTTCTTGTGCAGAAGTAACCTGAAAACCATCTTGTATTTGAGAAGATCACTGGCCAGTAGAAAATTGGATTGTGACACCATTTATGCCAAACCAGTGGCACAAGTCATGTTGTATTGCGATAGGAGTGTTCAATAAATACTGCTTGGCAGAGTTTTTTAAAAGTTCTGGTGTTGGTGAGCTCTAAAGTCTCGGTCTCTAAATATGCTTGCAGTGTTGTTCTCAATGGTCTGTACTGTGAGGAGACAGGCTGGCTGTGGAAAGGACTGGGAAAACAAAGCAGGCAGAGCAGCTCAGATAGTTTGGCTTTCAGTTACACTCTGTGTTTTTCCTTTATAAAACTTGACTGAATTTGGTATGCTACAGCAATGAAAGAAAACCAGAGCTCTTACCCTATAAAGTTCACATCCAGTAGACAAAGTCCTGTGACAGGCCTGATGCTAAGTGCCAGGGTAGTTTTCTTCTGTTTTGAGCAGTTCTTTGGCATTCATGTTTGTTGCTATGTATTGGTACAGGGGAAAAAAACGTGGATTTTCCATGGAGAGGATAGATCCTTGACGCTGTAGGAGGAGAAGGTTTCGTGCCTCCTTGGTCTCTCAGCATCCATTCCAGTAATGAGTGAACTTCAAAGCCAGCTACCTGCTGGGAAGTGCAGTACCACTAAGGTTGTGTTGCTTTACTTTGCTTTGGAAATAAATGCTGCATTAAGATTACAACAGTTAATTGAAAAAAAATGGAGAGAAGTACAAATTTTAACACTGTGTGTATGGTATTTCTTTTCTTTGTTTACTGCTCATGTGCTTTGCAAACAGGAGGAGGTTTGCCTTCCTTTTTTTGGATAGATTTCTGTTTTGAAAATTGTGCTTGGAAGAAAATAAATATTTATCTACTCATTTGCTGAGAAATTAATGACCTTCAGCCAGCGTGAGCTGCCCAGACTCATTGTTTGGCCCTGGTGTAGAGTTGCTTTGCAGTATTTATATTCCTGCCTTGCCAGGTCCTTGCAGAGGTGTTTGCAGAACAAGCCATTGGTATTTTCAGTGGGAGACCCTTCAGCAGATCTTCAGCTTTCTGCTACTGATCTCATTTGTGGGAGTAAACTCTTCTTAAATGATCATTTAATTCTCTCTCATGGGTCTGGTTGTAATATTGGGGCTTGAGAAAGGTTGTTACAAGGAAGCTTTCAGACTCTTATTCCTGTTTTTCTTTTTAAACCTGTCTCTTCCCAGTGGTATTTGCATCCATTTTAGTACTGCAGACTTCTGTGATTATTTTTTTTTCTATATTACTTGCTACCCAAAGTGGGCATGTTTGGCTTTTGCTTCTCTCTTGCTTGATGTGGCATTTTTTTTTTGCATGTACAGCCAAGGTTTCATTAATCTTTCTTGCTACTGGATCACACTGCAAACCTTGTAAGAATTTCTTGGCTCCTCAGTTTGTCACTCCCACTGAATATTTCTTTCAGATTATTTTCCTGTTGGATGTCTTCGCTGCACTTTCCCAAGGAGAGCCTTATTTTTAATTGCCTGCTTCTCAACTTTCTCTGTCCTCGCTGGGACTTGCAACTCCTAAATTTAGTATCATCCACAGATTTCAAGAACACACGTTTTACTCCTGTTCTGCATCATTAACTAAGATTTTTAAGTAAAGGAATATATAAGAAAATTTCCTCAATCCTTGAGAGGTACTTCAAAAGTTTTGGTATATGATTTTCATTTTCTTTTGTTTGTTTTTTTTGTACAATGTTCAGTCCACACCAAAACTTTTCTTAAATTATTTTGAAACAGTGTCATTTGATACGGTCAAATAGCTTACTGACATCCAAGCGTGTTTTATCTATGGCTTACTGACATCCAAGTGTATTTTATCAACTGTGTCCTTGCTATCAACAAACTACAATCATGTAAAAAAATGATGGGCTGCGTCAGATTTTGTGTATACTTTATGAAAGCCATTTCTCATTTTGGTTGAAAGAAGATAATAATCTTCTGGGAGTCTTAAGGGCTGGTTTCTCCTATATTAATAAAACTGTTCTTGTAGGAAAAGTAAAGTTTGCTTGCTTAAATTATAACAATTTCTGCCTGTGTTTCTTCTGTGAAGTTGAGGTCTAGGTATCTTGCATCTATAGATTTCCCATGTCATAAAGGAATTAGTGGCTTTATCTACTAAGCTTGTTTGCCTGTTTGTCTTCCCTGACTCAACTTCTTGCAATAAATGGAGTGTGGAGTGGTCCTGATATGTATGTCTAAGTTTCCTAAGGCTTTTATTTGTAATTATTAGTGCCCATTTGTAATGGCCATCTATTGGTGCTTTACTGAGGTAATACAGATAGAAGTGTGGAACTGACTGGGTACTGACAGGAGTGCTTGCTGAGAAGAACTGTCTGTCCCAGTTTTGATCTCTGTGTTTGAGAGCCTGTTTTTCTCACTGTAGGTGCCTGAAATTTTGAGATTCTGTGTTGCCATTCATACCTGTTGCAGCTCAGTATCTTTGTGTAGGTGTATATATGTGTGTATATATATTAGAAAAAATGTTTTATAAGCACACAGTTACATTGTAATTGTTCAGCCTTTCCTTTATTTTTCCCTTTTATATTTTAAAAGGTGGTCAGTGTAGCAAGCTACTTGATCTTTTAATTCTTCCTCCTTCACCATTTATTAATGGCCCAGCCTATCTCTGTAATGGCCACGTTAGCTCATTTGGCTTTTATGCTGTGCTTATCTTTCCCTGCAGGCTGTAACTAGCTGTGTAATTCTTGTTAGGGTGTACTGCTCCTCCTCTTCTCCAGTACAGAGGGTTACTGAGACACAAACCTTGGCATAGCCTCTCTGGAACCCGCACTGATGACATCTCGGTTGTTGAATCCTTTCCTTTGAGAAGGCCTGGATTTACGCAACTTCTGGGTTATTTTGTAGATCTCATGAGGTTATTCCACACTCTTAATCCTTTCTTCTGACTGACCTTATTCTGCTTTTAATGCCACATGCCTTTTATTCCTGAGTTGAAGCTCCAGGACTGTGCTTGGTGGTTGTTCCCAGTTCACCTGTCTGTGAAATCTATATAATTATGTGGCACCAAAACTTTTACTGTAGGTTGTTCTTGTTGGTTGGTAGGATGCCAGTTCAGGACAGTTTCCTCTCTTGGGAGATCTCTTGTAGATCTATGAAGGACCATGCTTTGTGGGCTGTTGCTGCTGATTTTTTTTGTGTGTGTGTATATTAATCGACAAGAGGCCACCCTGACTAAAACCCTTCTGAGTGTGATATCTGTGCTCTGAGTGTGCTGGTGGGTGGTTTGGAAATGTTTTCTTGTCTCCACCACCAAATCTTGCAGGCCTGTGATGAGCATAAGTACTCTTCCTCCTTTCCTCTCTCTGCCATTCAATCCTGCTTTCCTTAAACGTACCCAACTTCTGAGTATACCATTTTTTTCCTCTGTAGTTGGGTAAAACTGCTTTAGCTTGTGTCTTCTGTAGCTCAGATTTTGTTTGATCGTTAAGGGCCATAGTGTTATTCATTCATAATGCTTTCACTGCAATTCTCATTTGTACCATCTCTCTTGGTTCTGCTGGTTTCTGGGTTACTACCTCTTATTGGATACATGTGTTGGATTAATTTCTACTTGTATTTTTCTAGGTTGAAACACATTTTTTTCTTGCATTTCTGTTGTAATATATAATCTCATGGTTTCTGACAGTAGCTTTCCGTTTTGTAGACTCTCTCAGAAAATGTAATTACGAGGTTTATTCCCATCTTTATACTAAATAAGATACTTAATACAGCCAGACAAAATTCTAATCCCTGTGGCAGTGTGCTGACTGTATTTGTTGGTATGTAGCATAGCTAACTATTTTAGTCCTTCAGCCATTCTTGAAACCACATCATGGGCTTGGTCGTTATAGTCATGCTGCTTCGGAACTATGTTTTCAGGAAGGAGTTTCTCTCCTTGTCTTTGTGGCTACCTGTTTGAAGACCAGGAATACTTTAGATTCTCCACTTCTGTGTCAAAATGAGCATAACGGTTCGAAATTTTCTTGCTGTGTGGTTTCTTGTGTGAAGTTTGAAGTGCAGAGCTTTGTAGCTGAAAGCTGAAAACTTGTCATTTCTTTGGCCCGAAGTGCACCCCCATGGGCTTTCTGGCTGACCTCACACTCTAAAAATGACCATGAGGATGCACAAGTTGCAGTGGCACCGACCTTATGTGCCCTGGGGAAGCTTGGAAGATGAACTCTGTTCTTTCAAGAGTCAGTGAAAATTAGCACGTTTTTGCTAAATTAGGTAAAGAATGGAGTTTTTCAGTTAAATTAAATGGACCTCATATTACTTTTTAACTACATGGAAAATTATGCCTTGCTTTAAGGCCTGAAAATGAAATATTACCTTATTTTTTTTCCAAGCATTGTATTTTTGCTTCCAGCACTTAAAAAAAAGAAAAAAAAACCAAACCCCCTCAAATTGCTGAACTTTGGAAGGTGTTTGTTTCCACCTGGATTTAGAGTTAGTAGAGATGTTAAATCAAGCATAGTTCACTTTGCATCTGCGGACAAAATAGTATTGCCCTGGTTTATTTAGTGAATTCCATTAGTGGCCTCATTCATATACTGTTAAGCAACTGAAAGATTTATTTTTCTTGTACAAGATGGAAAGTTCATTTTTTACTGTATATGAATAAATTTTTTGAAGATGGAGAGGCTGTTTTGACGTATGGTAGATAGATCTTAAGTTTAAACCTGATGGATTTAAAATACAAAAATATGTTCAGATAAACATTTTCCATTTCATGTGAATGCTTTGAAAGACTTGAATCTTTTAAGAGTCACAGTTGCATGCTTTTGAGCTCAGTTTTCATCCAAATTCAACTGGAACAGGTCAAAAGAAAAAATGTAGCTAGTAAACAAGGAAGAGGAATTATGTTTGATGTCAGATCTAAAACTAAAAATGAGAAGTGTGTGCACATACGCACATGTGCATGTACATACACACAAACAGCTAATACAATATATGTGGATGCTTTAACCATGTAACTACTTTATAAAATAAAGTGGGAAAGGTTTAGAAGCAAAATAATGTTCACCAGTGTCAAGCAATCAATAAGAAGCAGCATTTCTGTCAGAATATAGCTGGAAAGCACAAAAGCAGACACATATTAAACCAGGTTATTTAAATCATGGGAGGAAAATCCATTCTGTTTTGTCACCTTTTTAAAAACCCAGTAATATGTATACTGTTGAAGTAAATGTCATAAAAGATTTGATGGTGGTTTTGTTTTGTAGCTGTTTGGTACAGAAAGTGTGATCAAAAGATAAAGAACATATCTGGTGTGATACCTGAAATTAGGATTATGTTTTGTGGCTTATCACTGAAAATGTGCTCTCCCTCATTTGCTTCTTAGATAATCTTTGCATTTCAGCAGTTTTATGGTAAGATTTATCTCTTGAAAGTGTTTAGCCAGTTGACAATAGGCAGCTTAGGTACTGACACAGAGCCCAGGTGGGAGGAGTGAAAGGCGTGGCAGAAAACTGTTAGGAAACCTCATCAATAAGGGAGATTTTGGTATGTAAGAGAACTTCACATCACCAGCAAACATTTAGTGCTCTGCTACAATGTAGATGGATATAGTTTGTGGAGGACCATGCCATGTAGGCATTTTGGAGAGAAGCTCCAGGTGTTGGTTCCCTTATGTTTGCTGGAGGGTTGTGTGGTGGATGCTAGCTGGGAAGCTCACAAAAGGACATTATTTATAAATTTTGTGTTATTTTTAATAAAGCAGAGCTTTTTCCTGAGCTGCAGCAGGAACAGCTTTCTTGCAGTCATCAGTCTGTATTGCCAGGTGGGGCAGAAAGTGAAGCTTCAGCTCTCTGGGTTGTGCAGTGGTGATCGTGGAGCAGATGCAGAAGTGTAGATGGAGAACCACCACTGTGGGCAGTGTGGCCCCGGCCAGTGACGCTGCTGAGTGCCTGCAGAACGCGTGGTGGTTGTGTTATGGGCTGTCAGACATGCAGCCAGTGCATGCGGGGACATGCAGCTGACACGACTTGAAGGCTGAGTGAGTCTGAGCTCCTGCAACCAGGTCAGCACATCCCAGGGTTTCAGGACAGAGGGGCAACATGAGTGGCTTTAGGAAAATGGTATGGACACAGCAAACACTTTCTGCCTAGTCTAGAGAGCTCCTATCTTCTTAAAATACTTGCTATGTAGATTTTTGTATGAATTTTCATAGCATAGCCTGTTAGAACATGTGCCCACCACCACTGTGAATGAACATTTTATACCTGATAAGTTATGTAGTGATACTTAACATTTTCATTTACATTGCCTAGGAATGTGACACAATTTCTGAAGTTTCAAATGCTCTGGGTTTGTCTCAGACTTGATAATCTGCAGCTTGTGGTTTGAGTGTCCACCATTCACCTGCAGCCCACAGTGAAATGCTGCTTTCCTTTTCCTCTTCCTGGCCCCTGTGCTGCATCTGTAAAAGAAAGAAAATGCTTGACAAGAAAAGACATGTTTCAGTTGTACCTTAATTTTGTGGTCTATGACCTTCATCTATTCTGTGATTGTAAAGATCTGGGGACAAGGAATTCTTGGGGAGAGTAAATCTTCTGTTTTCTTTTTCTAAGCTGAGAAAAAAATATATTTTTGAGTGTTTTCCAGTCCAGTAACTCGGAAGGATTAACTTTGCGCTCTAATAAATAAAACAGCCAAGCAGATTTTGTCCAAATGTTTCTTCACCAGACTTAAATCCTAATCCTGGACTAAAATGTCACAGGCTTGTAGTAAAATTGTTCCAGACTAAAACTTGGCAAAGTAAAAAATCTCTGAAAGCAGGATTCACAATGGAAATGCTGATGCAAGCATAACTGGAGCATTGCAAACGCGACGCCATAAGAACAGCTTTGCATATTGCTCATGAATAGCTCAGAGGTAAAAGGATTAACACTTGTTAATACTGCTTTGAATCTGCTAGACTTTTTGCTTGCTGGACTCAACACAGATATTCTGTGGTGTACATAGGCTTCATGTATTAGCCTTTTATTCTGATCCCTTTTTTTCCCCCCTAGCTGAGAGTCCCTTATTGCTGCGAACAGAAGCCTTTGTTACCTCGAATTTCCTGCATCAC
This sequence comes from Dromococcyx pavoninus, assembly GCA_033558185.1. Taxonomy (NCBI): domain Eukaryota; kingdom Metazoa; phylum Chordata; class Aves; order Cuculiformes; family Neomorphidae; genus Dromococcyx; species Dromococcyx pavoninus. The sequence continues at coordinate 374,173 of JAUMJL010000399.1, read as the reverse complement.
CTATCAGGATCTGTCAGGAGACAGAAATTAATACCAGAAATAACAATTTGAGCTCAGTGTGCAGCTATTTAATTTGCAGACTGAAGGAAGTTTTGCACATTTCATGTTCACAGAGGAGGAGAATTAGGACTACTGGTAAGGGAGAGGAGCGGCTGGATCTCTTTTAAAATAGTGTCCGTGCTCCAGTGAGGCTCTAGGACTGTGGGTGAAAAGCACCAAGACCAAAATAAATCCTGGAAATGAAGTTGTTCTGACTTTGATGGTGTCATTGAGTGTGTGCATGTCGACATTTGGGTTTCTTTTTGGTTACAGCTAAAGCATTCTGAAGTCAGCATGTGTTTGTTTACACTCTGTAAATGTGGGTAGGTTTCTAGGCTGCTCTTGGAAGATTTTTATCCTAAAAGCTTGCTCCTGTTACCTCAGCCTATTTCGTTGGAAATGGTTTGCCTGTTCCTGGGAAAATGAGAGCAGAGAAAAATCTTGAGGATCATTTTAACTGGTTCAGAGTTGTGTGTGTCTGTGTGTGTAAGCACAGACACACACACATATACATAGATATATAAATATCCTATTCCTGTTGCCATAGTCACTCTCTTGCTGGGCTTTATACCAGCCACTGTGCAGGGAGGTGTCAGCAAAACATGATGTATTTTAAATATAATCTGAAACACCATCCAGCAGCAAATCAGATGTTTATTAAAGGTCCCTTTCCTCCACCAAGATTTCACTTAATTTGCTTTCTCACAGAAGGGAACAAACTTGAAATACTTCAGTGTTTAAGCAAATAATATTTTATAAAAAGGGTAATATGCATGATTAAAGATAAAATACAAAGGCTCTGGCTGGTGATTATTTACAACAGGCATGAGCCTCAGACAGCATGGTAAGAAATGTGGGTATATAGTAACTGTTAATCCACTTGACAACTGATGGCAATAGAAATTATGTTGGCAAGAAAATAGAGAGAGGTCTTGTACAAACATGACATTATTATTTTCTTTGATTTCTTTTTTCTTTGATTGTTTTATAAAACTAAGATAAGTGTATATATAGATCAAAGTAATTTGAATCATATTCCAAAAGAAAACCTGTAGTCATGATTATAGTAATTTATGTTGCTGGTACACCTTGCTGTTTCAGAACTTATGGCCTCGGTCATTTATTACCGGTGAATGTCAGCTGTTTTGATGTTGTTAAAGCATTTGAGCGTGCTATGGTATGTGCTGTGTGTGGTGCTGCGTATGTAAAAACTACAACATCATGGTAGTCTCTAATTTCTTTAGCTTTGAAAATTACCAAATAAAGGAATAAACAAGAAATGTATATAGTTAAAATTCACAATGGAAGGGAAGATCCTTTAGGAAGATTTAAGTTGGTCTGGATGGTTATTAGAGTTGCTGGTTAATATTTTTAATATAACTTCTGAAGCAGCTTTTATCGGAAGATCTAGGTGCATATTAAAGACTAGTTTAGACTCATAACATCCCTGTGGCGAGTTGGGCAAGTATTTTCAAGAAACTGATGTCCAGAGATCCTTGCCATGTTTGCCTGTGCTAATTTGGAAAGCTGGGTCTTGTTTATGCTTGAAGTGAATGCAGATTAAGGTGGGGTGTAAACACAGTAGTTGTTTCTGATTAATTAAATGTGCAGAAATTCTTTCTCTGGAACAAGAGCGTCTTGTTTCTGGTTAGCATATCCTCTTTGAAATGGCACTCATTACAGAAAACTGCCCACTCGTGGCTTTAATAAAGAGCTGTTGTGTGAGCAGGAAGGTCCTTTTTACTGAAGCTGGGGAAACAGAACGTGGGTTTCTCGCTCTTGGTCATCCGTCCTGTCTGCTGGACCGGTTGGTCCAACAAGTGGTCAGATGCTCTCAGGGGATCAGAGGTCGCAAGTGACTGGTTCTTACCAGCATTTGGCAGGCAGTGCATCCTGAGCCTTGGGAGGTGAAGTTGCCCCTCCAGTTAATCTGTGAGCAAACTTGTAACAAAAACTAAAGAACTCCATTTTGCATTGCAGGGGAGAAAAGTGTTTTTCGTAGTTGCTTTAGTGAAACCCTGCAACAACTCTCATTTCAGCCTTTTTCTGAAAACTGAGGAGACTTCCTAACTCTTTCCTTTAAACCCTCCCCCAATATCTGATGTGGGCTGGTGAGGTCTCCTAGATTTGGTTATTGTTGCTATTTGTTAGGAAATTATTTTCCTTGCCTTTCTAACTGGTTGTTCAAGGTAGCAAAAAGGCTTGTCTTGTTTCTGGATGGGATTTCACAGCCCTGAAGCTCTTCTGATTGCTTTAAAAGATGTGCTGTCATTACTTTCACATAAAGGTGTTGTGCAAGCCCTTGTCTGTCCAGGTGCTCACCCAGGTAGTTATATCAGCTTGTATTTTTGCAGTATCTAAGAGACTTGCAGTTATGGATAGATTTTTATCCTTAGGAGATTCCGGTGGAAGTAGGACTGTAAAATCCCTGCTTCTTATTCATGGAAACAGGGAATCTGGTAGATTAAATTACTTGACATTGAGTTTTCAGCTGAGCTGAGAATGAAACCAAGGTCTCTTCAATTTCTACCTGGTATGAGGTTTGTTAGTTTCCTGCTTGCTGATTAACCAGACACAAAATGGATGTATTCACACAAGAAAATTGTATTTATTTTGCCTCATTTGGATAGAGGTTTGACTTAAAGTGTGGGACATGGTTGATCAAAACAGAATCGAGTTGGTTTGAATGAGCATATGTAGGTCCTCTCCAAAATGTGTATGCAAATACTGTGTGGAGCAGGGCAACATCCTGCCTGTTGATCAGGTGTATTAAATGGCTCTTTAAAAAAACAAAACGAACACCCACAAACAAACCCAAAACTTCTTCCCCTTCTTCCAGTATTTTTTTCTTGCCTTCAGTTTTGCTGACAGATCTGCTAATTTGAGCATTGTCTCAGTCTGAATTGATACAATTGATACTCATGCAAGAACCTCCATTGCCATGTAAATTAAAGGACCACCCCTCACAGTGGTGTCTAGACAGCCTGGGGTGGGCTGCGGGGGGGGGGGGGGGGGGGGGGGGAGGGGGGGGGGGGTACCAGGTATCATCATCCCAGGCACATCTGTTGTTGGAATGCAGAGGTCATCATTGTGACAGCAGGAATAAAATGGAAATAATAAAGGGAGAGCAATGAGATATTTAGGTGTCCAGAGGTAGGCAGATAAAACACTTATAGATTAGTATTTTATGGATTTACTGGACACTTTGATTGACAGCTCAAGCCTGTCTTTGGCAAAAAAAAGCTGTAAGACTTGTAGAAATGAGGGAAAGAAATGCAAGATGAGTGATTTCACAGGGTCCCACTGCTCTGGGAGTCTTGATGTTTCCTAGAGCAAAGCAAGAATGTCAGCAGCATGGGCCCTGGTGGCTTGCTGTCTCTTGCTGCTGTGGGTTTGGGCTTCTTGGCACTTAGGGTTACAGTGTGCCAGCATGGTGCTTCTGCCAGGCAAAAGCAGCCCCTCTGCCCATCTTGTGAGGAACATGAAAGCAGTGCTTAAAGTCAGTGACCATGGGTGGGACATGTTGGTCAGGTTTTGGTGGTGTCAACTACCATAGCAATTGACCCGAAATGTCTCGCTTGAGCCTCTGACTGTCTCTATAGTGGAGAGAATAAAACTGAAGTATTTCAATGTTTAAAATATTAAGGAAACATTCTGTGAGTATAAAGTAATTCATAATTCATCAGGAATATGTTCTGAAGTGGGCATTGCTTGTTCATGCTGTGGTCTGTTTGCTTGCAGTCTTTAGTGCTTGTTTGATCGCTTAAGCAGCTCATGAGAGCACCCTTATAATACAGGAAAAAAGGTCAGTTTGAGGAACCCTTGTGTAATGTAAAATAACGTGACTACAAGATACACACAGGTCTCTGTCCTTACAAAATTCTGCAAAAGTATTTCCAAGAGTGTCTCTGCACTGGAATCGGTGGCAGCTTATGTGCAAGTGGAAATGGTTTTTGCTTTGCTGAGTTCTGCTTGGAAGGCGCAGCGTCTCTTGGGCACTGCTTGGCGTGATGCTGGTAAATCTGGGAGGTTTACACTCTCAAGTGTGGAGTGAGAATTATGTTTTGAAAGCTCTCCATGATGTTTTTCCTGCGATTCCCAAACACAGCTGAGAAAAGTACTCTTTTTTTTTTTTTTACTTAAGGAATAGGCTACCTCTGCTCTTCAGGTTAGAGTTCTTGGGTTTCCTTGTTGGTTTTGAGGCAGAAGCTGGGTTGAGACCTGTCTATGTTGACCAGGGAGTGTTCTGGAATAGCTAGCTCCTCGTGGTAGCCATCCATGTTGTGGGATAATTAGTGTGCTTGCAAAGTGGAGCCAGTAAAACCAACTCTCACTGCGGAGGAGCAGTCCCAGTTGTTTTCCACCACATTTCTTGCAGCGAAAGCCTGTCTAGTGACCTTACAGGTTGCTGAGATGGAGGTACAGTTTTTTCCTGCAGTCTTCATTGCTGTGGGGCTATTCTCTCTAATTGAATTCTCTTTTCACTGCCACACATTGCTTAACAATATCTATAGGATGTGTTACTAATTGCATGTTTTCACTGTGGTAGTTAGCATAATTGAAAGTAAGAGTTTCCAACATAATAGAGTACAGCTTCTCCTGTGTAATGTGTTTTCATGCTGACATTACATTTTAAGGAGTGCAGTGAAGCCAGTTTGATACTTGGGAGAAGCTGAAAGTCCAAGTGGTTGGGCATCTCATGCTGTAATTTTGTATTCATGGAAGTCCTCAGGTCCTGTGAGACAAATATAAAGAAGTAATTTTGGAGAGGTGAGATGCTAAAGGTGCTCTGGTAACATTGCTTTTCACAGTGCAGGCACTCTGGTTTTATGAGGTCAGTAAGAGATAATCAGCCATTAAAGAAGTAAGACATCATGGGCTCTGGGGTCTTTTGACACAAAAGTGAAGAAGCCCATCCAGAGGGATAGGGAAAGGAAATCTAGTTTGGAAAGGTTAAAATCTTGATGATCTGTGTTTGTGTGGGGTTTTTTTTTATCATGTTAAATGACTGTCTCTGTTTCAACAGGTACTCTGTTGCTGATGGTTTAGCAATCAGTAAGGTCAGAGCTGTAGTGAACTTAAGAGGATGTTTTGCTATCTTCCTTTGCCAAGTCTTAGTGAAAGAAAACAGTCTCTCCTCGTCTTTCATTCTGTGTTTGACTGTTTCAGAGGGAAGACTTGCTGAACCAACAGGCTGCATCACATGGGTTATGGTTGCTGGGAGATGAGATTTGAGAAGATATCTCGAGTGTGGCAAGAAATGTAGGGATAGTCTCAGTGTTGTGACCGATAAGAGTTTAGCAATCATTATCTGACTCTGAATAACGAGCAGATTCAGTTGACTTTTACTTCTTATGTGTTCAAAAATGTTGGAAGTGGATGAGAAAAAATAGTTTGATCCTATTCCTCTCCATTGGTCTTCACATCGCCCTTTCTTCTGTAGGATCTCTTGACACTACTTGGGGCTGTGAGTCCGTCTGCGTTGGGGTGATAAGTATAATAAATCCAGAGTAAGAATTATTCTGGGTTAGATTGAAGTTCAGGGAAAATGCTTTAGTATTTCTGTCTATAGTTTCCTGGTTGAGAAGAGAAATTTCTGCTTTTCTAGAAGGGAGGAGTGAAGAGGAATCCACTAACATGGTTGTAAAGGTCAGGAACAGCAGTTTGGGAGTCCTTTGGGATGTATCATTAATCCCTACATTTGGGATTTCATATTTGAGATAGATTTTGATGTAGAACTCACAAGCTGGAGATGTGCAGTTCGATGTTATATCACTTGAATCGATGCAGGCTGTTCATCATTGCTATCTAAAAAGTTGCTGTGTTGACATACGCCAGTGTTGTTATATCAACATGAATTGTTCTGACAGGCTGTGGGAGTTGTGTATTCTTTTTTTAAGGTATGTATCTGTAGACTGGACCACTGGATGACATGCTTGAAATTCTGCTCTTATGTGACTCTTCCTTGATTGCTATTGTTTTTGTGTGTACAGTAATTTTCTGAATTCTCCGAGAAGCTCATTTTGTAGAGCATAATAAAACAACAACTTGAGTGTTAACAAGTCTGGAGTGTTACGTGTGTTTGGAAATTGCTACTACTGTAATATATTTCAAAGCTATGCTTTAAAAAAATACCCAACAAACAGCAGGAAACATGGATCGCTATAATGGATTTATCCAACCTGAGACAACTCTCCAGCAAGGTTTGCTTGATCTAAGGCTGTTTATACAAACTGAATATTTTGTAGCTGTGTCATCTTGTGAGTTATAGGCAGTACAAATTAAAAGTTACTTTCGGCATTGCTCCAACATAAAGCCTGGCTGTTGACTTACTGGAGAGCAGCTGAAGTTAAAAGACTTAACTTGCCCAGAGCATCTTGTCTCCAACAGTATGGCCAGTGTTTATCCCTGAAAGCGGTCCTGGCTTCTGAAGTCCTGTACCAGTAGACATGTGTTGCCCATGCAGTGATGAGGAAAAGAAGGGTAATACGTGCTGCAGGGTGTCTCCTATGCATCTGCCCAGTTTTATTTTTACATGATATATTTATGCACATGTGCTATCTTCCCAGTTTAGCTCTAATGCCCTCTAATTGTGGATATGCAGTTACAAAGAGGGCAAAAATCAATGCAGAGGGAAGAACAGGACCTTTAAAGCTTTGTATAATATAAGAAATTTCCAAATCTTCCAGTGTTTTGCATGTTTAAATGAATTAGTGCTCCCTATAAAAATGTTCCTGCTGATAAGTAGAAAATAAAACTCTGGCTTGGGAGCTGTAGCAAAATACAAGGAGACTCAAGCTGTCTGATTGTAGGCTTTAAATATCCAGAATGATTCATCCTGCTTTTTTGTTGTCCAAACCTGTAGTTAAAAATTACCGTGTACTTTAAGTAAATTGAAGAAGGGTTACCGCAGAAATGTGAGAATAAACTTGAATGACAAAACATCAAATTATTTTCAATTCCTCCTTATAAGACTGCTCTTACAGTCAAAGAATAATTATTAGTGACCTGCAGTGCTATCCAGGAGGAGTTTGTAATTTTCAGTTGAGTCGACACTGAAGATTTAGCAGCTGCCTGTGTAAGAAGAGTGGGCGACGTAAGCAAATTGTGAGAACTGGCAGAGTGTGGCTTGGATGGCTACTTATTAGAGGAAGACTGGAGCACGCAAGACAGTCTAAACAGACTGCTGATAAATTAGAATGTACCTACTAAGTAGACTGCAAAGAGAAATGACAGTGTAACAAGTCTAGGCACTTGCATCTCAGTTCTTAACTGGTGATTAGTGATAAGCTCAGCCTTTTTACACCGTCGTCTTCAACACACGGTTTTTGCTGTCCTTCTGCTGATGCTTGCTGAAAGTAGAAAACAGATTGGAGAAACAATAGCCCTTCGTGTGTGACAGGCAAGATAAGAGAATGAGGTCTCCCGAACCTGAAAGTAATTTGGTCACCCTGCTGTGTCATCTGCTGTGCAGCTGTGGTATTTGCTTCAGAATCAAAAGCCCGAGCACCTTTGGTCAACATGGAGAAATGCCTTGAATGTGCCAGTTTCTGTGCAGCTGAGAGTAGCACTTTCTTCTGCTTGAACTGTCTGCAAGGGGTGGAATTTAGAACCACTCCTCTCTTCCCTCTCCCATCCCAAGCTGATTACAGGTAGGTGTTATGGAAGATCATAGAATGATTTGAGTTGGAGGGGACCTCAAAGATCATCCGGTCCAGCCCCCTGCTGTGGGCAGGGACACCTTCCCTTGTATCAGGTTTCCCAAAGCTCCATCCAACCTGGCCCTGAACACCTCCAGGGATGGGGCATCCACTGCTACTGTGGGCAACGTGTGCCAGTGCTTCACCACCCTCACAGGGAAACATTTCTTGCTCATATCTAATCTAAATCTCCCCTCTTCCAGCTTCCCCTCTTCCATTACCCGTTGTCTTATCACTGTACTCCAACAGCGCTACTCAAACAGCGTGACCTCTACTCTCCCAAAAGCTTGAGAAAGGGAAAAGAGAGGAAAAGAACTTCAGAGTTTGTTGTGGTTTGGGCTATGAAAGAAAGTATAGCTGTCAAGGAGGGAGGGGATTATGCAGGTTTATTTGTGTGGTGTGAAAAGATGGGAGAAGCTGTGCTCCAGTGTGGCAGTTGTACCTGTGGTGAGCACAGAGTGGGACCTTTCATGGACTGCATTGCTGCTGTGTTTGCACCACATTAAACGTGAACAGATGTTTGGGGAGCTGCTTTGACCTTGCTTCTGTGTGACTTATAAGTAGGGAATAAATTAATTCTTCGTTTGTCATTGTAAGGAAGACATCAAGCAGATCCTACAGGTTGAGAAATCCAGTGATGGGTGGACAATAAAAGGAAGAACAGCGAGTGGAGAAGTGATTAGGAACTAGGAATGTTACTTGGGCAAGGGTTTTGTATTGGAGCAGCAAAATGACTGAACCTGGTGTATGTTTTTAATGAAAAAAAATCTGTTCATGATGACAGGATGACTAGGGAAGAAAAATCCTTAGAAAAATCCATCTGGCACTTGAAGTGCTCTATCTGTTCCGCTCCTACCCTGCTCTTTTGTTTTCTTCTCTCTTTAAAGGACCAAGCTCTGGATTGAGAGACAAATTTTGAGGAGCCTTCAGTCCAGTTTTTAAACAGGGCACCTATCGACATTACATTTCAGCTGTCCTGGTGGACATTAACTCGTCTTCTTCTTTCTGAGTTTGCAGACTCAGCCAAGGCACAAATAATTGAATAACCCTTGAAGAATGAACTGCTTTGTTGCCCACCGAGGCATAGCTGTGGCATTGTTTTCACCACGGGCTGGACAGTGAGTAATAGCGTTGCAGCTGCTTCACTGAGCTCTGCTGGAGGATGCTTTACTCTCCTTGGACTTTGCTTTCCAAAGTCATTCACGTGTGGAGAAAGATGAAATACATTTGTACGCAAGACTTCATTATTTTTTTCTAAATGTTAGAAACCAGAGTGTTCAACTATGAAAAAAATAAACACTATCAGACTTCCCTTTGTAGAAGTTTGAAGGTGTGGGGCAAGGTGTCAGCACTAACTTTTTTCAAACTGAATTTTCAAAATGTGGACACAGCTTTCTTCTCATCTTGTGTTCTGCATCTGGTAGTACCAGTCTGAGCAGAGCTTTATCTCCATTGATCACGGAGACTGGCCTTGCCTAGGCAGTATTTAGCACTGCTCCATCCTCAAAGCCCGACAAGAAGTAGTCTGTTCATTGCATTTACTCAAAGCATTTACCTTGCAGCATTTGACTTTTATGTCTGATTTAGCAGCATGAACTACCTTTTAAAAATGTTTTTGCATTGCTCTCAACTCAGTCTGCCAAGAACTTTTGTCCAGTAGAGTAAGCTACTTTTTAAGTGTAATTTAGACGTAATTATCTCTCCAAGATTGTATCTATTGAGAGCAAGACTGTGTTCATCAAGGACTCCTTTTAAAATATTTTCTCAAGTGGATTCCTCTCTGCTTTGCCAGACTAAGTCTTATATGATGAAAGTGATGAGCCTTCAGTGTCTGTGCACAATAGTCCACTGATCATCGCTGTGGTCAGCAGGGATCAAAAAAGAAAACAATTTTATGTATTACTGTGAGAAGAATAGAAAATAAAAAGAAGGCATAATTGCATTGTTGTCTTAGTCTGTGGTGTCTTGTGGCCTTAATGATGGTCCACTCTTAGTCCTTCATCTAGGAAAGAGCTAAGTAGAACTTAAAATTTCAGGGAAACACAGCAAGGAGGACCAGCTGTCTTACAGAGCTTCAGCAGAGAAGAACCTGGGACCAAATCCACGTTAAGCTTGGCTAAGTCCTGACAGAGAGAAGGGAGATGAGTGGGGACACTTGTTTTCTCTTCCTTGTGGAAGCACTGAAGGTCAACTGCAGGTTTCAGATTAAATACTTCATCATATGTCTAGCTTAAGCTGTGAAACTCATTGCTGCAGGATGTTGGTGGTGCCCTAAGTTTAGAAAAGTTCAGAATGTGACTGGACAGGCTGATGAGAAGGTGATCTTGCAGTCACACGGAAACAAGTTCTGACTGGGAATTAATGTGACTCTACCAGTTGCTCAATGATACGATGAAAGGAGTCATTACTGTACTTTTTCCACTGTTTTTCTTACACAGGTCTGGGACCCTGCTTTTGAAGACACTTTGCAGGTGTGCACATGTTAGTAAAGCCACCTAATCTGTCTAATTTAACATCTGTGAGGGTTTTTTTGCTAAAATATCTTAAGGTACTAGAAAGGAGCAGTGTTTTTTCTGTGTGCAACATAGGTGCTGCCATGGATTTTGACTGTTCTGGCAAACTTGCTGCAGGGAAGAGAGACTTGATGTGAGGAGACACGTTCTTGTCGATGCAGTGGGTTCATGAAATTTTAGATACAAATTTTAGATACAAAAGCAAGCGTCTAATACTAGAATGTGCATTCTATCCTTATTTAATAAATAAGATTATTTAAAATTACTCTATGAATAATTCTAATGTTATATATTAGGATTTTGGAAAGCAACCTTTCAGATATAATTTTTTTCTTTGTGTTTTTTTTTTTAATAACAATAACTGTTTGGCATATTTGTTTTGCTGTTTCTCTAGTGGCGTTGTTTCTATATATGCTTGTGTTACCTGCCTTCAGAAAAGCCTGGCATGAAAGGAGACCAACAAAAGTGTTTGGTTTTTGCTATCATTTAGAAGTGAACAATTTTAAAGAGACTTGAAGGCTACAATGTGAGTACCAGTGTTTTTTAAGTAAAGCCTTTGACATCCATCAGTGTTGTCATATCATGCCGTTATCACTGTATTGGATTTGGAAGAATACTGCTAGTAATTTGCAGAGCATCATTTAATCATCTTTGTCAAAACAGATTTATTATTGATTTCAGGCTCCTAGTTAGCTTAGAGAATTGTATCTTAACCTGCTTTGCCTTTCTGCTTCCTCAGAGGATGCAGTGCCATGCTGCAAATTTCATAAACCAGCTATGTTAAAAGAACATCAGGGTCAAAAATGCAAGCGTTCAGTTCAAGCACTGGGAATTTAAGCCCGAGTATCATCTGTGTTTTGTTCACTGACTATGGCATGATTTGGTGAAAGAAATGGTACCAGGAGGTACGGTTAGGTCAGGAAACATCCAGAAGAAGCTGGAGTAGTCTAATTTTGGAATGTACATTTTTTTTTAATGTTTACCTTTGAGGTTTTTAAGTTTTGTGTAGCTTTTGCATGTAATATAGGGAATAATGCTCTGTAGCTCTTGATTTACAGAGTCCTATGCAGATTGTCATCAGGGTTGAATCACAGCAGTTCACCATTCATGATGAACAAAGAGTAACTAATAGCAGTAGCAGATACCTATTCTTTATACTTTATGCTTTAAGGTGGAAAGGTATTGTTAGATGCCTTTTCTGATTTTTCTGTATATTACAAACCAGTATCTTTCATGTAGTTTAAGGTGTTAACTCTGATTTTGTTAATACACAATTTCCTAAAAGACATCTAGCTCAAGGTGAAGGAGGAAAATTCTGTTCTGTCAGTTAACCTACAACTGAGAGCATTAGAAAGGCAAACATTGTTTTTTCCATTTTGAGCTGAAAAAGCTTCGGCATCTACTTGTGGTTTCTGCTTAAAGTTTTCTCCTCTGTATGGTCCACTCGTACCTCTCTCTGCTTGGATATTGTGATCAAATCACCTTTGACTTTTTGATAAACAGAAACATAGCACTTCATGGCATTTCTCAGTTTACTGCAGCTGCATTTTAAGGTCTTTTAGTGAGATTGTAATACAAATAATGTTTGTGTTTTCCTGGTATTTGGTAACATTAACTTTCTAATCAGAATATCAGGTGATAGTAAGTTATGTCCCACCTTGGCCAGTGTTTGCTGAGCAGCTGAGGGGTGTTGAAATTCATTCATCATGAGTTTGTTTTTAGGGTTTTCACTTGGTCTTCACCACATTTTTCAGTTCATTCCTGCTGTTAGCCCCATCCCATTTCTGTTCTTCTTGTGATCTGTCAGCATTGTCTGCTCTTCCTTAGCTCCGAGACGTGTCTCCAGCTCAGGTTGTCTTCTCTTCTGCCCTGCCTCTGGATCTGAAGCTGGAGGCTTAGGGGACAGAAGAAAAACCGAGGCGCGTCTTTGTTCCTGGTATCCACTGGGGTTTCTGAGAGGTGAAAGAGAAGCAGGGAAAGGATTTCCTAGACCACAAGGCCGTTCAGTTTGTTACATGTGTGCTGTTCGGCAGATGCATCAGGAATGGAGTGATGGGTGTGTGGGATGTGGCTGGTGTCTTCTGCAGCTACGTCGCAAGCCTCCAGCAAGGACTGAGCTAGAGCATGCTGTGTTTTATGTCTCCATACGCTTCTTGAAGTGTCCGCAGGAGTGCTGGGTCCATGTTCTGGTGGATACGAGAGAAACCTCTTAGGAAGGCAGAAGCTTAAAGTAGAACAATCTGAACCTGGATATGAGTTTTAGATCAGTGTGCAGACCATACAGAAACAGATTTATTAAAACGGGGGAATCTGCAATTAGCCATACACGTGATTTTATGGGAGGTTTGACATTACAGTGTAGCTGTTGCACTTAAGTGCAAGTTATTCCTTAATAATAGTAATAAACTCTGACACGGGATAGAAAGTGCAGCTCAGTCTGACTTAAGGAGTGGAAACACTGAAGAATTCAATTGAGCTTTGCCATCTGAGTTGGTGTAAAGTTGCAAAACGCCACTTGCATTATTTTATCTCTGTTTAAAAGGCATTTTATTTTAATTGTTTAGTTTAGGCTGCATCAAATCAATAACTTTTACAAGTACCACACTATTTTTCTTCCAGAAGAAAAGGATGTTTCTATAAATTTAGATGGTCCTTATTACAGAGTTGCAAAATCATTACTATGGAGAATTTCAGTCAGATTCTACTTTCATTTTCCAAAGAAAGGATTTAATTTTTCTTCTTTTTTTTTAAATATTTAACAGTTATACAACTTGTTTCATAGCATCCTTTTCAACATTCACACCTGAAAGCTTTTTTACAATGAAGACAATTGTTTGCTCAGAAGCATAGTAAAATTTTCCATTGATGCAAACCCTGTTCTAAACCCTGTTTTATCAATAACTTCCCTCAGTAGGGCACCAGAAGTAGATTCAGCAGGCTTTAGCTTAGTTTAGTTCCTCAAACCACGGAGAAACTGGTTTCTGCAATAGAGTGGCTTCCACTTTGTTAGAGAAAATAGCAAGCCTTTAAAATGGCTTTTTGTTCTTTTTTATAGTTTTAGTTTAAATGAAAATTGCATGCGAGAGTGCCAAGCTTATGCAGATTTGCCTTTGCAGCTTCTAGAATATGCTTTCTCAAGAGACTCCAGAAAATTGCAAGTATATTCTGCTGTCTCAATATCTGCCTAAGGGGAGTTTTGCCCTCCAATAAATAAGAGTCTAGAGATCATAAATCAGTGTTTTATCGTCAGCTACCAGGTGATTCTCAAATGTCAAGCAAAGGTGCATAATAACACCCAGATTTCTGTTGATGGCAGGAGCTGCCGTCGTGTTATACTAAACAGAATTTTGCTAGAGGCAGATGTCACCTTTCCTAAATCTTTCAAGTGCATGCTTTGTGCCTTTTTAATTGAGGTTCTGTAAAGTCAGATTTGAACTAAAAGCTTGTTGAAACCAAGTTAGAAGTGTTTGGAAGAGGAGGACAACCTGGAGAAATCTTGGCATTATGGGAGAAGATGTCTGAGCGCTAATGTGCGCAGTGAGAAGAATGAAGACATCGGCTGCTCTGTAGTGTAACCATGATAGAAGGGGTTATTGAATGCATTTTTCCTGTTCATTTGTATCAGCCTTTGGGAGTGCCATAAACAAGTCTGTGTAACACATAGGTGGTGATTTGTGTTGCAGAAAGAATCTTTGTAAAAACAGTTTTAGAAACTGGAACTTCAGGAGCTCTATTTATTGCTGAGGTGAAAATTGTTTTTTCTCTATATTTAAAACAAAGCCGCTTTCTCTCCCTACTCTCCATTATCCCCCAACCCCAAGCTTCCTCCCTCTTTCTCTTTTCCACTTCTGCCACTCACAGCATCACGTTGCTAAGTCGTGAACTGACACAGAGAAAAGTAAGTTAATTGTGAATTGCTGGCTATCTGATTAAATCTACTCTTCTGCATTTAGACTCTGGTAGATTTATGAAGATGAAGTAAAGTGGAAGAAATGACATGGCTACTGAGGGAAAAATGAGTATTAATGTCTTTTCAGCAACAGTCTGATGAAATGTTCTATGCTTAAGCTACCTGGCTGTTTCAATTACTCATGAAACAGCATGGGTTGGATGTAATTCTGCTTGCTAGTGCTTGCTAAATGCTTCGTAAGAACTTCTAGATGACCCAGTTTTGGGATTGTTACAAGGAACCTGTAATTGTTGAATGCAAAAGAAACACTCTAAAAGGGCTAAGCAAAACTCCTGAATTAGGCTGCCTTCTCCAGGCAATGTAGGACTGGTGTTTTAAGATGCCAGATGCTTGCTTACTTGTAAAAGAGAAAAAGTCATATTATGTCGTTAATGAAGTAAATACACGGAGCAGATCGATAGGTGAATACTTAAGAGGCTCTTTAGATGATTACGCTATGAAAAGTATGCAGGAGGAAGAAATACCAGGCTTCTGATGGCTAAATCAAGCATCAGTAATGCAGATGAGCTTGTCATTGAGATTCCAATCCACATGTGATGAAGGAACTGGGACAAAATTGTTAAAGACTTTTTTCAGTCTTAACCCTGAGATTTTTTTTTTAACTCATCAAATCTAACTTTGGTTAAAGTTAACAAAATAGAGCAAATTAAAGAAATAAGAGCAATACTGGAAAGCTTCAATCTGAATAGGATGTGCTTTGGAAAGCCTGAGCCTTTGACATCAGGGTTAGATCAGATACAAAGCTCTGCAAATTGAGTTGCTGGCTGTGAAGGGCTTTAGTGCTCTTCTGCGTCTTAAGACTTTAATGTACACAGTTTCCTCAGTTTCTGTGGAAATAGCGAGGAAGGAACTTCCGAAAGTGCAAAAATTTGATCGGAACCTGATTTCTAGTGTGCTAAAAGCCAATTACTATACACATTGCACATTTGGAGCATGTGAGCTCATCCTCTGCCTCTTGACTTATGAATACTTAATAACAGTTAAGTGGCTGACTTTTACAGATCTACCCCTGTTCTGGAGGTATTTTTTTCCATCAGTTGAAGTGGGTAAAAGTTCACTAGTGAAGATCACAAGTGCTCAGTAACATACTGAAAGTATTTATTCCTTGGACAGAAATGCGATAAACTGAGCACTTTCCCTGTAGTCTAAATGTAGCCTTCGTCCCCTACCTCTGGAGAATGGGTTTTACTTCCGTTACCTTGAACCTCATACTCATTTAGACCAAGACAGTGCACAATGAGGTCAGCCTTCTGATGTGTGAGGGTTTCATTTCATGGTCATACTTGAGCAGGCAACAAATCGTGGGTGAACTTTGGTTCCTCGAGGTTCTCGTTAGTGTCCACAGTCCTAGGAGCGTTGCACCTTGCAGCCAGAATGGAGGGCACTGTCATGTTTCATAGTCTACTTGTAACTTCTAGTTGTAGGCTCTCAGTTCAGCTGGTCCTCCACGTGGCGAGACAGCGGATGTGGAGGTGGAGAAGGTGAAGAGGTAAAATAGATGGGTACTTATGAGGGGGTGGCATTTGTGTAGCTTGCTGTGATCCAGGACTCTGGCTTTCCCACCAGACTCCCCAGCAGCCACACTGCCTGTTGAGCAACCAGGAAAGATGTGCCAGTGCGGTGTGTCCTGGCTGAAGCCAGTGAGGAACTGCATAGGTGAAGGTAAAATAAAAGATTGGGTGGGTGGAGACAGGAGTTGCTACTTCTCCTTCTCCTGGGTAGATCCCCGGAGAGTTCACTCTTGTTAAGTCCAGAACATGTCTGACAACTATTTTATGCTTTATGGTAGGATTCCCTCAAGGTGGATACTGACTGGCCTTTCCTAGTTAAACGGAAAAGCTTTTTTTATCTATCCAGGCATCTGCAGCTCACAAGGTGAAACTTCTAAAACTTCAGCGTCCACTGCATCTCTAATATTTTGATGTCATTCTTGTCTGAGGTATCTCTCTGCTGAAGGACAATCTTTACTTTGTGGGTTGCAGATTTCTTTCCTCGTCAGTTTGAGGATTGTTTTCATGGAAGTAATTCCAAATATTTAATTTCTCAGTTTGTGGATGGGGCCCATTTATTGCAGCTGTTGGGATTCTCGTTAGTGGAAATTAACACAAGCTGTGACATAGCTTGGCTTGACTTTTCCACCGCAGACCACAGTTACATGAGCTGAAATAACTCATTACTGAAATCATCTGTAGTTAAGAGAAGCTTTCTGTCAAGTGGATTTGCAGAGAGCAGAGCACGATTACAGCCTGGGGAGCGGTGCAATGCAGAGCAGTTATTCCACTGGAGCAGGGCGTATGGCGAGCCGTCGGCTGAGCCTGCATCTTTGGCTTGACAGCTGTGATTGCCTGTCTCCAGTGCGCGCTGTACGATAGGGTGATGCTGCAGGCAGAAAGAAGCGACAGCGTTACCTGGAAGCGAGCTGATGTAAAAGTGCATTCTTTTAATGCTGTGCATTTCTTATACTTATTCTTAGAAAATGTGTGAAAAATCTGAAACGGTTTGAAAAATATACAGCATGAAGTGAGGTCTGTAGAGCCTGCCTTGCCTGAATTTCAGTGCTTGCTGTTGGTGGCTTGTTTCCAAGAAGGTTCAGAGATGACTTAATTACCACCAGTGTGCAAGTGCTTGGTGGAGAGCCATTTAATTTAGAAGCAGAATGAGTGGTAAGGTCAGTTGGAGCAAAAAGAAAAATAAGTTGGGTGCCATAAATACCCTTTCCTAAGGAAGGGACATTGGCGATCAGGATGACTGAGCAAAGGTGATGGATATAACCACTCTCTGTGTACTGCTGAAGGTGATGGCTTGCCCCAGCTGCTGAGTTGGAGGTATCAGCTTCACAAGGGGGGTCTATGTATAATAGCAGACAGGACTCCCTGCCTAAAGGGAGGCCAGTGTAGGTTTGCTAAACCAAGAGGTTTACTGTAACCTGTTGGCCTTACTGCCCTTGACATGTTCCACCTTTCGCCTACTTCCCCTCTTAAAAATAAAACCCACAGTGGAATGTGTGGGAGATCCTGTCTGTGTTGTGATTCTTGTTTACTACTGTTACTTCTGGGCATCTCAGTCACTAGTTGTTTACATGCTTTTACTGGGAGCTGTGGTTCTGCTGCTTGTTCAGCTCCTGGCACAGTTAATTAACTGGTAGGCTTGGAAGGAAACCTGCTTCTGTGTTCATTTTTGAGAGTTGAGAATAAACTTATGAAAACTGGTTGTTCCTTATGGTTTTAATATATGATGGAATGATGGGAAGCCAGATGTAATGGTGCTAGGTATTGATTTTTCATTTAATCAATCCTGAAGGTAATTTTGTTGTTGCATTGTATATTGTTTGAGGGGTAATCTACTCGCAGAAAGATACCTAATGTTGTAATATGGCTACAAGAAGTTACTGTGAACTCTTAAATCTAGTGGCACAGTGTATCTGTGAATTCAGCTGTTTGGATTTTGTTGTAAACCTCTGAGATATGATACAGTGGAATCCTCTTACACACAAATTCCATGTAGCAAGTGACAGAACATAATGAAAGCATAAACTGTTACACAAATAAAACTGTCAGATGCAAAACGCTGCAGCTGTAAACAGCTGCAGATTTCAGCATGTTCCATGGAGTTTAGCAAGCTGGGTACACGTTTTTGGGGTCGGTTTTGACTGTCACAGAAGGACTTGAAACAGTATTGATGCTCAAAAAAACCTTCCTTGCTTACAAAGGAAGTCTTTCTTGTCAGTATCTTAAAATGTCTGTGCTACCAACCAGATTAGTAGTTAAAGAATCATAGAATGTTTTGTTGGACCTTAAAGCCCATCCAGTTCCAACCCTGCTGCCACTTGATCAGGTTGTTCAAAGCCTTATCCAGCCTGGGCTTGAACACCTCCATGGTTAGTTATCATTATATAACGAACTGCAGGTGAAAAACACTGTGTGGACAACAGGTGATGCAGATCGTAGGACATACATGCCCATGATACAGTGCAAAAGGATTTGTGGTACGTCATGTGGAACAGCACTACTAAAGAATGCTTGAATTTAAGGGTGAGGAGTTTTTCATTTATGCTCTAGATGTTTTCAATGTGTGAGGATGTTATGTCAGCATCATCAGAACTCATTCGAAGTGGCTTTCCCATCTGTCCTCTGGAGGAGTCTGCACTGTCGCTGTTGGACTCTGTGACCAGCCAAGCTGTTGAAGGAGTACATCCATCGTAGCCCTGCCTTGAGCTCTGTAGTGGGGTAGAGAGGAGTAAAGGAGGTCCTGAATGCCTCTGTGCTCCTGTTGCTTGGTCCTCAGAATCAGGGTGCGTGTTCAGGAACTGCTGGAGAGGAGGATGGCAGCGTGTGGCTGCTGCTGGCTGTGCTGGTGGGCACCTTGCAGGAGCAGCTGTCTCTGCTTTGCAGCAGCACCGAGCTGTGTGTGGTGTTTGTGATGGTGTGAATGGATGTGTCGACACAACTCGGCTGTTCTCTTCTCTGTGTTGTTTGTCTCGGCTCAAACTTTTCCTGGTGCAGCTGTGTAAATATCCAAATCCTGCCTATATGGCCAGTAGCTGCAGATACTCTTGTCTGCAACCAGATATGAAGCACGTGCCTGCCAGTCCTGCTGCAGCTTGGTGATCCCTTCTCGGCTCGGCCTGTGCTGTAAAACAAAGCTAATAAAACACATGTAGGTTTCGAAGACACCAGAGATTTCCAGGTGGGATGCTCAGTATGTCATAGTAGGATATTTGTCCTTTGGATGCTGTAAATAAAACAAAGATTTTCCTGCAGTGTGGTGCTTGTGGCTCACAGATATGCTCTGTTAAGAGGAAGACTGTAGCTTGCTTTAGTGGACCTAAATCGAATTGAACAGATTTTAAGTAGCCTGTATTATTTTAACAAGGTTGTTTTTTTTCTTCTCCCAAGGGGAATTGTTTCTATGTAAAAGTAAAGTAATTTGGATGACTTTTGAAGGCATACAGCTCATGTTTTGCATAACGCTGAGTTTTCAGGTGACCTGCTTTGTGACCCAGTATCCCATTCCTCCAGCAGATTTGTAAATGTTCGTAGTACAAATTTGCAATGCAGGACACGCTCCTCTGCTGCTGGGAGGATGTTTGCTGCCACCAGAACAGGACAGATGCCCGTCACCCTTGTGGCATCGCTATCGACAGCGTGCTGAGAGCTCAGTGGCAGGAGGCTGAACTGTTCAGCTGCCATCAAAGAAGCTGAAGCAAGGGGAGGAAATGGGAGGTTTTACAGTGGTCGAAAACCCTGATTGTTGGCTTAGTTCTGCTTAGCCATTGATTCACTGTGAACCCAAGATCCTAAAGAGGAGCTTTCTACAAATCTCCCGGAACACTGTCAAGGGGGAAATAACGGCTGATTCTGCAGCGGTGGTGCTTTTGGAGGAAGGGCTTTTAGGAAACACGGGTAGTCCCACTTTGTGTAATTTATGGAGAAGGCTTGTGCTGCCCTGTTCCTGCTCAGGCATTTTTTCTGAAGCCTCCCGCAGTGGAGTCATCCTTGAGCCATGTCAGTGTCGATTACAAAAATCAATCATTAGGACTTCATTAAACCAAACACTGTATTTTAAAGTTTATAAATGTTACTCTTAGCAGTCATGAAGAAAGATCTGTTTGTTTTTGTAGGGTATATTAAGTGTAACATTGATTTTGACTTGAAAGTGTCCAAACCCAGAATTTAAGGCAAATAAAATGGGCATGAAGGGACGTGTTTTGCTTGCATTCATAAAGATGGCACATCAGGGATTTATATGAAATAGAAAACCTTCTGCAAGTTGCATGAAATGTAATAAATTGTGCCTGAAAACGCCCCCAGTTTGACTATAAAGGCCTTATCTCACCCATGTAAAATATTTATGCGTAAATGCATATTTTATATTTTTCCTTTACCATCCTTGGGTTGCTTTATACTTTCATAAATGGCATCTCTGGTGTTTACTTGTTGTGGAGGCAGAAAATAAACCCTCACACGTTTTATTTGATGTTATTACTTTGACTTTTCTTTTGGTTTATTTTGGGTGTAAGGAGGAGCAAAAAGGCTGATTAGAGTAGAGAGTGCTAGGGTGATAAAAGCAAAAGCGGAGGGCTGGAATTTTTTTCTTGAAGATCTTTGTTTAATTGGGACTTATCCCTCAGATGCATGAATCCAAAGGTTTTCATGTTGTTTTACATGTCACTGTTATTTGTCTGCCACTTCTACCCTATTTTGAATTGTATCCAGTGTTAGTCTAAAGGGATATGACCTACTATACTGGATTTTTAAGGTATTTGTCACTGATTTGGTGGTTAAAATATCTAAAAATTTATTGAGTTGAAGAAGATATAATCTAAATGTACTAAGGTAAATGTTCTGGCATTTAGTACCAATATGGTTGCTGTAGCAATGTTTGTGTCCTTTTTTTAATGTTCATGTTTCTGAAAACGTTCATTATTCTGAGTGTTTTCAATAAAATCTTCAAGAGAGATTCAAGTTTGGGAGACACTTCAGTGAGTGATTTAAAGCTCAAACTGTTTATTGAAGAGAAGGTGAAAAGGTGACATTGTTGCTTAGAAATAAATAAGAGAAAGATATCAATTTAGGAAAAAAAGGAAAGAAGAAAGCTGCAGGAATAGCCAAAATTGATAGTTGAAGCGAGACAATTTGCAGAGAGAACATAGAAAACGTGTTTACAGGAGGTAATTAGCGGTTGATGCAATTTTTTAAGGAACTTAGTAGATCAAAGATGTGGTGGATTTAGCAGCTTTTCACCTTAAAATTTGTAGTTACCAATTTTATCTCAGCATGCTTTGGGCTTCCTGAAGTTGGAAGGTTTAGAAAAGGATCCTCCCCCCAGCTTTCCCCTTTGTCCTTGCAGTGATGCTTCTGATTCAGTCCTTCACTGTCTCACCTCATTGCTTTTTTCTGTTCTCAGTGGTACAGCCAAGGCAAGGCAAAGGCTATGGATGCTGGGGAAGGTCTTGCTCTTCCTGCCAGCCCCTGCCTCTCATGTACTGGTACCAGTGTGTGCTTGGTGTGGTGGTGGTGGCGGTGGCGAGTCGCTCACAGTGCTTAATTAGCAGCTCTGCCAGTTTAGGGTTGGCAACAAAAATTGGAGGAGCTTTCAGCTCTTCTCACCAGCTGAACAGGAATGTTGTTGGCGCTGGAATAGAAGAGGGACCAGTGCAATCAGAAGAAATGGGACAGTGCTGTTTGGTGGCAAGGCTGCTTTGGGTCACCTCAGTGGAGCCTCACTCTTACTTCCAGAGACCTGGAGCAGCAGACAAAGGCAGCAGCAGGGAGGTTGCCAGCTGGAGGAGCGATCCAGACAGCTGTGCCTCCCAGCCAGTGGGTTAATCCTGTGTTTTCAGCAGGTTCTCTGAAATAGATAAATTTAAGACTTCTAATGCATCCCAGTGAAGTGTTTGCTGAGTTAGTCATCTACAGGGGGGAGAGGGTGGGCAGCTCCTACGACTTCTATGTGGCAGGCGATGTGGGAGGTGCAGGATTCCGCACTTGTGGTATCTTGTTTGTAACCATTTTTTTTCAGGCAAGACATTACTGAAGAGGAGGGGATTTGGGTTTTCTTGCAGACCTGATCTGTGTTTTATCAGCTCTTTTTTAAAGAACCTATAAATTTGATAACCATAAATCCACAAACTTTTGGGATCCTGCTGGTCATTTCTTGATCAGTTGTCCTTTTTGGATGAAAGACTAATTTTTCAAGATGTTTCAAGAGGAAAACTTCTTAAGCACAAAGAAAATTGTAGCGTGGCTATTTTAAATTAACTGTAAAGGAAATGTGGTGTTCTGGTTAAGCTGCTATTTCACTGGATGCTGGGACCGATTCATCCTGCAGTGTAAGGAAGGAAAAGGAGTTGATCAAGGGTGAAGGGGGCTGTTGCTATAGGTCTCACCCCACTCCCTGGGCTTGCTAAGCTAGTGAGACACTGCACTGGCAACTTGGTAATTTCATTTTTTTGGAAGTAGGCCTTTTATATTTGTTAAAATATTAAATTTCATCCCATTAGTGTTAGTCTCTCCAAATAAATAGTTTAATAGCAGCTTGGGACTCGCTGTCGAGCCTTGATAGTAGTGGCCAGTAGAGAAGGCTAATTCTTACTTAGCTGAAATAAATCAGAGCATTGCAGGAGATGATGGATCTAGTTAATTCTGATCTCAACGTAAAATCTTTTTTAACTTCCAGTAACTGAGAATTATCTAATACTTCAAAATCTAAACCATACGTTTCTTCTGGCTTTTTCCAGGAAGGGGGAAAAACCCCCTAACTTATTTAGCTTAGCACAAGAAGAAAAACTTGTACCCAACCAGTCTGGATGGTATTTTGGCTCTGAATGAATCCAAATTCTTTATTGACATTCAGGCTGCAAAATTTAACAGATACCTAGAAAGTAGTTCATTTTCATATGCTATTGCGAACGTAGCTGCTTGAATGCTGATTTACTCACTGCATAAGACCAGAATACAGATATATGCTCTAGGATTCATGCTCTGTATTTGGAATGGTTTTCTCTATCTGTGTAAATATTGTTCAGAAGAGGAGAATGAACTTCTGATTATCAAAGTACCTTGAGCTTAGGAATGTTTTTGTAAAAGCCTAATTTTAATTTTTGCTCTTTCTAAGGGTTGTCAAGCCTCACATGTGTGGTTGTGATGTCTGTGGTGTTATGGTAATGGAATTATTCTAAATCCATTTTTTCCAGTTGTAAAGCAATTTTGTGAGAACCTGTAGAAGAGGATTGTGCTGACTTAACTAAATCAGCCTCTGAATTGGTGAGATTTACATGAGCCACATGTTTGTGGATGTGCTGGTAAGAGTTATAAGGGGTAACTAGATGAAAAGTGGGTGGGTAGGAGGAGAGCCTCACTCCTAATCCATCACTGGGGCTGTTGCATTACTCCTCTGAATCACCTGGGTGGTGTCAGATGAGCCCAGTCACTACCAGATGCTCCAGCCTGCCCACACGATGCATCTTCCGGAGCTTGGAATATAGTGATGCTCCAGGCAGAGTCAATCTTCCCATGAAGCTGATGCATGTGGAGTAATTCATGTGAGACAAAACTATCTGGATCATGCATTTCTGTATGTTATTGAGAAATGCAAGTTGGTAGAGTTTGAGATCGCAGCTGGGGCATCCATTGGTCCATGACTGATGTGAGTAATGATGCCAACGTGTACTATGGGAAAATCACTTGGTAAGGCTGCAGTGCCCACCTGTATGTGGGTGCAAGGAGCTTTCAGTTGCATAGGGGTAGCTTTCTGTTGTGAGAAGCTGGTAGAAGAGAAGAGGTTAATGAAGCTTTTCAGCTCTCCTCAAAACAAAAGCTCTCTTCTCAGCCCTGGGTTTAGTTTTTAATTAGTTTGGATTAAGGTTTGATATAAAGCGAGTGAAGGGATGATGAGTTCATGTGATCTGGAGGTTTGAACCTTATGCTGCTATTTGTACTTATTTGGTTAGTAATGTATCCTTTGCTAAAAGGATGACTGGTGGGTTAACAGGATTCCTCCCTGTAAAACATGTTTAAAGAAAAAAAGAGCCTTTTTTTTTTGCGTACCTCATACCAGCTTAGAGTTGCGAGACAGCAGTGCAGAATAAAGAAAAGAGTGGTTTATTGTGAAATCCACTTCTGTTCAGCAAAAAATAAATTCTGTGTAATACCTAATTCAGTGGTGTTATATTTTTCCTTTTTCCTCTAAGCTATAGAAGCAGCATAATTTTATATACTTCGTATTGAAAATTCATTCAAAAGCAGTCTAGATTTATTTATTTTTACTATCTCATCAGCAGAATATACTTTTTTACATGAATGTATTTTATAGTTATATAAAAAAAGCTGGCTAAAAAGAGTGTTCCTGAGGAATTGTTTTATTTGTTAGCGCAATATATATGTTTTTAATGCAATTTAGATTGTATCTAGTGAAAATTGAGCTTGAAATTCTGAATCTGGTGCTTGTTCTTGTAAATAATGCATGCTTTAAGTCAACGTTTTGCATCATTATCTTGAGCAATGGTTTAGCCTTGGTATATTTCAAAACAAATGTATTAGATAATGTGCTGTGTACGTATATGGTTATTTATGGATACAAACTTTCTGATTAGCTATTAATTTTAAAATAATACCAGAATGCTTGCTGAAGATGTCTTCCTTGTTCTGCCCTCTAATCAAGGCATAGTGTTAATACTGCGTATAAGAAATGATATGCAGGAACTAGAACTTGTCGACTTTTAGTGTCTCAGGTAGGCACTCCATTTATGTCTAGAAGCTCTTTTCTTTCAAAATGGTCTGTTAAGTAATATGTAAGATAAATTTAAGAGGATGTGTTTTATAGCAAGCAGTTTATTGTAGTTTGATTGTTACGAAGACCAAATTTTTTTTGATATTTAACAGAAGCCGGTCCTGAAAATGTTTTAGCAGAGGAAATTACTTGATTGAAGAAAATGCATTTGATACTCCTAATTTCAAAAATGGAGCTGTTGGTGCAGTAATTTAGACTGAGCCAGCAGCAACGTCTGGAGAGAATGTCCTTTGTCTAAATGAAAAACCCACCCTGAGAAAGGTGTGTTTCCTTTTTTGGGGGGGGGGGGGATTTTTTTTTAATGGGGATATTTTGGGAGAGGGCTTAGACATCTCTTCTGCTATCTTTACTGTTATACCTCCAACTGAGGGTTTTCTTCTCTGTCCTTTGCTCTGCACGGATGATGATCTGTGCCTTATATTGCAAAAGGACTTCCCACAGATGGAAGGAAAGAGTAGAAAAAAACTCTTGCTGGCTCCCTTGGCTAGCAGTTATCTGTCTCAGTTGCATGGAGCTTATGTGTTAAATGCAGATTCAGTAGTTATTGTTTCTGGAGTTGTACTTGGTTGTTAGTCATTGCTGTGATTCGTAATGGTGACATTTTGATAAAGTCACAGCGTGCCGATGTGCTCATCTACTTACATATGAAAAAACTTGTGTTTTCTTAAATACATTTAAAGGACCTTTCTTAATTCAAAATACCATTGCGTAAAAGGTTGCAGTGAAGCAGGCGATTTTATTTTCTTAATGTAATTCTCTTCACAGCTTTTATTTCATGTCTTCGTGTAGTTGAAACAGCTGGGTTGCTGACTGATCAACCCTCTAGTGTCCTGGTACCGTAAGTCTCCTGTGCTGAAATAGAGATGAGGGTTTGTAGTGTTTATCAAGAGGATCTTCAGTTGTCCGAGGAAGATGTTGCATTTCCACTGCTGAAAATCCCTAAGAGCTGGGATTTACTCTGCAACTTACTCTGGCAGCTGCTATGTGAGGGACTCCCTCTTTGCAGAGGTGTTCTGGGTTTTGTCCATCAGTAGTTTCCAGATAGCTGCTTGGGGAAAGTAGATACCTGGATGGCTCACTTACCGTCACCTGCTAACACTGAAGCTTGCTGATTTGGAGGTAAAAGTCTTTGCTAGTGTATGTAATGTAATTGGAAACCTGCCTTGTAATCTCATATTTTGATTGTTTACATAAGTTGGCTAAGCCTGCAGTGTACCTTTACTCATCTTATCTGACTTTTATAACCCCTTGTCCATGGTGAAGCTGTGCAGAGATGCCATCCCGTGAGGGATGGTGAGGTGTAATAGCACGAGGGCTGACGTACAAGCTAACTGTCCCATGCTTTCCTCTTCTGCAGTTGTGCTGTAATGTTCCGGGTAGAGCAAAAACATTTTTAACTTTCTGAACCAGGACTTGCCTTAATGCTGTAGCACATACTTTAAAGCTGCTTAGTCAGGGAGAACCACTGGTGCCACTTTGCACGCCCAAACCGTTCTCTGTAGGTAAGCCCAAGGAGGTGCAGCTCATGGCATAAGTCTTTTGAGGTTGCCCAAGCAGTTCTCTGTTTCTCTAGCTGATGTTCTAGGTGATATGTACAAGAATTTGATGTGAAAAGGAGCTAAATTTGGTTATAAACTTGCCATGTGATAAAATAAAAGCGGTGATCTGAGGGAAATGTTTTGTTAATCTGATATTTGGGGATTAATTATTCTTCGAGTTCCGTGTATTCTGTCTGTTTGCTAGGTATGCTGTGAGCTGAGCAAAGTGGGGCCAATCTGTTCACATC
The DNA here is from genome assembly GCA_033558185.1 of Dromococcyx pavoninus. Classification (NCBI taxonomy): domain Eukaryota; kingdom Metazoa; phylum Chordata; class Aves; order Cuculiformes; family Neomorphidae; genus Dromococcyx; species Dromococcyx pavoninus. The sequence continues at coordinate 347,875 of JAUMJL010000399.1, read as the reverse complement.
AAATATTTGTCTACACTCTTCCTGTACCTTTATTTTGCATGTATGTAGGTGTTGACTGATAGTAAGGAAAACAGTTGGTAAACAGTTCAGTCAAAAAAGCTTATTTATAAGATTTTAATATGCATCTAAGAAGGAACCTCTGGCATGGCATGGAATAATGAAGTTTACATAGGCACAATTTCAATTACAATTTTGAATGAATGCTTGTTGACTGCAGAAAGAGCCTCTTCCGCTAAAATAGCGCTGCTGCTGAAGGACATGAGATATGCTGCTGTTTCCACAATGCAAAAAAAATCTGCTTCCTTAATAGAAATCTGTTTTCACATTTTTCTTTTTTCTTTTCCCAGAGCCTGGTGCATGAGGAAACTGGGGGAATTATCCTCAGCTGATAGTGTCTCCCGCGTAGCTCTGTGTTGCCTAGCGAATCCTGCTATCCTGTTGTCACCTGTATAGTTATGAAGATGTATGAGACCCCAGCCTCCATGTAATACAGCTCTGGGCAGTGGTGGATTTTCGCTCGAGTTGCTTTGCACATCAACACCGACATGTCAGATGCAGTTTACGCTGTTTGAATGAACATCAGCCTCTAGCAGGAACTTTTAAAAATGTTGCTCAATAAAATTCAGTGCAGACTTGAGATAGCGAAGGCAATCCTCCATTTGCTTGTAGAGCAGATCTATGTTGTATAAAACAGGATGGCACTCAGAGTGGTTTTTGAGGCTTATGGTTGGGAGTGAAAGAAGTTTCCATTGTACAGTGTGTACTGATTTCGTTGTCTGGGGCTTTAATTGAACTGAAATTCCAGTGCGCTTTATGGAGGGAGATCTGTGGTCCCTGAGACTGCACGGCCAGTTTTATAGCTCGAGTGCCGATTTCTGGTCCTCACACACCTTTTGACTTATGTAAGCTTTGAAGAAACACAGTTTGTAAGTGTAATTTCTCTTCAGTTCTCCTCGAGCTGACCGAGCCCGCTGGTTAATTATGTGTGCTATAACATTAAGCCTTATAAACTCAGTATGCTGAGCTCTAAATCTGCATTTGCAGTCGGCCCTAGAAGTCAAATCAATAATTTGAATATCTGTAGGTCCTTATCCAGCAGGCAACGTCGTGATGGTGTGACATGCCTCGAAGGCTGGAGAGAGGAGCAGGGCTGGACAGCATTTTATTTGGCTCACATCACACCTCAGGAGAGGTGGCTCTACCATAGCCTTTCCCTGCGGGGAAGAGGGTAGCAGGAAGAAGGGTGCTCTCTGAGAGAGAGCTTTGTCTTGTGTTGTACTAGGGAGACAGCAAAACATGACTCTCAACAGAACACATTTCTACTGCAGAGTCAGCTCTCCCCTTGCGTCCATCAGCGTGGCTGAGTACTGTTTCCCTGCCCAATGTTATCACCTGGTCTTCCTTAAGGTGGTTTTACTCATAATTGCAGGGAATAATGCTGTGTTTTTCCTAATGGCACGTGTTTGACAGAAGTCTTGGCCAACCTTTTGATACGGATTGTTCAGATTTGGCTGGGAACGTCTGGGGTGGGAGAAGAGGAGGGTATGGATATGTTTGGGGGCAACCTTCAGCTGCAAATGGCTCATGAGGGAAACTAATTAGACATTTAATTACACAGAGATATTAGGAAATGAAAAATTTGCAAGTGACAGGGAGGGAGAGCTGCCCCCCAGCAAAAGGGCCATAACCAAACTCTTTGCAGAGCCACAGAGAGGTGGTTTCTTGTGTCGGTCCATATGTGCACAGCCTGAGCAGGGTGGCATGCAGAGGAGTCTAAGGTTAATGGATGGTATGGATTTATGGATAATTTTGGCTACAGTGACCAGTTTCTGAGATCAAACCTCTTGCCATTAAAAAATACTCTTTTCCATTTAGCTTGAATCGTGTGTGCTGTGTGGCAAACAGTAGGACAGCCGGTGATAATGCATCATCAGCTCATAGACCATCAGTCAAAAAACGATAGTGCTTACATCATTAGATGTGAGATCATCACAGAACAAAATTGATAGAGGAAATTAATTACCCAGCTTTTATATTAATCCAAATATCTCTGGCTATGATGATGAGTCTACTAGCAGCAGACTTATGAATTTTTTAGCATATGATCTCTTACCTCACTGGAGAAAAAGGTCTTTTGGAGTGTTTTTAAGTTCTGTTGCCTTGACCACTGAGGTCTGATAGCACGCTGGGCTGTTTGTGAACCTGCGTGGAGGTTTGTGTTTTTGTCTCTATTAGTAAGCCATTCATTACTGTTGCTGTGAGCTTGCCTCTTACTGAGTGGTTGCGTGATTTCTGGAGGCTTTTGATTTAAACTTAATGCAGAAGAGTGGAGAAATATTGAAGTATTTACGAGAAAAATGATTCATATTTTTGATGTAAAGTTGTTTTCATTTGAGCTTTGCACAAACTCAGAATGGTGGTTAAGAATCACTGGAGCACATAGACAAGCTTTATATAGTGACTGGGAGAGTCTGGGCTTCAGCATCTTCAGGTTGTGCAGCTTCAGCATCCTTGGGCTGATTGATAAATCTGGTGGAGTAAATGTAGTGAGATGGAAGGCTGCGACAGAGTCTGTGTTTTGGTGTTCTTAAGTTTAGTTTACATATATGTAACCATTTGATTTTTTTCCGTGTGATACAGTACTGTAGAGATGTGGAGAGCCATCAGGTGCTCTGTGGTGGAAATTGTGCTTAAGTCTTCTGTGGTTATGAGAGAGACTTGGGCATGGTTTGGAATTTTTCACAGCAAAGTAGCTCACAGGAGCTGTTAAATGCATGAGAAAATGACACCTTCAGCAAGCGCCTGTAATATGTGCACAACGTGTGTGTAGGCAGAGGGGGAAAAAGTCCCCTATTTTATGATCAGCTTGTTTCTGCTTTGTCTTAAGAGGATATAAACATAGAGTTGTGTGAACCATAATGTACCTGTTTATTCATTTTGGAATTTAATGTCAGCTCGGAGAGACAGGCACATCTAATCTAAATGTGTTTGCAAAAGTCAGAAATGCAAAGGCACATTTTCTTTAGGTGTGTAACATCACAGATTTATTTCATTGTTTACTCCTGTGTTGATAGATGCTGCAGAAGTTTTAGACGTGGAGGTGAAGCAGTGGTTCTTGTTCTAGGTCTCTGGGTTGTCCGGAATCAGACCTAATTTGATTAGAGACACAGTTCTTTTTAAAGCAACGACATCTAAAATCTGTAAGTTCCATACGCACACAGCCTTCATGGTGTTCAGAGATGCCAGCCAAGGCTGTCCACCGTTTCCTGGTGTTTTAAAGCCTCTGGCAATAGCCATTAGGAAAAATGCGTCACTAAAAGGCATAACTGTAGGGAATGGATTATACAAAATGCCTTACTATGCCGGTATGCTGGAGAACTATTGATGGATATAGAAAACATGGACATTTAGCTGGTGTTAGCAGATGTGTCTAAGCACTATGCCAATAAAATGAGCTATTTAAGGAGAAAAGTTGCTGCTGTTTGTTATTCCAGGTGAATGCAAAAGGAAAGTGCCTTAGGATAGCTGTGACGGAATGATGGTTTTGAGTGTACTGACATTGATGACGATCTGTTTTGAGAGAGAATCTCCCTGGTGTCATGCTGGGGCTGCAGAGTCACTGGTGTTTGTTAGTTCTGGCAGTTGTTAGTTACTAAAGAAAATAAAGAACAGAATCTGAGTGGTGTGGAGAGTCACAGCATGTGCACAGCATGTGCCCAGTGCTGTGTGTGGGGATCCCAGGGGGACTCTGGGTAGCTGCAGGTGAGCCACCTCCCTGGCTTTGCTGCATGGAAATGCTTAAGAACAGCAGCACGCGGCTGTAGCTCCATCCCAGCACGTGCTGAGGGGCACTGGGCAGGTGGGGGAAGCCTCTTTGTTCCCTCCACATATGGCAACCAGAAGAGTGAGGGCTTTTCTCCTGGAAAATTGGAATTTTCCAGTCTTCAGCCAGCAAAGAGAAAAAACAAAAAGCTTTTAAATCACTATATCTGCAAGAAGATGAAAACAAGGAAATCCACTCTCTTCCTTCCATGATTTTGGACTGGGACAAGAGGAGACCCCTGCATCAGATACTAACATGCCCATTCAAAAAGTATACTTAAAATGTAGTTTAAAAAAACTTCCAAACTCGAGCTCAGCCCTAAGTGTCACCTGCAAATGGTTCCTGGCTTTTCATGTGTTACAGTTTCTGGAACAGCTTCATCTATGCTCAGATACAGTTTTTATTTTAAGTTGCATGGAGCATGTGGTGCTGTGAACTTCGATAGGACCTTCCTGGCCACCACTGGATCTGTCCTGTTCAATTAAAAGGAAAAAAACCAGTGTGGAGACACCTGGAAGGATGCGTGGGGAGCAGTGCAAGGTGGAGGAGCTTGTGCTTAGATGCTCTCTGGTGCTGAGCCAGTGTGTCTTTGGGTCTTGGGCAGTGTCCAACCCTGTGGTGGGAGCTGTGAGAGGGGGATGCGTTTGGCCGCATTCGCCTCTCTCAGAGTCTGCCCTTTGCTCCAGCAGCATGAGCTCATAATAATGAACGCAGGGGAAAGGCGCTCAGAGTGAAAGTGACCTTGTGAACCTTAATTGCAGACTCATTTGCATCAGCTCTGCTGCTCCCTGAAGGCTCTGTGGCCGGGTGGCTGTCAGTAGAGGCATCCTATGGGAGGATCTTAACCTTTGTTTCCATAAGTTGGGTACCAGACTGTTGTATAACAAAACATTCCCGGTCATCTTGCAGTTCTAGTCTTTATACTTCCTTTTCCTCTTGGATTGTATTTGCTGCTCTGACATGCACTTTAACAGCAAATGTTATTCTGTCTGGGAACGCTCATTAAGAAAATGTTGATGGTGGAGTTAATAGGAAAAATATTCTAATCTTCTAGAGTAAGTCAAGTAAATTGAGGCTTCATTCTTTGTACCAACCCGCAGCATACTGTTAAATCTCTGCATTTCTTAATTTGCATGTTTTATATGTATTTTTTTCTCACTGTGTTCATTTTTGTGAAAAGAAATAATGTGTTATTGAAAGACAAAGTAAATTAAGCTTGGTATGAAAATGGTCATTGCAGAACGTATCAGTTACATGCACTAACGAGTACCCAAATCTTGGGTGGTGTGGGAATAAATTGCTTGCTCTTTTTACTTGTTCTTTTTGCTTTTATTGGAAAAGTAAAATTGGAGACTGCCTCCCTTCCGTCTTTACACCCTGCTTTCCTTAAATAAAACTCAAAGCAAGATGCGATTGCTTTTTCTGTTCTAGTGGAGGCTTGGGTAGCCTTTTTTAGGCAGGTTTGCCAGGATCTATTTTCGGGGCGGATGTCCGCTGGACCCTTAGCAGAAGTCAAGACCTTGACAGATAACAGAGCCACTTGGAAGAGGTGGTGCTTGCAGGCAGCCGCTGTTCCTCTGCCAGCATTCGCAGCTGATCAATTCATTACTCTGCTGAGTGCTTAAAGAGAATACCCTTGTGGCTATTCAATGTGGCTCCAAAACAAAAACATATTTTGCTCATTTAATAATTGAAAATACGTTATTATGTAAGGTTTCATTGGTACTTTATGGTGCTAGAAGAGCTATTGTTATTGGGCTTTAACCCCTTATTTAACACCCCACTCTTCTGCAGTCTGATTGAATATATTGCTTAAAATCCAAGCAGCTTTAATGACTCTGACCAACTTCTTTAGTTCTTTTTTTTTAAAAGAATTAATTATGAATCGTGGTCTAAATATGTTCTGTGCTCCCTCTACTGGCTCAGTGGCAAGGATTAACACTTTGCCTTCCCTCGCCGTAGGGAGCGGTGATGTGTGTGTGCCCACAAAATATGGACATGGGAGCAGGAGCTTCATTAAAATTGCAGCAGGAGAGACCTCAGTGATTTGGAAAGGAAAAGGTGGTTTGGGCCAGGAAACCCATTTTGTATTCAGCGGTTGCATAAGGTTTTACTAACAGAGATAGAGCTATAATTTGAAAATAGTGCTTCAGTAAAAAAGGTGGCATCTTTTAAAGGTAGTTAGCTTTTTCAAAAAATAAACCTGGAAACCAATGGTGTTGACAGGAAAACAACATTTTAGTGGCGAGCTTGGGGAAACTGAAGTTTATACCAGGGCAGAATCAGGCTCTTTACATAAAATTAAAAGAGCAGAGGGAATTAAATGCATTTTAGGTATAGTTTGATACCTACAGTTTCTTTTTCCTTAGAAACCAACGATTATGTGTTAAATTTATCTTGGCATATGAAAAAGATGTAATGACTTGTGCTAACAAGATAAAGGAGAAGGCAGCACTTAATTTCCTAGGTAATACACAAAATAAAAATGATTTGCATGCCTTCAAATGATTATGCACAACCTCGTTAAATGCTGTACAATACAAATGAGTTGTTCAGATAGGACCCATTTTTGTGACTGCAGAATGCACACGGAGGGGCACGAGGCACAGGACTCGTTCTCCACTGGCACTCAGGCTTTTGGGTAATCCTTGCTGGCAAGGCAATGCATTGAGAAGCACAACAATGTCAAGAACATAAAGAGGCAATGAAATGCCTATGTGATATTTCATGGTTACATGGTGGTGCTTTGGTTAAGGATGCACTTGTTCTCTGAATTGAAATTGTCTGAGTTACTCTCCTCTGTATGTTTAGTCCTCAGTCGCTGTGTTAGGTACAGCCCATTGGTGACGCTTACAGCCCTGCTGCTGTTTTCTTCCAGGGGCTCTTCTCGTAATTCGACATTTTCTACTGGTGTTTTACAGGCAAAGTGCACTCTTTTGAGATTCCAAAGGGCATGTGGTTTCTCTGTGGACTGCTGTAATGAGCAATGGCCCCAGTCACAATAGCGGGTAGTGCTGCGTATATTGACTGGTGCAGCGCTGTAATGAGGCGAGGAGAGGAGCTTTGTGCCCAGCTCGCTCCGTTTGAGTTGTCAGTCACTGGTACATCATGGTCGAAAGGGTTTATTGGGTATGACTGCCAAATTTTACACAGGTGCCAGATTAATTTTGATACATTGTACTTGTAGCAGTGATTCAGGACAGTTTGCAGTGTCTCTGCTGGAAGACTGTCAGTGGAAGTGTATAAGCAGTTGGCTAACGTATCAATGGTGCTGTAAATAATTTCCTCTATTTTCAAAACATCTCGAACAGGAAATACATTAAACAGAAACAGGGAAGAGTTCCTACTGAGCACTGGAACAGGCTTCCCAGAGAGGTTGTGGAGTCTCCTTTTCTGGAGATACTCAAAACCTGCCTGGATGCTTTCCTGCGCAGCCTGCTCGAGGTGACCCTGCTTTAGCCAAGGGGGTTAGACTGGATGATCTTCAGAGGTCCCTTCCAACCCTGAACAATCTGTGATTCTGTGAGCTAGACTTCTCTCCGTTTTCAGATTGCATTTTAGCTGATTAAGGGCTGTTTGAAGTGTTGCTTTGCTGCTATTTCTGTGCCCCTGGTGTGAGCAGTCCACTCTGCTCTGGACAAGATGGGTATTTGGATCTCATGCTGCTGTTTTTGCGGGAGTCTTTTTCTCCGAGACAACTCTTTACAGTCAAGCACTGCGATGGAGATGCTTTTTATTTGAGAGGTTTGGGATTTGCCAGCTTCAGCTTTCTTACCTATTCTGGTGATGCAAAAATGCCTCCCTCAAAGGTCCCACGTGGCAAATGTCCTTTCCTCCTCTTCCAGCCCACCCTGCTCATGTTACATACTGGAGACTGGTGTGTAATCCTGACGGCTCTGTCAGTGCAAAGTGTGCTGCACTTACTGGACGGTGGTGTGGACCTTCCCTAAGCTTGTGCTGGTTTGAGAAGTGTGTTTGGGGCGATGTCGTGGCATTTGTACTGCAATCGGGTCACCACCATATGTCAGGTACTGAAATGAGTGCTGTAAGCTGAATCTGGATTAAAGTGCAGTCATGCTATCAAGGTAAATATGCGTGAGTTAGTTTGAGGTAATATGATTTGGGTTGCAATTCAAAGTAGTTACCTTTGGCAGTGGCAGTTGCCTTTAAGTCCTGGAAAAGACTGCTCAGAGCAGCGGGGGAACCCAGAGTCCTGGCACTCATCTCAAGTACTGGACTATTAACTTTTCTTGCTTAAGAAACAATGCGGCAAGTAATTCCAATTCCTAATGTTGCTTCATTTTTTTAAAATGCTTGGACTTTTATTCTCTCATCTCTTGAAGGGGGAAAAAGCCTTTGAGCCTGCTGGCTCTAGACTTCCCAAGTGAGAGATCCTGGTTTCTCCCAAGAGCTGTATCTTGCTTTCTGCAACTGATGCGTCACGACAGAACTCAATGATGGGTTCAGACTTTCGGATTTCAAGTTGTTCACATCGTTTCTTCTGCTGTTGCTGTTGTCTCACCTGACATCCATACACAGTTGTGTTCCTTAGTTATTCAGCTTTTGCTATGCTTCTAGAATAGAGATGGTTTTTTTCTCTGCCTGAGTAATTTTGGGAGGAAAAAAACATCCCTAATTTTCCAGTGAGTATTAGCCATGTTCTAAAGCTGTTCTTTAAAGCAGTTTTGAAAAACGGCTTCTACTAACCCAGTGCAATATTTAAAGCAATCTCCACTGACCATACAAATCATGTTAGCTATTTTACTAGCTTGCTCCTTGCCTGCTTCCCGTGATTTTATAGCTAGGTATATTGATGAATCTTGCTTTTCAATAACAGCCTTCCAAGAATTAAGCTATTACTGGAAAATGATCCAGCTTTGCTTTCTTATTTTGTAATCACATTCCAGTGCACAGTGTAAAGCTTGTTTCATCTCATACTTTCCTGCTCTCCCTAGTGAGGTAGCTTTATGATAAATTCATTAATTTCCTCATGATATTTCACTGAATTTACTGACTAGTTTGGTTTTCCTTCTCCATTTTGTTAAAACCTGCAAAGATTTCTAATAAGTTGAAGAATTGTTTTACAGAAACTCTGCTTGTTTTATTTGTAGTCTAAGTTTTGTACAGGGCTTTGTAACTGGGCAGTGAGTTGTATTGGACGGGTCACTTGGAAATACATAATGGAAGCGATCTGGGGACAGAGTAACCCTATGTTTCATCTGCCTCTGACTCCCTGAGGTTGAGGTTTTTTTATCTTCTGGCAACACCAAGAAAATTCAAGTAAAGTCACAAAAAAATCATTTTCTGGAAGTAGTAATTTTTCACTTTTTATTACTGTAGCGTTATGGTTTTGCTCTTAGGCAAAAATAAGTGTAAGAATAGAGTGCTGATCGTGTAATTCTTGTGCAGCCTGTCTTTGGGACAATGCAACTACAAATTCAGTATTATTTGTGGGCTTTTTACAACTAAAATGTATGAATTTGGCAATATTCCTGTCTGTTTGTGAAATACCTTTTTATACTGTGGGTCCTGATCTCAGCTGGAGGTTTTGGTTGTGTTCCCATGATCTCAACCCTGTGGACCGATTGTTCAGCCTTCCTTTGTGAAAATGTTTGGGTGAAACTAAAGGTGGTGCTTGGAGATAATTAAATCCAAGATATTTGCATAATATTTGTAGGGCCATCCAGCCTCTCCAGGTGTTGTAGGTGGAAACTGAAATGTGTTTTTATTTGCTGGGTTTCTGTGTATATCTAATAGTGATCACGTTTAGTTGAATGACTAGAATTATTTTGTCGCATCAGTAGCATCCTACATGCAGCTAAAAGATTACAAAGCTTGTAAGAACAGAAACTTCAGTTTCTGTTACCCTTACGGGGGCTGCCTTCGTGTCAAGGCAAGTTTTATGCAGGTATTATGCATGAGATGTCGTAAACAACTGTTGTGTGGAGCAGCTCGGTGGAGAGTCCCTGAGAATAGAATCACGTCTTGGTGCAGTTGGTTTGAGGTGGAAGCAGAGTAAAGCTTCTGCGACAGCCATTGTCTTGTACTCAATTTTAGAGCAATAAACCCCCCATCACTGTCATATTCAGCTTCTATAATGAGAATGACATGAAAATTATGAAGATAAGAATTCATTCTCTGTTCTTTTTTTCCTTTGTAAAAGAAATAGCTGAAAACTTAAAGTGGCCACAGGTTTCACAGTGACTGCTTAAAGGTTGTGGTGAAGAGCTGACTTACGCCACCAATAAAAAAAGGGTTATTTTGGGAGGGGAAGAGCCAATACTGTCAAACCAAAGAAGTTTGCTAGAAGTAAAAAGATACTTCTTAGAAAGAGGAAGCTGTCGTATATCAAGAAAGCTAGAAAAGGACATGAATTCTGGAAAGGTGAATGTCAGAACAAAATAGGGATTTCCACTTCTCAGACTGAAGATCAGCTTAGTAACAACTGTAAGAAAAAGCCACTAATAAAATCTATTCCAAATAAATTGGCTTTCAGGTGTAAAAAGAGCATTTAAGAAAGACAGGAATGTAAATGCAGAAGCTAAACTATTTCTTTGCGTGCAAGAGTATTGTAGGGTGAGTTGTACCCGTTGAAGCCTTTTTCTTCCAGAAGACTTTTCTGAGGAACTGTCTCAAATTGAAGTGTCAGTAGAGCAGGATTTATAATTAATTGGTGAAAGGAACTGTAACAAATCATCAGGACCAGATGGTGTTAAATCAAGATTTCCAAAAGCATTTGAATGTGAACTTGATGAGCTGCTGACTCTAGTGTGTAACCTATTACTTAAGTTGGCCTTGATGCTGAAGAATAGAAGATTACAAATGTGATGCCAGGATTTTTTCCTCTTTTTTTCCCCTCTTTTTTTCTCTTTATCCCCCCCCCCCCCCCCCCCCCCCCCCCCCGCTTTTTTTCCTGCAGGGCTTGGCAAGTGTTGCAAGGAGCTGCAGACAGAAAATGCAGAGGGCGTATTGATAGAAACTGTAATAAAGAATAGACTTAATGAAAACGTGGGCAAGAGTCAATATTAGCTTTGGAAGAGGAAAGTGGTTTGAAGGAGCCTGTGAATATGTGGATGTGGGCAATTGGGTTGGCATGGCAGTGGTAACTTTCCAGGAAGGTTACAAGAAGGTCCCTCCAACTGAAAGCTCTTAACATTTCAAAACTCCTTTGTCCAGCCTATGCTTGATCAGTCACAGGTGAGCGACAGGGTCCTTGCAGTTGAGGGGAACATGGGAAAAGGGGGTAAGAAAAAACATAATGTATGATTTCTTGTAATTTCATGACTCCTGTACTGCCAGTGGAGTTCCCAGACCAGGGAGACTGGATCTGCCAGCAGGAATACTTTAAAACTCATTGCAGAGTGGTCTGGTGTTCAAGCAGTGTGAACTAAAGGATGGTGATTGCTGCCTATTAAATCCCACGTTTTAAGTATCACCCGCAACATGGAAAATCCCTAATTGACAGTTTTTAAAAACTGATAACAGGGATTTTTTGCTGCTACTGCTGTTTTTACACTTTTCAAAATACTTGCTGCAGGCCACTACAAGAGCAGGGGGCTTAGCTGGGCTGGTGTTGCCACCAGGTTTTGGCTGGATTACGCTGGCAGTAACTCAGGTAATACAGCAGCGTTACGGAACAGCATGGTGGGCTGTACCTCTGTGGCATGCAGATATATAAATACCTATTTTCTTCTAAAGGATGGAAAAGAGAACATATAGGTTCCCCTCTGGGTATTGTAGTCTATAACTTCAGGTTCTACGGAATTTGAGGTTATTTGAATAAAAATATTTAAAGGAAAGAATAGAAGCCTTTCAGAACATGTGAGTCTTGTGCATTATGACAAGATAATGAACATTCAGCTTGTTCAAATTATTCTTTGTTTCTGCCACCTTCATCGTGTTGAAACTAAAAATGTTCAGAGGCTGCAGAGAGAAAAAGAAACAAAGATATTATGCTTGAGATCAAGATTCCACATTCCCAAGGTTACCTATTTTCTTGATGTGAGGAAGGGAAAACAGGTTTGAGCCGCTTGTCCAAGACCTGTTCTGATGTTCTGGCGATAGCTGTCTATTTAACGCTGTATTTTAGACATCCGATATCCTGACCTCTCTCCCTTGCTTCCCATTATAGTAGAAATTTTGCTTCCAGTAATCACTGTATTGGCCACATAGCAGTTCCTTTGGATGCATGTGCTGTTCACGTTGCATAGCAGGGGTGTTATGCATATTATTACTCCTCTACTGCTGTGTGGAAGAGGGACTGCAGACGCTGGAGTGTTTATTACCATTCAGCAGCACTTTCATTTGAGGTTTTTGATGGAATTTGCCCACTCCTGCAGGACCATTCTTAGTCAGTATTTCTGGCAGTGTATATTTGCTTTTGTTACAAGAAAAACTCCAGGAAAGTGGTAGCGTGTTTACAAAATGAAAAGTGTTTCATCGTGGTGTTTGCAGCTTATAGAAGGCTTTGGGGACTGAATGCGTGCAGGCTGTGTATGAAGCAACCTTACCCTGAATAGACTGTATCAACCCAGGTGGTGGGGTGTTTTTCTCCATTTTCTGCCTCCTGACTCCACCTATTCTCTTCTTTACTGGGCTGTCTCAGCCTTGGATGGTCCCTGGATTAAAAGAAAATGTTAAGGGAAATATGTTGTTCAATAAATAGCAATTAATGTAGATAATTCATTTTTTTTGTTTGTATACAGTGTAAGGACTTTACTAACCTTGTATTGGAAATGCATTATTTTTGGACAGAGGATAATTATGCGTCTTGTGCTCGTTTCAGATTGAGTTACAAAACACTTAATAGCTCAGTTTAAAGGGTTTGGTTTTCCTTTTCATCAGTAGAACTTCAAGTAGGGTTATTTCTGAAAACGAGGGGAACTTGTACTACTTACAATTAGGAAAGGAGAAGTAGAAATATTTTTATACATGTATCATATCTATGTATAGCATGTGTGTCTAGTGACATACTTGAGAATTAATAAAATGATGTTTACATAGTAATAATTTTTGGAATTTGCTGCTAGAAGGATTCATTTTTTTCCTTCTACTTGAAAAAACCCCAACCCGATAAAAATATAAAGCTATGATTGCTCGCACTTATAAATATGCAGCAAAGGCTAATTTTAACCAGCTCTCATTTCTTTAGAATCTACAGTTTGAGGGGTCCAGGAGCCTGTTCTTCATTGTACCAGAGTCTAATATTTTTACTGTTCCCTGCACTTGCCTTTTCCTCTGGTTTAAGTGTGGGGCATGCTTGTGGCTGCCCAGGGGTGGCTTTGGCCCCTGCTGCAGACTTTGTGCACACTCAGGAGACTGTCTTCTGTCCTCTGCTTACATGCAACTGCATAAACTAGATTTTATAAATCTTATAAATCCATTTTAATTCCTGTTAGGAGTTGCAGAGGCTTGTAGGGACTAAAGAGCTCTTGTTTTACTAGAGGGATGCTGTTAGTTTTGTTATCTTATTATCAGAAGCAAAAAAAAATCAAAGGCAAGAATTGTCAGGAATCCACATGTGCTAAATGTGCCATCCAGGCTGCCCTGGTGATTCCCAGCTGTCAGCGTGTGAGTTTTCTTGTGCGAGGGAGGTATTTGGTTGTGTTATCTAGGAGTCTGAGTAAGGCAATGTGACTGTAATGGTTAGTTCTCAAATCAGTTATCTGTTGGAGCGCTTGCCTTTGGCGTTGGGTTGATCTAAGAGAAGTCTTTCAATGGGACATAAAAATTTGTTTCTAAATTAAAACAAAAATAATTTAACCGTGAAGTAGAAGACATCATTCCTCTGTCTCCATCTTCACATTACTGAAGTGCCTGTAGTGAAGCTCAGATTGGTGAGATCTACTTTGGGAGCCAGATTTCAACTGAAGAAGAATATTTTGAGAGGGAAATTTGTTAATGCATTTAGAAATGCTTCTCATGTTTCAGGTTTTCGGAAGGTATTGGGTAACACAAAGGTCTGGTTTTATTCTTTTTTTTCCCTTTAAAGCAAAACAAATCCACTCTTTCTGTTCATATCACCCTGCTCTGTTTCTTCATTTTATGCACCCTCTTTTAAAATGAAACTGGTGTCTGAACAGTCGTTTCAGTGGTATTTTATGAGAAGAGAGTACAGAGCCGAGCACTCCCTTGCCTGCTCTCTGCTTCCTTCAATAGTTGTCCTTACAGGTTTACTAGTACTAGTTTTCTTTCACTTTGCCACGTGCCAAAAAATTTGTGCCTAAAGTGAAAAGCAATTCCAGTGCCACTTCAGATTTTATCCTGTATGTTTTTCCCTGGTGTGAATACACATCACATCTAGTCCACCACTGTTGCAGGCAATCGCAGCAAGTCCTCCTTGTAGTCTGATCCAAGTACCACTTCAAAAATATATATATTGTTTTGGTGGCTGTTGCTTGCTGAATGGGCAAGCAAGCAGTTTCCAGTTTCTAGCCTAAATTTTTTTTTAGGGTTGTTTGTCTGCAGGGTCTTGTTTTGAAGGAATATTTTTGAATATGAGTGACCAGGACTGCTTGCAAGGCTGTACTGAGCCTCAGTGTAATGCAAGCAGCAGAAATCCTTCTACAGGGCTTTTCCAAGGGCTATACCACCTATCTATCCTCTGTCTAACGCACCTTTTTTTTCTTAATGATTTTCTACCTGATTGTACCAGAAATTCTTTGTTTTCTCCTTGAGTGCATGATTTTGTATGTGGTACAAGGTATTTGGGTCTATATTTGTTACCTGTCCTTAAAGTTACCCTGTTCTTAGCATATGACAGATGTCATCCTCTACACTGACATGCAGCAAACTTGTGTTTTCTCTTTGTCTTCAAGCCACTTTCATTTCTATATATACATATACACATATATATAAAATTAGAATATGTCTGTCTCGGGATGAACCCTTGGGGAAAAAGACTATTAGAACTACTACAGCCTCATATTTCTTGTTCGTATTTGACCTTTTGACTTCAGCCCCTTTCATTATTTATCTTAGGATTCTCATGTTGTTTTTATTTTCTCCCACTGAATTAGTTATTTCCTATATAACATCTCAGTGTTGTTTTCTGATAGCTGGATAAAGGAGACCCTACCGCATTATGTTTAGAGAGATCTTGTGTTTTATTTGCAAAACATACTGGGAAAATGTGGCATGAATTATTGCTGGTTAACCCAAGTTTTGTCTTACCCTGTTTTTTTTTCCCCCTCTTTTCCTTCAGGTCTCTAATTATCTGTCTTTTGAAATGTTTTAAAACATTTCATTACTCCTGAGATCAAATCAACCAACATTTAGATAACAAAATTAGTTTTCTCCCTTTTTTTAAAGTCATTTGCATTTACTATTCTGTATTCCTCTGGTACCAGTTTAGCCTGATACATTTGCCATCAGACGTGCAGTAGTCACACCCCATATGAATGTTTTGAAATGCTTTTTCGTGTCCCTGAGCTGCAGTGCTTTGAGTATCGTAGAGCTGGGCTTCTTTGGTTGCAGCAGTTCCTGTCTTCATCCTGACTGCCTTCATCATCCTGCTTCCATCCCAACCCATCCTGTTGCCCTCACTGGAGACTGAAAGTAGTTTAGGATAACCTATCCATTGTGCATTTAACAATCCCTTTTTCCTCCAGTTTGCTTATAGGGCTTGAGAGCCTTTTTTTAAACTCTGTTGCCTTAGTGCAAAAAGAACAGACTTTAGCGATTGTTGGGGGTTTTTTGTACTGTTTATTCTTTACCCATCAGCCCTATTTTCCATTTCTTTTTAGGCTCCTTGCTTATTTCCCTCAGTCTTTGTGGAACAGCTCTATTTGCAGCGAGGTGTGGATCCCTTCTTTCAACAAGTTTTTTTCTGGTAATTAGGATCTGCATTCCAGATAGCTTTTATGGCTTTGTGCTAGAGAAATGCCAAGTTTTCCCTTAAAAGAAAAGTGACTGAGTAAATTTGCCTTTCATGCATGTACATGTGCATACAGGAATACATGTACAAAATCATGCATGCTGCAGAAGACTGAAATAAAAACACTTGGGAAATGTGCTACAAGTAAATAAAAATGACTGTGGGATAAAGGACATTTACAGTCAACCTAGTGTTGATTAGTGTAGCTTCACTACTTGAAGTTACCTTTCCCATGGTTGTGCAAATGCCAAACAAGCAGAAGGACGTTGACTTCTTAGGGATATGAACTGTAGGTTTAATTAGTTGAAAGCAATGAGCTTACATGACAGAGGAGAGTTTCTCAGGATGTTTCTTTGTGAGTTAATGTACTGCAGATTGAATCTTTGAAGCATGGCTCCACAGAAAGCCTCCAGTGAAAATGCGTTCCTAATTGCCAACAGCACTAGTTTACAGGTTGTCTAAGCAATTTAATGGCCCAACTTCAGAATAGCTTTACTATATTCTTCTTACTCCATGTGAATAAATTGATATACTGATTAAGATAAAGCTGCTTTATTATTCAAATATTGGCAGTTGCATTTTTTCCCGTTTATCTTTTTGGTTTTATGCCTGTTTGTATGGCTGTGCATATTTATATTCATGGATACTTGGTGGGAATAAAGGCCCTCAAGAAGGTCTACTTTTTCCCCAGCTAGGGAAGTAAATATTTGGTAACTTGAGATGAGTGAGAGATAATAGGTTATTTTATTTTCATAAAGACTGAAGACTCCATAATTTAGGATTATTTTGAAGCAATGCATACCTTGCCAGCAGGCTTTCGAGACAGTGGTGTAATCAGTAGCATTTGGCTAGGTTCCATATTACATATATTTTGCTTAGAAACTTGGGTTCAGTATATTACAAATGATGCTTTTTTGGAGGACGAACATTCAGTAATAAAAAAACACCAGGGAAGAGATTGTAATCAGTGCTAAGTCTTTACAGCCAAAGGCCTTGATGATTGTTTAGAAAATTGTCAGAGTTTTTTGGCTCTCCACCTGTGATGTTGCAGTGTCAAGGTTTCTTGTCAGTAGTAGAGGTTTTCTTCTGGTGGTGACCCTACTTGTCCTGGAGACAGAGGTTCTAGGCTGTAGCATCAGCCTTGGACAAGCTATCAACTTGGATTTATGGGTTTTGGTTCCCTCCATTCCCTGTTGTGACGTGCAGCAAATGCTGTTGCTAGCCCTTACATGGAATCTGTTTTACACAGGAAGAACAAATCAGTCACAGTGATTTGTGGCTTTCAGGAAGATGAATGTGGTCATGGAAAAAGACTTGAACTTGCAGTTTGGTTTGGTGTTTTGTTTATTTATTGGGGTCCAGTTACATGCTTTGTGTGTTACATGTTATGTTGCCAAATGTCTTTCTGTACAGAATATATGAAATTCAGTATTTATTACTTGTTTTATTGAGGTGGTATCCAAAATGGAAGGCCTTGTCCTAGTGTTCCCCTAATGCAGAAGAATCTTTCACTGGGCTTACAAAATGATTGGTGGTGATGAGAAACAAGTGAGGTTTGTAAATTAAATCTGGAACAAATTCCCCCCACCTAGGCTCAGTGGACCTCACCTGCTTTTAACTAAGGATCATTTTGTTTAAGCAGTATGGGAATAGCTGAACAAACCAAGAGGACTGCAAGGGGTTGCATGAGTTCTTACTGCTTGTTCACTTGCAACAATTCCTTTTCTGTTGTTCTAGAAAATGGCAAGCAAGTAGATGGCTTATTATTCCTCTGCCACAAATGGGTAGTGTTTAAGATTATGTTATATTCCATACTACTAGTTAAGTTCAGGTTTGAAAGCGCTGTAGCTACTTCTCAGAGCCATTTAAATATTTACTCCTTAAAAGGGCTCCTAGGGTAACTGCTACTATTTATCTTTATTTACTCCCTGCCTAGAGGGATTTTGTAGTTGTTAGAGAACTAACTAACTGTACCTTTAAGCTGATGACTTCCCAATCTTCCCTTGATTGCTCGTTGCATTTCTTTGTTGCATCTTGTCTATATTAAATCAGAGCCTCTTCAAGACAGGAACTGGATGGTGGAGAATCCAGGATCATGGGGTATGATCTTGGTTTAGGACCTTCAGGCAATATTACAATACAAATAGCTATGCTTGAAAGATTTTTAACATATGATCTAAACTGTTACAGGGCAGCAGTTTATATTCTGTTTGAGCTTAGCAACATGCAGTCAAGTTCAAACTAGTTTGAAGCTGACTGTCCTGAGTTTTAGTGCTTACTCTGTGTTTTATCTGCTTCTTGAGTCTTAACCAAGCTCTGCTATCAGAAAATGAAGCACAAACAGGTATGCTAATACAACACTTATTTGGGGATTTTAGTTGCAGGAAAGCCAGATAATTCCGATATTTCTAGTGGCAGTTTTTGCACTGTAGTACAGCTCTTCACAGTGAGATTTTTATATGCAGGATATACAGTAGTGCACATTCAAATGCTGTAAAAGCAGTAGATCTTTATTAAAAAAAATCTAATTTCTTCATAAGGGTAAGCACTTAAAAATTGGACCACGACATTCCATTTTATGCACATGTTGAAGCGTAGTATTTAGCGGCACTATTGCATTCTGTTTCGCCGATGATCAGATAATGTAATTTTTAATAACTTGTCAACTGCCAGTAATATGCAGCTGTGTGCAATTTGTATTGGATCCATGAAAGTCTTCAAACTGGAAAAATGTACAATAAACTGTCTGTGCAACATATGATGCATTATTTAACATCATAAAATGTTGTAATCCTGAAAATTTACAGCTGTCTATAAGCCACGTTAATAGGATGGTAAGTTACCTTCACAATGAATATGCCTTATGTGGGAGCCTCTTGCTGCAGCTGCCTGTGCCTCCTCGCTGTGAGAGGAGGGGATGCCAGGCTGAGCCTACTGGTGAGCACCTGTGGAATCGAGACACAGCAGGGTTTTGGGTTTTTTAGCACTTCATTTCTGTGTCCACTGATGTCACGGTGATTGCAAGTACAAAGAAAAATATCTAAACAGAATTGAACAACCTCTGCTGGCGCAGCCGGTTGCCCTTAGTCAAAAGTCCATTTTCTGTTGGTTGAGAGGTTGTCTTATCAGGAATTAAATTTTTCAGCTGAGGAAGCCATCTGACTGGAAATGGAAGAGAAATAGGGGGTTAAGGTTAACAGAACTGTTGGAAAAAAAAGGCATAAAAGCTTTCAGTTGGCTTTCCTATGGGAGGAGGTGGGTCATCTCTTGACTTGCACAGGAGGCGTTTGGTGCGCTGAGTGTTACTGAAGAAATTACTGTATTTGACCATTTTTTTTGTTGGGTAGGGCTATGTGAAGTCATAAACTGGAAACCGATTAAGGGGCACCTAAAGCTGCGGTTTTATGTGAAATTTAATTTAAAGTTCTGTAAAATGGACACTGCTACTAAAATGCAATTTGTTCTTGCAACATTGAGTGTGTCTTTATGGTGAGCCTAATTGGTTTGGAGACAAGTTGCTGAGTTTTAATACTGGGGGAAAAGTAGCTTTGTTATCAAGTAAACCTGATGGAGTGAGTCCTGTGTGTGATTCCTGGCTGTGGTGGAGCCTCACTCATACCCGATGGCAGGGTTAAAGTGTTTTGGGGTGAAGATTTGGGACAGAGGTCTCCTTTGCCTGCTGGCTGTTTGTCATATGATAAAATTGTGCTGTGGGTTTTTTTGGAGGCTTTTTTTTCCTGGCACAATTGGAAACTTCGAGAACAGAGAAGCTTTTGGGAGTGATGGTTGTTTTGAAAATGGGCTTTCTACTTAGGATTAATTTGGGGAGTCTGTGTTCCTCTCTGCCCTTAATGTGCACCGCCTATGGTGAGAGATGCACCTGAGAATGACAGGTTGGGTTAATACTTCGCATTTTTTGTCCACCTTACTGGGATTTTTCAAAACTTTTTGGGTTTTTTTATACCTCTTCTCCTCAAAGTCTGGGAATGGAGGAAGGCAAGTTGGATGATAAAGGACAGCCATGAAACAAGATAGTAAAGTTGTAATGTCTTGAATGGGGCTCTTGATTGCCTCAAAATGAAGTGTGGGGGAGGAGGAATAGTTGGGAACAACTTGCTGATTTTGGTCCAGGTGCCCTGGCAGGAGCCTCTCCTGTCCCAGCAGCGTTCCTGGTGCTGGCTAGGACTGTGTGAGCCAAAATGCTGGGGTCTGGGAGAGCAGGGAGTTACCCCTGACTTGGAGACTCTTCTGATGATTAGGGCTGTTTCTCTGACACATTTTAGACATCTATCCCAGGATTCAAGTTCCAAATGACTGTATAAACTATCATCAGGTCTTTTTAAGGATGGGATTACATAATAAAAGATAACTTGACAGATTGTCATACCATGTTTATGTGTAATATATATAATTTTCTAAATGTGATTCACTTAGAGTATGAATACAGCTTTAAAATTAACCAGGTAGGTAGCTGAATAGTTTAGCATGAATTTCTGTATTGTCACAATTAAAAGGAAGCAAATTTTGGGAAACTGACTCGTTAAGGCTTGATTTTGTTTCAAATGCCAGAGCAATCCTGGATATTATTGGAAAAGTAAAAAGTAATAGGGCCCTGGGAGACCTTAAATGTGAATATCAGTGGCATGTTTCTGGGTGAAATCCTCCCAAAATGTGAGCTGAGTCTTGGTGCTGCTCTGTAATTGCTCCTTTGTTGGCTATCAAAAAAAAATTACTGGCAGTGTTCAAGAGTGGTTCAAAGTGATGTGACAAAATCTATCGGGAGAAATCACAAGGCTGAGAGTATTACTTTGGCCTTGCACAGTGTCTGCTTTGTGCTCTTTCATTGACATGTTTGCTTTTTAATAAGTAATTCCCTCTGGGAAATGATTTCTCCAGATTTCTGCAATTGGTGAGTGGAAGTTTGAAAATTAGTTGAAACTAATATAAAGATGTGAAAATGATGCTGAAACCTAATATCCAGAAAGGCTCTCTGTTAGCACAGAAGAAGCAAAATTAAAGGAACCATGACTTTGTAGCTGTCTAAAAAAGGGGAATAAAATTATATGTTTTTCAGCAGTAGCACTTGGATAGACTGTTTGAGAAGAGTACTGCCTGTCCTTTGGTGGTCTTCAGACTTTGAAGACAAGTAATTTCTAAGTAGTCTGCTGAAGTAGGCTGCTTCCAGGTTATTTCCTGGAATTACAGGGCAATTTGTACGATTAGAAATTGTTTATTTACTACTCTTGTTGTTAAACTTTGCTTGTATTCAATAACTGGATCCATATGTGTGAACAAAAAATAGCCTTGCTAAAATACTGCCATGTGATTTACTTCAAACTTATATTTGCCTTTTAGATAAAATAGTGAGTTTGAAAAACTCATCAGTATAAGCTTATTTTAAAAAAAACCCCACCCTTTTGTCGAATACCGCTGTGCTGTAGATCATGCTTTTTTGATAATTATTAGTATTATGAAATACCATTCTAAAGCAGTAACACATTTTTTTGAGTGTTGTCAGCCTTTGTCTACACTGGATTTCTACACTATTAGAGTGGTGGGCTGAAGACAACAGAAATCCAGTCTTTCTCTCTACTTGTGCAGTTGGTGCGTGTTTATGCAGGCTTTTAGAAAACCTGTTCTAACAGCATCTGAAGTGCTGCTGGAGTCTGCTGCCCTGATGCAGAATTTACCTCAAAAGCAGCCTTTTGTTACAGAAGAAATTGGTTGCGGTGAAAAGACATAAATAATGAGAAGATATATTTTTCTGGGTAGATGCTGGGAGGAAGCCTTTTAAGCCTTTCTGTTTACCTTCTGTGTTTGGAACTGCACTGTTCTGGTTGTGGGAGGAAGTAGCAGTGGGTGAAGGGGAAGGCAGAACCTGGAATTACCCACTTTCAGGTGAGCACGGAGGCTGGGCCCCACACGAATAAGTTGGTGTGGATGCAGATTTGAGCTTACCTTTACAAAAAGTGATAAACCAGGAAGCTGGTGAATGCAGCATGGAATGAAGACTCATACACAGGCACCTCGGCAGGAGTTGTTGGAGAGGAGTGATGCTTTGGCAGCCCAGTAGAGCGAGGACCCATCAGCCAGTGGGAGAGGCTACCTGGTGCATCATCTTGCTTGGTGTCCATCAGGGTTTTGACGGGGGGGGGGTCTTTTGCTAAAAAGAGTCAAAATCGGTCTTCCATGGAGTAGAAGGAGATGCTTTTAATTGATGAAAAATGATTAAAGATGTGACTGTTTAGCTAGAGCTTCAGTCTGTCCTGGAGCGTGTCCGTCCCCCTGGGTGTGGGGGTGTGCCCTTGCATGAGCACGGCATGGAAGGTGCCACCCCATGCATTCAGCCTTCACTCTGATCAATGCTTTTTTGTTCAAACACAATACAAATATTAAATTACTCTCTTATTTTATTTTGTTTTGTTAAATGTTTCCCTTCACAATGCAAACAAATTGCTGTTGGCGCAGCTATTGTCTTTGGTGGGGTTACTCTGGGGATGTATCTGACAGATCTCGATTGCAACACATGGAGGAAAATTCTGAGTGGTCTCCTCTTCCAAACAATGCAACAGCTTTTCATTTGGTTTTGTTGTATTTAATTAAAATAAATACACCCAGAGGCTTCAGCAATTGCTGGATGTTTAAAAAATAGAAAGAGGAAGATTAAACAATTGAAATTGTGATGCACAAATACAAAATGTATAAACTTATGTTAATAGGATGATAAAAATTCAGGGGAAAAAAAATGGCTTAAATATTTAAAAGTGTATCTTTAGCTCCATTGCCCTTTAGATCCTGTGTCCTCTCTTGCCATTAATTAGTCTTCGTATTTGTATTTTAAAATATTTAGCTAATCATATTTAATATTGCCTCACTGAAAATAGAGTTGTATTACACCAATCCTGATTTTTTTCTGTGTATGTGTCTGCTTAACTTGTGTTACTTCTGCATGCCTGTTTGATGGAATATTGCTGGTTTTGTTTAACAACATTATTAGATTAGAGGGTGATGGTGATTTTGTTACTTTT
The DNA here is from genome assembly GCA_033558185.1 of Dromococcyx pavoninus. Classification (NCBI taxonomy): domain Eukaryota; kingdom Metazoa; phylum Chordata; class Aves; order Cuculiformes; family Neomorphidae; genus Dromococcyx; species Dromococcyx pavoninus. The sequence goes on along the minus strand of JAUMJL010000399.1, from coordinate 325,149 downwards.
AAAAAAACATTCATAAAAGACATGGTTGCTGTTCTGCATGGCTTTTATTTAATATTATAGGTTACACAAATTATGTAACAGAAGTAAGAAGAAAGGGAAAACCAAATCCATGAACTTGTTTCTGGATTATTTGGGTGCTTAATCTGTTTGCAAGCAAAAGCATCCTGACCCCTGCTGCAGGGTCACAGTCTTTATGTGTCTTGGCCAGCAGTGCAGGCGATGCTGGCCTCGTGCACTGCTGGAGATGCAAAAGAATTTCCTTTTTTGCTGTAGAAAACAAAGTGAATTTGGTTTCCATGGTCCTCAGTTGTCTGCTGGAAGCAGATAGGTGAGCTCTACAAAGATGGAAACGAGTGATGCTGGTGAGCTGCTCCACAGTCTCTGCCTGTTTGCCAGCCTTGCAGAACACTGCCAGCCATCCCTCTTGCTTCTGGAGAGAGGATGATGGGCGTTTTGGGAACTTGAATGGAATATTGGAGTTTTTCTCAGTATAAATATTGTCAGCAGAAATCAGAAAGTTTCACCTTTTGGTGTCAGACAGTGGCACACATTGAGATCTAAGTGGCATAGCTACGTAGTTCAACAGAATATGCTGCCTTTCCCGCCTTTTCATTCACTTTTTAGTTTCATGGGCAGACAGATTGCGTTTTATGTCCTTTCTCTGCACATTATGACGAGGGTTTCTTCGCAGAAAATAAATTTATGGTCGCCGGCTGATAAATGTCTTTCTGCAGTGGTCTTGCAGAAGTGTTTTTGGAGCCATCCTTCCCCTTGTGATGGCGTCGCTCGACATTCTCTCCCAGCACGGGAGGTGACAGCCTACCTGCAGTATTTTCCATGGTAATTTTCCAGACCACGTCAAGGAGAAACTGAAATTTGTAAATGTAGAGTTCTTGGATGGCTTGGTCCAGACTGTTCTGCTGACTTCCGATATGTGGTCTCATAAAAGTGTTATTTTTCACTTAGGACCTGTCAGATGTATTTTGATTATGAGTGGCTTTTGTATGTGTGCTCCAGTTCATATGTGTGTGCCCGCATACATATTTACTCTTCAAAACTGATGGTCAAATAAAGAGCAGATCACTTGTTCATGACGTGCTCTTATGGTTTGATGCCAGTGAGCACTTGAGCTGTTTGCAATTAGCAGTACCGATCGAAGGAGATTGTGTTGAGGTGGGTGCTGGTCTCTTCTCCCAAGTAACAAGTGACAGGATGAGTGGGAATGGCCGCGAGTTGTGCCAGGGGAGGCTTAAATTGTATATTAGGAAAAAATTCTTTACCAAAAGAGTAGTGGAGCATTGGAAGAGGCTTCCCGGGGAGGTGGTTTGAGTCTCCATCCCTGGAGGTGTTTAAAAAACGTGTAGATGTGGTGCTTCGGGACATGGTGGGGTTATGTTTATGGTTGAGCTTGATTATTTTGGAGGTCTTTTCTAATCTTAAATATTCTATGATTGTATAGTGAAGCAACCCCATGTTTTGATAACGTTGCTTTTAGGTTTTGCAGAACCGTAGTCAGTTTTATGTATGTGAGCTGTTCAAGTTATTTAATAGTCTCTCAAATCTGCCATTTTACACGCTCCCCCTTTTTTTTATGAATAGAGGTAGGCAAATGAAAAATAGCCTCGCAATCAGAAATTGTTCTTCACAAAAGGTTAGTGGGGAAAGTGGAGATGTGAAAGTACTTTTAAATAGCAGAGGTAGTCTTTGGCATGATAAAAAAGACGACATTTTTGTCTCACATTCATTTAAATTGAAAAAAAAATCTTTGGAAATAATGAAAATTAAAACTGCTTTTGTCTCCCTGTTGTAGCATTCTGAACAGAATTTTAAAAGACCAAGTGATTTGCTGCAGTTTGCTGAATTCCCCCTCTTGATATTTTGCAGGGACGGAACACTCTGTAATACCAAAGCAAGGATTTTGTCTGTGCGTTTATTGTGTTAATGTGGTTAGAAAAAAAGTGCTTTAAGGTTTTGTTGAAGCTTATCCAGTAACAAGATGTATTGAGATGACTCGCATATCTTAATAGCGAATTTTTCATCTTGTTAATAAGGAGGAAATGTAAAGAATATTATCAAAATAGGCTGTCTGACATGCAGAAAATGTTAAAACTTTATCACATTGCAACAAAAATAAACTCATTTGTGGCTGCACAAAAAATTATTAAGCCTTGTGTTTGCCTGCTATAAATTTGATTTATTCCTGTAGTAATTACAGTCGCTGATTCAGTAAAAGTTGAAAACATTTTTTTTCCCAAGCATAACAAGACTTCTGCATTTCCATTGCTGCTGCATTGCAACACTTTGAACTTGCTTAGCAGACATGACAAAAGGTTTTAATTAAAATACTAGTGAGATAAAAAAAAATCATTTGTCTGCATTAACTTTGTATGTTTCTCATAATTCTTTAATTCTTGTAATAAAGGAAAAATACCATGACTGAGATAAGAAATTGTCCTCCCTCCTTACTCCCTGCATCAGTAAGGGATTGTGTTGGAGCTCTGGGATGTTTTGCTTAATCCCACTGCGGGCTCTGAAGCGCTTTGAGATGTTTCTTGGTTGCACGGATGAGTAGGAGGTACTTAGGAGGCTTCATTCACCAGCAGGAACATGATCCTAGCATGGTTAAGTGTGTGCTGAAATCTATCCGAGTATCCCAGCCTTCCCAGCTCCCAAGTAATTGTAAAATAACTCCTTCTTGAGTTTTACCCCGTTTGAATATTCTGAAATTAGACTATCAGCTACAAACTTGGTAGGGTATTCCAGGGACCTTCAGTAAGGTCTTCTACAACAGCCATGGTGAATTTGGGATGAGGCTAAAATGAGAGATCATTCATTATCACAATTCATTAAATCTTTCCACTTTTTTTTTGCTACTTTGTAATAAATATCTAATTCTCTGAAACATGATTTAAACAACGATGTAAATCAAGCAGAAACTTTGATGTAAATCAATCACTTTGATCTTACTTTGTTACATTTCTCAAAGGAGGTGTTGATTATTAGTAGTTTGGTAATTATTATATTGCCCTGATTTGCTGCTAAGTACAGCAAAGGTAAGGTCTTATAAGCATACATTATAATTGTCTAACTATGCCAGTTAAGCATTCAGATACTTCATGATCATGTTTTTGGTAATAAATATTGAGTGCTGAGTATAGAATTGTATTGATGTCCGAATTTTAGTTCAGTTAAATTGCATGAAACAATATTAAATTGTTACCTACCTTTTTTCTTAAATTTACTGGATACGGAAATCAAAAGCAAACTTAATTTTGCTTTTTGAATTGGTAAGGGAGTACTTTCAAGATTTAAAATAATTATGGCATTAACTCTGGATAGTGACTGGAAAATGGGTTTGGCCCTGGAGGATTTTGTAAATGGTAGATCTGATTCTCTTGTACTTAATGTTTATTTCTAGACTGGAAAATGAAAACAAATCTTCATGCTATGTTATTCCTTAATTGTTTTCTTATTTTGAGCAAATCAAGTCATTGAACAGAATTAACTGAATAAACTGAAATTAGGAAAAACCCTAGTTCTACATCAACCAAAAGGTCAATCACTATTAGATTTGGTTTAGTGCATTACTTTCAGTTGTTTAGCCTTGTGATTTGCTTCTCTTGAAGGAATGGGAAGCAAATGTAGGGTTTTTTGAATGTGTATTAAATTTGAATACTTTTGGTATATTAATTAATTTAAATGTTATGCTTTTTAGAAACATATAAAATACATTGTAATGCTTTAGAAACATAAACCTAGTTTTTATTAAGTACTTTTGAGACATTTTTAAAATATATTTTAAGAGGAAATATCTTATTTCTCAAAGAAAAACCTTTAACAATACAAAAAGACAAATTCATGTATCAGTTTCTTTTATTCCATGTCACTTGTACAAGCACATTACAGGATTCCAAGAAATTACAATCCCTTCCATTTGTGATTACTAGAAATAAGAACTCTGGCTATCCAATGTTGATCATTGTGGTTACTCCACTGTTTGGTACTGTTCATATACTTCAAAATAAGTATTGCTGATGAAGCCTTCATAATTAATGTGGAAATCTGTATTGTACTGTGTCAGTTACATCTGGTGTCACATTCAATTTTCTATGAATTTCAGAAGACAAATATTTCCATGCATGATGGTATAAAGGCAGAATTGTAGAGCAAAGTGGGAATGCAATGCATTTAGTTTACTATTATCAGTATATTCCCTTTTTTTGTGCTTTATTCACTTATATAAAATTGAAATAGAGGCAGCTCTGAGACAGGATTTTGGCTTATTTTACTGAGCAAAAATAGTGTTTGTATTGTAAATAACTTTTTAAAGTGCTCTTTATTTTAATACTTTCTGTTATAGCCGATCACTCACTGGGGATTATAACTCTTAATAATTCTGGTATGGGAGTGGGGAAAGCTGTTTTTTTGTTTTAAAAATATGCTTGTCTAGATTTTGTGAGTGTATCCATCCACATTTAATAAGCATCTATAATAGATGGTGAGTACTTATGGATGTGTGATATAGTGAGTTCATCTGTTTTCACCTCGGACATGTGTGTTCTATTTTTAAGCTGCAACTCACCTTTACTCCATTGGCAGGGATTGGATATTCCTGTCTGAATGGTTATTGCGATTCCAGCTCATTTGGCACAGTAACATTGCTGTTGCTGAACAGCAAACCTTTTGGGTTGATGCAGATTGATGCTATTTCATTTCTAATTCTTTCTTACCCTCTTAAAGAAGGGGTAAAGAAAAAAGTTTGGATGTTCCTCTTAATTGTCCAGTGTTAATGCATTTTTACAGGTCTCCAGGCTTTGTGTCAAAAGCCTTGTAGAGAGGCAGATAAATATCAGCTCTTCAGTGCAATAGAGGACACAGTTCAGGCAACACTAATGTGAACTTGATCTAATAGTTCCTCTGAAATCTCCCTTCATGCTGTTTATTGCTTTTCTTGGATTTATGCTGTAGCAAGATGTTAATGGCACTTGAAGATTATCCTGTTGCAGTGGAGTCTGATGCAACAAGTTGCAATGGATTGAAAAGAAACCTTTCCATTGTATGTTTTCAATTAATTCTGTAACATCTGTTTCTTATAACATGAAAGTCTCTTTTCTGTTATGGTCAGAATTTACTGTCTTGTGGAATAAGCCACTGGGCAACCAAAGGAGACTGAGAACCATTAATCCTCAAGGAACAGCCCTAGTCCTGACCTCACACTGTCTGTTGTATCAGTAGCACACTTGCAAATTCTTGTAGTAGTGTAGTTGTTTGAATGTTTTATTATCTCAGATTCACTTCTGTACCCCTGTGCTGGAGGTGTTCTGCTCTTCTGGTGTTGACAAGATACCAGTGTAGTCTTTTCTTGTTCTAAAAAAACTTCAAAGTCCTCTAGACTCCCTTAAAGTAATTTCTGTACAGGCGTCTGCTTGATGTGGAGCAGAGTCTTGCAAAAGAGGAGGTGGGGAACCTCTGAGCAGTGCTTGGAGAGTGCTCCTTTCTAATTCATCCTGGACAAAGCAGTAGTAACAGTGTTCTGATCCTTACCTTTTTTCCAGGCTAGCTGAGTATTAGCACAGGTGTTTCTTGACAACAGCGTTACCATGGCTTATGCAATGTGGAAAGATGGGATTTCGAGATCTTGCCTACACAATGAAATATTCCTTTGGGTTTACCCTTTGCAGACTCCAAGGTTGGGCTGGCTGTTGAGGGATGGATGTTTTGGATGAAACAGGGGCCGCCACTCGAGTGTCCCATTCAGTGACAGATACTCTGTGTGCAAGAAAAGGCTGTTGTGTAGTAGTTGGTTTCTTCTTAAAAAGAGTAACTCTAATCCTAATTCTTGGTAATTAACTACTCTTAATTCCTAAAACATGTGTCTTTATCCCTTTGATTACTCAGTAGCTAATGGTAATTTGTATGCCTGTCATCCTTGTCTCCTCATTCATTAAACCTCTAAGTTCTCAGAGTCTGCATTCATGTGATGCATTTGTTTAAGAGCTCGGTATTCCTTGACGGGGACAGGAGGCACTATGTGGCAACCCGTATCAGAAAAGGGATTCCTGCTTTTCCTCCTGATTATTTCAGCGCTGGGATGAAGCAGGTAAGTGGATGAATCTTTGGGGGAGTGGGAGGAGGTGCCAAAGGAGATTCCTAGTGAAAATGAGTCTTTCAGGGAAACTGTTCATCTTGTTCCAACCTTTGCGCCTTCTCTTTTCAGGGAACAGCCAAGAAGTGTAGAGTCATGTAATAACTTAATAAAAGCTTCTAGGCAACTGGAAGGTCAGTGTCGCCTACGTATACTTGACTGCTGAAGTCCAGTCTGGTCTCTTCAACAAAGTTTCACAGAGACTATTCCTGTTTAGTCACTGGGAGCGTTGTTGTAGTGCTGTGTGTACAGGAATAACATGAGAGCAGTGAGAAAATACATTGATATTGCATCAGCTGCATGAAGTGCTTCAGCCACATCTTGTTTTATCAAACTCATGCCTGTCTTGGCCTAGCAGTCTGGCTGCATCAGTACCAGTGAAATAAAGAAAAGCCTTTGTTTTGGCACATCTGAACAAGATGACATAGCTGCTGCCCTTCAGTGCTCAGCCAGAGCTGTGGGCTGCGTTTCGACGTGCCCCTCTACTCCTGCAATGCAGATGAGCAATTGTTCCTGCTCCTTTGACAGTATTGGGAATGGGGTGGGATGTTCAGCTGTGCTTGTATGATATGGTAACATATTAGTTGGATATATCTGAAAAAAATGTAGCCCCCCTCCCTCCAGTGTAGACAAGATAACAGTCTTTGACTTCAGCACTGGTTTTGCTGTTCAATACAGAAAATACAGTAAAAATGCAGCAAGTAAAACACAGGCAGGGACTTCAGGGGCATCAGAAGTCAAATTCTTGGTCAAACCTTGAGTTTCCCAAGGCAAGATACTATGCCTAAGGAATATCCCAATTGTGTGCAAGGACACAGCTAAACAGGCATCTTCAGTTTCCAGCTGGTGAACTCATATGAGAAGTTTTGATACGCTTAACCTTATAGGCATTTGGGGCATACATTTTTCTCCTTGCCATAGGATCCTGAACGAAGAAAAAGCATATAAACAGTGTTCCTAGATCTCATACAGGTGAGAGCAGTGGCTATGTCATTTCTCCCTGGAAAACCTTTTAACTTGTTCATCGAAGTTAGTCATGCTTGGCACTGTGGGTAAGAGAGAGTGTTCAGAATTGGATTGTCTTAAGAAATGTTTTGGCTTATGGTGAGGGATTTGTTTGCTTTGTGCCTAGAACTCATGTTTCAGTGTTCAGCCTGCTACTGAGAACCCACTGCTAAAATAACAGATAATCTTTCACAAAACACTACCAAGAAACCAAGCACTTATCAGCTCCTCCTGTCGTCCCCCCCCCCTTTTTTTTTCCAGAAGAAAGCTGTGGAAGATTAGACAAATATGTGTGTTTGTTTTAGTAGTCCTGCTTTGGCTAAGTCAGTCTTGGGTGTTGGTGGTCTTTTGGATGGTGCCAAGTGCTCATCTGCCTTCTATCTCAAAGCTGGAAAGGCCACGAGCACATCAGGAAGCAGATACTGAGTGTGTCTCTCTGGTTGTACTGGGTCTTTATCACTTGAGCCAAGAATGAAATGCCAGCTCCTCCAGCTCTAGAAATACTCATGACTCAGTATGGTAAAGGGCCTTGCAAATATTTGCCCAGTAGTGGCAAAAGAAAGGACGTGTTGTTTCTGCCACAGTTTTGTATGCTTTCCGACTGCCTTAGTGTGTAAGGATGCTGTGTTAGAAGGTTTGGAGACTCCCAGGCTCTTAGTCGGCATTCTTGCTGCGGTAGGCAGGGGCAGGGTTTCTTCTCGGCTGCATGCCTGGGATTGTTCATGTGCAGACCTTTTGAGCCCTTGTGAAGCACATGGGATTCCTCTGTACAATCATGGCTTGGTTCTCCACGGTCTAACTAGCCCTTCATTTGAATCGTGCATTTTGTTGTCTTTTGTGTTTTGTAGACGTTGAAATCTGAAGTGATTGCTGAGCTGAGAGCGCCCTTGTGACCCAAAACTGCATTTTCCATAAACTGGCACTTGGAATCATTAAAGATGGATTGGTTTTTTTTTTTTAAATTGTTCTATCCTTCTGCCCAGCTCTTTTTCACACTCTGGAGAAGCTATGATATTCTTTGGATATCCATGGAGTTCTTGAATAAATTAATGTACTATTTGGAAAACAAACTCACTTTGTAGTTTAGTATCAAAGCGAAAGAGGCCTCAACGCTAACTCTCTCTGTGTAGCAAAGATCAGTGTCGCTCAGACATGTACAAATCCAATGTTTCTTCATCTTCTCAAGTGAGTTTTCTCAGTGATTTGCAGAATATCAGCTTGGTTCTTTATTATACAATATACAATTTCTGCAAGCCAGATATTCACCAAAGGTAACATTAGACACTGAGTAAATAATTGTTTCCTGTCACGCTGCATTAGTAACTGGGAAGAAGGTGTTTCCTAATCTGTGTTTGTACAGAACTAAATATAGCTCTAGTGAAGCTTAACTTTAGTTTCCACCATTCGGATCCCTAGGAAGTTCAGTACCATGTTTGTCAGTCATCGAGAAAATTACTTTAGACATTCTTGCTTGCTTCCTGCCCTCCCACTTCTGAGTTTTATAGGCATAGGAACATCAACATGAGGCTAACTGAACTCTCAGAATGTCCCGTTAGTCCTGGGTTTTTGTTACCTGCAGGGAATATTGCAGAGATTTTTTTTTTTCTGCTGGGAGTTTTAGGATAGCAAGCCCTGGCCACATTCCATATTTAACCAAGGACAAGGTTAAACTGTCCTGTAGCTAACATTTTCAGAAAAAATACTCTGGTTTTTTTTTTCCCTGTTATTGATGCCATGATGCGAAAGATCTTAAACTATTAAGAAGTATTCAGATTGGACCAGGGAAATCATACTGTGTGCCTGGTAAGAAAAATCTGGTGTTGTAGAAAGGTGTATTGAATAGATTGTGTCTCCTCCTTGGGAAGTGCACAAGCTGATGCCTGCGCCTCGGTGTCTGGTCTGCCAGCTGTGGGTTAACAACCTTCAGCCTGCATCTGCACTGAAAAGGCAACGCCGCTTCCTAAGCTGAGGGACGTGCCAAATGCTGAGTTGTGGAGCTTAAGTCCTTCAGTTGGCATCTGTGAGAAGGATGCTTCAGGTTCATCTCTTCCAGTGGGGCTAGGTGCGAGCCTGGACTCAAGGAGTTAGTCCCATTCCTTTTAATTTGTGTCTGAATTCACAAAGAAAAGCTCATCCTCCCTAATTATCCCTGCTTGACGGCAAGCAGGATGAGTGTGTTTCAGAGGTCTGAGGGGTCTTACATTGAGGCTTCGTGGGAGACCAAGACAGTACTTAGTCAGTCATCTGTGTCACTTCTTCAACCTTAAGTGTGTTACCAAATTCATGCATTTTATCAGTGTTCTGCCCAACTTTCTCATCTTATGGGTGATGCATATAATTAGGAGGGGGAGGGAATAAGTTCGCTGTTGCTAACGGGGAGGAGGAATCCAGTGTACCTGGTGCTGGCTGTCTGCCTGTACCTGTATCTCTTACTTTAAGCAAGATCCTTTGAGGAAATGATCTAAAGAAATCCTAAGAAAATTGCTTAGGCTTGTAACAGCTTTCCTTCTGGAAGACAGAGATTTATTTATACGGTAGGATGTGACAGGCAATTCCTGGTGCCTCAGCTCTGTCTAAGGTGTGAGTGATCGCTGGAAATGCTAGTGATTGCATTAGAAGCTTTCCTCCCTCCAGTGGGGAAAGTGTTTGAGCTTGAACTCTCCCCTCATTGCAATCTTTGAAGTTTGGATCTTTAAAACGATTCTCCACTCCAAAGATGTACCAGTCATCCTTCCCATCTGAGATGGGCTGGACCAGGCTCCCTTCAGAGGCCATTAAAGCTGCTCGTTTCATCCTCCAGAGAGGTTGGCAGAGAAAAGACATAAGTAAGTAATTATTCCCTGCCTCTCCTCCCGGTAGCTGAGTGAGCTGTGGAAGTTGAAACATCATTAAATCTCTGAGCAGCGCGGAGGGGCTGCAAGCCTCTATAGCCAGGGAGCCTTGTGGCACACAGCGGAGGGGCGGGCTGAGTAACAGGTGCTGTTTAGAAACTAATTAATATTTGTGAATGACAACGAGCTATTGGTAAGAAAACAAATCAGTCTGCCTGTGAATATTTATGATGATGACTTTCAACACTGCTTGGATCGTGTAGTCCTTTTCCGGCTGCCGCGTCTCCTCTTTTGTCACAACATTTCACACCAGGGTGAAAACTTTCTCTGCTGCGTGGAGCTGTGCTGCGGGGTGCCAGCCCGCCGAGCAGCTCAGCAGAATTTTAGAAGAATACTTCACTTTTAGAAGAATATTCTCACCAGTTTGGTATCAGTGGGCTACTAGGTCCCAAGCATTTTAAATATCCTTTGCTGGTGGAGTAACCCATGCAATTTAGCTTGAGATTTCATCCCATTGAGAGCCAAGCCATGCACAGAGATAATGCTATGTTTGAAGAGAAAGCAGGTGTTAATGGTTGTTCTCCCTCCTAATGTTGTGTGCGAGGGTTTTACAGTAGATCAAACTTGCCTAATGTAATCTTCATAATGCTTTCATTTAAAATGCTCCCTGTGGTTTGTATTTGTGGAACTGAAAGAGCAGAATCTACTTTGTAGCTTGGTGGGGCGGGGTGTTCGATTGAACATATGTTCACACTGTCATTTGCGAAAGGTAATAGGTTTTTAACCTCTGTCAGTGTTAGACTGAGGTATTTATGGAGCTCTATTAAAGCTGTGCCTAGGCAGCTAACCTTGCAATACAGATTTTTCACAATTTGCCATTTTCTTGTGATAAGTTGCAGCTTTTCCTGGCCTCTCGCGGTGCCTCTTGCTGTGTCAGCCTGCATGGGAGCTTACCAAGAGATGCGGAGTTCCTTGCTGTTGACAATGCTCCATGAAATGCTTATAGCTACCGGTATTGTGTCTTTAGTAAATACTGGTGACGTAGATGGAAAAAGCAACCTCGAAGAATTTCAGAAAATATTCTTTTGGGTTTAATACGTGGAAGCTGGCAAAAGCTGTGGTGGTAGCAGTTGTGCTTTTGGTGGCAGAGGAGTGCGGATGCAGCTGTAGGTGCTGAGCCCTGGTTCCAGGGGAAAGTGCAGCATCGCCTTCGACCGGGAAGCTCTCAGCAGTGTCTCTGCTGCTCTTACTGGGCTTGAGTTTAGCTCAAGAACTAGGTGTGTTTGGGGAATTGTTTGTTTTAAAGGAGGAAGGTGCAATTTAGTCTGCTAAAATGCAATTGGTATGGTCTCTCTTCAGTCACTTTAGGCTTTTAACAACCTAAATTAACATGATGGAGACTGCAGCCTGCTTCAGAGGAGGTTATCTCCAGTGAACTGCCATTACCACTTTCGTCACTACTGATTAAATTTTCCTGTTAATGTTTAATCCTAAACAGCAATGCCTAATGCTTATATGCCCTTTCTCTGTATAAGCAGAACATCTGTTTTATAAAGTTGTCTATGACTTCCAAAACTGAATCAACGTACAAATTTAAATACACGTGTCGGACAAACAGATGCAAAGGAATTCAAAGCGTAAGCGATCACTTCAGCATGCACAGGACCTGTTGTGGAAGTGGCTCCCAGGGGTCTTAAATTACTTATTAAACAGTGCTTGGTATGATTGAGTATTTTCTAACGTCATCTTAGAATTCTTTACTCCCTGTCTCTATCTTTATTTCCAGTGTAGAGGTGTGTTTCCCCTTCCTTTTGTAGCAGTCGTGCTGCTGTGGTGTAGCTAAGAATAGTTGACTTGAACTGCCCCTCCTACGTAAACATAGACCATACTTAAGCTTTGGGGAGAAAAGAGTCTGTAGTGAAATACGTGCAGGTGTACCATGGGCTGCAACTATGCGTGTTAGAACTATAGGCAATTCCATAGGGTTTCCAAAGAATAAATTAAAAGGCAATGCATAAAAAGTAGTATAACAATTAGCAGCAGAGACAGATACATTTAAGGGAGGATATTAATTTAAATTGATGGCTTACAGAAATTTGAAGCGTTTTTATGTATTTAATAGAGGGTTGCTGTTTAAGTAGCTTAAGTATCTTTCTCTGTATTCAGCGTGTCTTGGGATTTAACAAACCACTTACTGCTGGATGGATTCCACTCAGATGTTGCTGCCATTCTTGCAACAATGACCAGCTGATGAAGAAAAGTGAAAAAAGGCAGTACCAAAATGATCGTCTTATTAGTCGTGGGGGGACGGAGGAAACAGATTTGTATAATGTCTTCTATTAATTTAGTGTGTGTCTTGAACATGGGCATCAAGGTGGACATGTGCGTGCCTTATAGGGGGGATGCTTCTCTAAAATTCCAGCCTGAGGGATGGAAACTGACAGTGTGGGACAGCTGAAGATGGTAGCTGGTGACCTCACACTGAGGGAGAGATGCTGGGATGGAAATTTGGATCCTGTATGAGAGGGGGTGAAAAAATTATGACATTGTAGAGAAGAGAGCTTGCAGGAACAGAAGAAAGAGGGATGACATAGTCAAAGTTATGAAAAGTATGTTGAGGAGCATTATGCATAGATGTTGGCAGGGTAAGACCTCCGGGTTTAAAACAGGAACACGCTCTGAATGACTGCAGCGAATGCTGCCAGTGTGTGCCAGAAGTAAATATAGTAGAGTAAGCACTGCTACAGAGTCACCAAAGTCAATGCTGCATAACATAAAATTGCATAATATATTTGTTTGTCAGGGTTATTGGAGCACAGTTTTAAATGGATCAGAGTCCTTGGAAAGGTGAGTGTATTCTGGTTCCCTGGGCTGAGGTTTCCGATATGTCCCAGTCTGATCTGGCAGCAGACTGCCAGCAGAAGGGGTGAGCTTGCCGGTCCCCTCCTACCAGCTCCTGTGCTCGTCCGACTGGCTCATGAGCTGTTCAACTTGCTGTGCCGGGGGGAAGCGAACTGCTCTCTCTCCACTGAAACAAAATGTGAAGGGATTTTTATTTTCAGCTGGCCAACTCAGGTTGTAAGGATATGAGAGGAGTGCCTGTGTGTGAGGGTAGGTGGAGGTGTCTGTGAGCGCATGGAGCAGCGGGCGGGCAGGCTGTCTCAGCCTCGTGTCCCACCTTGGAGCTGGAGTGAACCACCGGCGTTTCTCCCCTCTCCCACTAAGGATGCTGTTGGTGCGTGATGCAGCAACCGTCAGAGACCCCGTCACGCTCACCGAAAGGCTACTGAAACTGTTTGCAAAATGAGTACTATTTAAATGGTAAAGACTTTATAAATAACGCATTCTACGCATTTGCATAATTTTGAATCGCTTATCCTTCCGAGGGCTGTAGTCATTTGGCTCATGTTGAAGAATACTTAACGGTGTAATTGAGCTCAAGCTGCCGGTTGCGGAGCTGAGCTGACGCTCAAGATAGAAGGTGTGTTTTTGAGGAGACCGTCCGTGTTCTCTGAAGCCGTCCCAGGCGCCGGGGAGCAGTGCCCTGAGGGCTCAGAGCACTGCGGGTGTGACAGGCGAGAGGCACGGTCAGGGCTATGACGGGCTGAGATGTCTTTCAGAAGGAGCTTGAGACCTGGAGCATTGGAAGTGCGACGGATCTCCTTCCAGATAGCTTGCAGGGTCATGACCTTAGGAGGCATCGGGAGAAAGAAACTTTTGCTCTGAGCTGGGTAGGATGCAAGTTGTTAATAAGCTGGGAATGCTGGAGAAACACATCTTTACTTTGTGCAGTCACCAGGTGAGAGTGAGCCACAAGGATGGCGCTGGGCAGAAGATGGTGAGGTGGGGTGACAGAGGAGGTAGGTCATCTCAAGGATGAGGATTCATCTGAGAGCAGATTCCAAGAATTTTGGTGGTAAAAGGAGTCCTGACAGAGAGGTGGTGTAATTAATTTTTATCGTCAGGAAAATAAACTTCAGGGAAAAGCTGTGTAAGCTGCTGAATCAATGTTGGCATGAGAACAAATAGATAAAAACTGTTCAGGAGTAAATGTAAGGCTGAAAATTAGAAGTTTTTAACTACTGGAGGAATTCAGTTGGTATCAAATACAGAAGACTGGCAAAGGGGGCTGCCAGTACATTGGTTTCTGTTCCTGTGATCAGAATTGTTTGACATGGTGCTTGTCACAGAGGGCTTGAGCTGGTGGTCTGTACAGGAAATCCCTTTCCTTTGTGCGTCTCTGTGTGGTGGTGGATTGTCACAACGGAGTTGTGTCCAGGTAGGAAAGGGGAAACTATACCTTGTCATCATGGTTTTAAAACTGTCCTTATGGGAATATGTGCTGAACTCAACCGCCTCCTCCCCAGGATGGGGAATTCACATTGTTGAGTGAAGTTTTAACCTTTGCTTTACATTTAATGTGTGAATTTCTCCGCTGTTGTGGTCATTTATGACACTTATTTTTGTATTTGCTTTTTTTCTTTCCTAGGTATTTTTATGGCCTCTGTCACAGTGGTGTCTCAGTGTCTCCCAGGCATTTATGGATTTATTCTGAGAACGTTCCTGTGAGGTAGGGAAACGTTATCACCTTCATTTTACGGACTGGGAACTGAGGGAGAGGGAGTTAAAGGTTGTAGGAGGAGGCTGTACTGCTGACTGCCAGCAACTTTTATTGCCCTAATCCCAAACCCAGCTACTTGGCTTTGGTTTTTCTTCTTGTTTTTTAGTTGGGTTTGGGTTTTTTTTTGTTGTTTTGGTCTTTTTTTTTTTCCGGTCTGAGTTTTGATAGAAACAATCTGCCAGGGCTGGGAGGACCTGTGGAAAATATGATTAGGGTTACCGGTGTCCTTTTTTTTAACAGTTACTTATGAGTTAAATGCCTTTCTAAAAATATCAGCAGATCTGTTTGTTAAATGATTAACATGTTTAGACTTTCAACAGATAAGCTGTCATGCTTATTTGAGTCAGTAACTCCTTTATCCTACCTGTCTAGGCTTGTGGCTGCTGAATTCTTACTCTACCTAAGCTAACGCCATCCCAATCACCTAAAGCAATGCCAAGAATTTCATCATCCATGCAATGATCTGATTCATGTCAAGACAGGTGTAAAGTTTCTCAAGCACACTTATGTGTAATTACTGTTTAACTTTATTTTTCAAAGGTCTTTCTAAGACAGCTAAAATGTTCAACTTTGAGATCCCAGGTTCTCCCAGAAATTGGATTTCAGTGCCTGATTAGTGATACTGATCCCTTGCAAGAGTATTACAAAGTTCCTGACACGTGTGCACACTGAATTACACTTTACATCATAAAATGAAATATAATTAGTAACAGCTTGAAAAATGTCTTTTTTTTCCACTTCAGGTAAGGAATTTGAGCCTTTCTTTCGCTTCAAGTTGGTATTGAAGTGTGACTTTTACTACTTGTGGAATTTTCTTAGAGCTATAGCAACATTACAAATTATGAAGACACCAGCAGCCTCTGACAATTAAATATTTTCATTGTGTATTAAAATAAGCAACATTATTAAAATGATAACATTGCGAAGAAAATATTTAATGCTATCTTTCTAATTTTGCAGTTTGTAAAACACAGATATTGGATTACTTTTATGCTCTTTATTAATGTATACTATGTGTCTTTGTGTCCCTAAGAATGAAGCCCGAATGACTCATGAACTGTCGCAAAGTGTACTAAATAAGATTAAAGAGCTGGCCAGTGACCTTAACAGTCAATTAGTCTATGCATTACTCAGCCCAGTATTTGTGGAGTGTAGAAGGAAAGCAAAAACTCATTAGCTAAGATGCTGATGCTTGAAACAAACAAGATTTCCCTAAAACCAGGAACTGGTCTTGTTGTTTGCGTGGGGATCGAAGCACTCGTAGTAGGTATGTCTTTGTGTATGCGTGTTGGAAAGTACTGCTGGTGTGGTCCTGGGGAGCGGAGAAAAGGCTGCTAATGAGCTTTTGTTCTCAGAACCTTTTGGAATAGGTCCTGCCAGGCAGTGATGATGTTGGTTTGGGCAATGGCAGGTGCAGTAGGAGATGTTGCTCAGGTTCTGGGATGTGCCATCTGAGAGTTTATGCAAAGACTGCATGAATGGGAGGGCTGTTTTCAGAAACCTCGTGTTGACGGGAGCAGCAAGGTAGGGAAGAGCCTCTTGGCGTGGCATGTCGCATGCTTGGTTTTCCTTAGAGGAGAGCCTGGGGTTGGCAAAATTGCATTTGGATGCACGTGGGAGTGTGGGCAGAAAGGCTCTGGGCCGCTGTGCCCACTGAAGAGCAGGGTTTGAAAGACTGTGGGGAAAATGACGGGTTGCTCAGTACTGAGAAGTACATCCAGGCCAGATCTTGCACCCCTCACCAGCTCCCCCGTCCCTCCTAGTCTCACCTGGCCCCCATGGATTGACCAGCATGAGATCAGGCTGGCACGGGCAGCAAGGCTGAGCTCGTCCCAGAGGTGGGATAACTTGGTGAGATGCAGATCCAAATAGCATCTGGACTATGGGAGAGGCTGTCATCTTTAGGATGACATCTAACTAATCATCTGCTTGTAGTTTTATATTGTGTTCAGAAGCATCTTAGCGCAGTCCTGGGTTGTCGACGGCCACCTCCCTGAGAGGGTGCTGGGTAGTGACAAAACTGAACTGAGAGCAGTGCCAGCGCTGCACGGGTGCTCAGCCAGCAGCTTGGCCGTGCTGCTCCTCAGTAAAACAGTGGTCCTTGAGGGCTTCTCGGTTTTATAGCGCTTCTTTCCTGGTATGTGCAGTTATGTGCGCTTTCAGCTGACCCTGGGAAGTTCTTCCATCATTCTTAATGTAAACTCAGGTATTGGGAAATGAAAGATGACAGACTTGGTCCATACAAAATGTGACTGAAAGCACAGTTTGAGTGGCATGCAGTAACATCTATTAAAGTAAATCAATTTTTCTGAACATAAATTGGGCAGAATATCCCTGATCTAGGTCATAGTTTATCTGTAGGGTTTTCTTTTAAAGTAATTTCCTTAATAAAGTCCATCTGATTTGAGGAGGGTCAGGGGAACCTGGGAAAACCATACTTGCTGTTCAGATAAATGGGAGAAGAAAGAAAAGGAAGACTTTTCAATCATGTCAGCCTGAATCTAAAGCATCAAGGAATGATGTTACAGGAGAACCCCTGAAGATAAACTGTAACCTAGATTAGCAGAATACAGATTAAGTTTTCAGGAGTTTGGAGACTGCAGTTCATCCTGAAGCAGTCTCTTGACAGGCGTTTAAACTGAAATTGTTGTATGGTTGCTCTTTGGATATACAAAAGTACCTAAAGTTTCCATTTGAATGTTACAGTCCCAAAGATAATAAATTTATTAAAATGAAGACTGCTTGCAAAAGATTCAAAAATCTAAACTCAGTATTTTCCATTTGAATTGGCTATTGCTAGGGAAAAGTTATATATCTGTGTGATTGTGGTTTGAGGGGATTTTATACGTGCGGTGGTACCACTGAAAGCTGGGCACTGGACTCACAGTTAAAACTGAGGTGTCTGCAGGATTGGTTCTCTTCATTCTTGCTTTAAAGTGTAAAACAGTTGTCATCAGGTCACGTTGTCCTTTTCTAATTCTTTAAATATTTATTTTTTTTTAATTTATTTGCATTTTGGAAGAAGTGTTGTGATACCATGTGGTAATTTAAGAGGTATTTTCTGCAATATAGTTCATGCATTTCTACAGAAGGTTGGCACAAAGCTTACGTGATTCAAAGTTATTTGACTGTGTGTTAATGCCACATTGGCTAGAATGTATTAATACTTAATGCAAAATGCTGAGTTACCTGTTACTTTTCACTCTAACACAGTGAACAGTATTTTCAGACTGTATTTAAATGACAGCCTGGAAAGGGCATTGGCTGAATTAATTGTAGCTCAGCATTCTTTATGTATGGCTATATGTTTGTTTGGACTGAAGAGTCTATAAAGGTCATTTTATCTTACAAATGAGTGGAGTACTTTAATATATTGGTAGCCAAAGGGCACGGCTGCTGGCCATTTACCTGCTTTCACATGATGTGAGCTGGAGAATGTGTGTGGAGAGGGAAGGGTGGGGTTTAAAGCTCCACATTCAGACTAGTAAAATTCATCTCTCTTCCAAGGTGGAGGCTTTAAGCTGTCTACGGGGTTATGTGTTTTCAAAAGAAAAACAACATCAGCAGAAGCTGGAGAAGTTACAAGGTTTAAACATACTTGCAAAATTGAACATGAGCTTTAGCCCTCTGGTCCTTTTTCATTTCCTTTTCTATTATATAATCAGCATATTGGTAGGTAGCTTTAGTTTTGTCACTTCACCCATTTAATTAATTTAGCTCTCCCAGGGTTATGCAATAAAGGTAGAATCTCCATAACTGGCAACGTAACTCTGTCATCCCACGGAGTCAGCACTTGCTCGCGCTCTGGCGCAATGGGCTTGAATAGCTGCCACGCCATGTGTGTGTTTTATAAACCTGAAACAAGTGCTGAACTCATTAAAAATACATGCTACAGAAGTTAATGTGCATAAGGAGTTTTGGTACCGAGACTGCCTTTGAGGATACATTTAACTCTAATTAACTTGGTTTCGTTCTATCTGCTATCAGCACAGGCTTGGCTGAAACCACCCGGTATTGGTTAGACTTCTGGTTTGAAGGAGAGCCTGGGAGGACGGAGGATTAAAACCCACACAGTTGTGACTGTGGCCAGGTTCCCGGTGCCTGTGTGGACTCCCGGGACTGCCTTCTGTGGGAGCACCGGGGCTGTGCCGGGCACGAGCACCGGCTGTGCCATCCTGCGGGCAGAGCACCACGCCAGGAGGATACACATCCTGTCGTACTCTCAGGCAAAACTCTGGATTTATAAAGAGGCCTGAAATAATGAGGTTTGCCAAGCTGTGACTGAGCAGTCGCATGATACCAAAGTCCTCTGACTAAAATAGTCTGGATTTTTCCACTAATAGAATAAAGAACAGCAGCAGAGACTACTGATATTTCACTGGTCTGGCTTTTCTCTCTGTTCATACCTTTTTTCTATTCATCATTAGCTCAAGGGTAATTTCCAAGATTCTGCTAGTTATGACCTGTTTTTCAGGCAACAAGACAGGGTTTACTGATGGTTGCATTTCTGTTAAGAACAAATACAAGAATACATGGTCTAGAAATACTGGGTGGGTTTTTTTGACCTGGCAGTGTTGGAAATCAAGCTTTGTTATTGTGTCCAGTAAAGCAGGTTTCACTGAAAGCTGATTATAGTATTTTGTGAGAGAAGGTTTTCACTGTATCATTCTGGAAGAAAATACTCACAGATCCATATTCAAGAGCAGATGGCTGTATTTTGTGTAAGTGAAAGAATGTATGGATTTGTTGCATTTTCATTTCTGCTAGCAAAAGAAAACACTTTCCCCCCCCCCCTTTCTTTTTGACTAGTACTAGGGTATTAGTCTTGCAAAAGGAATTTCTTGGTAGAAACATCAGGTAAAATGTATTCTGGCTTTAAACACTGAGAAGGAGGGGGGGAGCCACCACCCAGCAGTTTTTGAGTGTTCATCATTTCCTGTAAATTGGACCTTTTAAAGTGTTTCAGGTTGGGTACACTAGAAATTGAGGCATTCAAATCACTAACTGCTTTTGAGAATGACAGCCAGAATCTCCATTAACGTTGCATCTTCTGCCTAGGGGATCACAGAACAGAGACTGATGTGTCTTTGAGGATGGAAATGGAGCAGTTTAAGAAGTTACAGTGCTTCAGCGGGGATGTAGTAACAGCACACAACCTTGTCTAGTTCATTTTGCTGAAAAACAAAATAGAAATCACAGAGGATGATCTAAGGCTGTCTGTTTTGCTTTGCATAGAAGCAGACTAGCTATGCTTCTGTAATAAGTTGCCATGTCTCAGCTATGAGGATGGTAATTTCCAGTTGATGAAAGGTAAATTATAGCTCAAACAGGTGGGTGCATTAGAATCATAATGCGCTTCAAGATACCTGTCTCTGTTCACAGCAGAGTGGGACTGGCTGTGTGGTGTGGATCAGTGGTCAGAAATTTGATTCCCTACCCCTAACAATGATCAGCGCTGGATAACCGAGGCAATGGTACAGGAAATTATGCTTTTGATTTTCTAATATTTTATCTGCCTGGGAAGGGTTGACTTTTTTAAGGTACCAACCCAAACCAGGCTGGTTTAGTCACTGAAACAGTTCCTTCTAAAATGCAACTAAGTTTCTCTTTAAATCTTTCTCTGCAGACAAGGAGTTTATTGACATTTTTTCTTTTTTCCCTTCAGACTTCTCAGCTGAGAGTTGGTCTAAGCTATATAGGATCTTTAATCTGGCTTGGTTGGTTTGGTTTTTTTTCCTCTTTTCTAAAATGTTCTGCATCTCCAAAAAGCCAGAGTCATGATAGATGAATGGTCTGGGGTTTTTTGGCTGTTGTTACAGCTGAAAGATAAAATACTAAATGTGTTTCATGTAGTTATTGTATTGCTTCAGTGTGCCTTCACATTAATTAAAATTAATTTAAACAAGGTGTTAGAAGTAAAATGCAGGGTAGGAAAAGGATAGATCGGAAAAAGCAGATAAGATAGATGTATTCAAATAGTCAGAGCCCGGTGAAATTTGCCCTAGGGTACACCAGCAACTAGTCAAGCAACCTTTGAACCATTTACAATTATCTCTTAGAAATTATGAAGAGCAAGAGAGGTCCTGGAGGACTGAAAAGGGCAAATGCAATGCCTGCCTTTGAAAAAGGGAGATCCAGGGAGTTACAGACTAGTTAATTCAACTGCGATGCTTAGAGAATTGGAACAAAATTTTTAATCAGTTTCTAGGAATCTGGAGGATAAGAAGATGATAAAGACTTGGGGTATGAGTACCTGTGATGATACCTTGACTTCAGTAACTTTAGACGTAACCTCTTGTGGAATAGGGAAATACATGTATTTAATTAATATGGTAAACAAATAACTGTTCAAAGACTGTTTAAAGAGTATATACCTATAACTTGCTGTGAAAATCAGGAGAAGGGGGGTGACAGGAGGAATAGTGTGAATACACCCCTGTTTGTCTTGGGCTGAGCTTTATTTGCTGTTCTCTTTACTGATGTGGACAAGGGAATACTTACTAAATCTGCAAGTAAGCCCAAACTGAGAGGGGCTCAAGCATAGTGAAGCATAGTTCAGAATTAAATGGCTGCAGGAGACTGAAAAAGCATTTGGAAATCTGCAGCATATAACTTAATGAGCTGAAACAAGGAAATATAGAATGGAGAGGACGTGGCTAAACTGCACAGCTGGGGAAGAACACTTTGGGACATGTGCTGGATCACCACCTATGCGCGAGCTAACGGCTGCAGAGAGGACAGCTTCCATCTGGAGCGTATTAAGAGGATTGTAATTAAAGGTAATGGTTGTGCCTGGTCAGTGCTGCTCAGTGGAGCTGTGTCCAGCTGCAAAAATGGTACACCAGGGAGCGTGGGTTGGCTGGGGGTGTCCCCGGATGGGTCTGGAGAACAGATGAGATGTGGAGGTTGTTGGAGCTGGGTCTGATCCGCCTGTGGATGAGGAGACAGAGTTGATCAGTTGCTGTCTTGACCAGGGGATGAACAAGAGGTCCTCCCAGTTTATGGCAAAGCTGTAATTCCAATCCTGTAGGCCATCCACAAGTATGAGAGGGGCATTGACAAGTCAAGAAAGGTGCCAAAATGTGGAGGGAATCAGGCAGAGGACTGTGTGACTGGCCGGAGACTGAAGCAGGAGATGTGCAAGCAGTGGTCAAGGGAACAGTTCTCCCTGAGGCTGGGGCAGAGAGGGTCCGACTGCGGTCACCCACCTCGGGCGGGTGGCTGGGGTGACGATGGTGTCTGGCTCTTCCAGAGGGAGTACAGGGAAGTAAAAAGGGGCAAAGTTTGTAGGATGCAGCAAGGGATGTTCCAAAAGTTCAAGCTGAGAGTGGAAGAGCACTGGAAAAGGGTCCAAAGAGCTTGTGGCCCTTTCATCTTTGGAAGCGCTCAATAACCAACTGGGCAAGGCTTTGGACAACATGATCTGACTTCAGCGGTAGTGCTGCTTTGAGCAGTGGTTTGGATTAGGGACTTCTGGAGGTTCCTTCTCACCTGCTTTATTCAGAGATTAAATAAACTACTTCCATCCTCCTTTTCTTTTAGAGGATGAAATTTTTGAATGATAGGACTCTCAGAGCAGGGACAGTGCTCCTCCAGGTAATGTTAATCAATGGTTCAGAAGGGCCAGGTGTTACCGAGATTGCTTCCCTTTGAGTAGTGTCTCTTAATAACATAAAAACATTTGTTTTCTCAATCAGACTTCAAGAGGAAGCACTAATTAAATGTTTAAATTTCTTCAGTGCTTCAGCATTTTCTTTTGTTAAAAGCACCAGGCTGTTTTCTAAAATACAGGTGTTTAAATTCATAGCCTTTAAGAAACCTTCGCATCGAGCATGTGGATTGAATTGGGTGCTTGAAGGAGATTGTTGCCTTCTTAATGTAATAAACATATACGTAATCAGAGAAGCTGATTATTTCCCGTCACAATAAACAGAAAGAATGTGATCAGTGACTTCAGCATCTCTTTCTTCTTAGTGTTTTGCAAAAGTAATAGCTATGAGCTTGTAATACTGATATGCAATCTCTAACATGCAATGGTTAAATATTAATATACATTGGCTGTGTTTAAAGATCAAGAAGGACTCTTAGGTAATGAAACGTTAACTCTCTCTCAAGCTCCATCAAGTTTTGTAAGGTGACTCCTAGGAGGGGAGTGAGTTGCTGTTGGGAGTGGTGGTCTATTGCATGAGCCTTAGCAACAATTCAGTGCAATTGTTTTTCTGGGTTAGAATATTGAGAAATTGACACTAAGGTTTCTGTCGAGGTCTGATTTAATCACTTAAAATCATAGCCAAGCTGCTTGACGGGTGACTGCGTAAAGCGTACCCAGAGACTAATGGTCTCATCTGTCCCTGTTCCCTTAATCATGCTGATGGGTTTGGTTTTGAACCCGTGCCATTAAGCTGACAAGGCCACCTTGTTCTGAGGTTCAACGGTCAAAAGGTTATTTCCCATGATAGCTGTGACAGCCTGTAGGGTCACATGGTTGTGGAGCTGCCCCATCCTCCCTGCTGGGACAGTCTCGACTGGCGCTTGCACAGTGGCACGGAGACTTCAGGCCATATGTATAATCTCGGTTAATTGCGTTAGATATTTGTTCTCCTCATTTAGTGTTTGTTAAAGTCTCATTCATTTATGGTGTGAAATTTTATGATGTCCAAGTCTGATCCCGCTTATCTTGTTGACTTTATTCCAGGCTGTTTCTTTCCAGGCTTTGACGGTTCTGCTTTGCAGGCCAGCACGCAGGAGTGGTGACGGAGGCTTTCTCCTGAGTTTTACATGATAGTCATTAACTCCAGATGGCAAATGCTATTTTATGCTGTTGTAAAAGATACTTTGTTCAAATGAAGTTCTCTTTGACACGCAATGGAGTTGAGTTTTCTGGAAGTTTCAATTTATCTGTTTATCTCAGGAGCACGAATTACTTGCGTTGCTGGAGTTGGAGACCTTAACTGATGGGATACACAAAGAAGAAAGGCTGATACAACGAATGCTACAGATGCTATGACAAGAATGTCATATTTTTTGCTGGATAGCAAAGTGACTGATTGGCTGTAGACATTCCTGACACTGCCTGACGGAAAGGGTTATTTTATCTGAAAACAGTGCAGTTACAGATGAGAGAGCTCCTGAAAAACATCACTCACTTTTACTAGCGACATCCATCACTTCCTAATTATGGGTGCTTTCAGGTGGAGAATCAAGTTCTTTCCATTGCTCCTCTGGAGCTTTTCTTGTCACTGCGGCAGCAGCGTAGGGTTAAAGTCAGTCCTTTGTCCAGGGGCAGAGGGACCTGTGAATTAAATTAAGGCACATCGGTGTCTGTGTGTGTTAGATGGATATCACGCTGTTACAGGAATGGCAATGGCCAGCGACTGTGGAGAATGAATAATGCTTTGTGGCTTAACCAGCTACTTTGAAGTACAGAAGATCAGTTAAACTTTTTTGTTTGGAAGTTGGGAGTTTTCGTTGTCCTTTGAAAAACTGAATCAGATCAAAGCAAGACATGAGTTCAGTGAAGAGAGAAACCTGTGAAACATGAGAGAGTCCCTGAATTTCGGTTTTCCAGCACACGTGTTTATTTTCTGTGGCAGGACTGTGACTCCTCTGGATGGTCCAGGAGCTCTTGCGCCTCTGGATGTCCCTGGAGCTGCCTTGGCCACAGCACCTTCTTCCTCAGCTCTTGCTGGCTCCTGCCTCCAAGCACGCGGAGAGGACAGGGTCTTCCCACACCTCCTTGCCTGGCAGAGTGACTTCTGACAGAGCTACCTGCTCACCAGAGGGGCTGGGGCCACCACCAGGACAAACACTCCAGTGGGATTTTTCCAAAATGCTGACTTGGTTTGACTTTTTCCTGCTAAATTTGTTGGTTCTGGTAGTGTACTTCATATTTTCAATGCAGTTCCTGGCACTGCCTAGAGATCCAGTGCCGATTCCAAACCCTCTGCTGCTTCCTGGCATCAGAGCAGACATTGGCAGCTGTGTCCATTATACAATGGCCTAATTGATCAGAAATCATTGTATCTGCAGGAGCCCTTTGCACGGCTGAATATCTTGCATTCCAGTTTGTTTCATCTCACCTTCTGTGTGTGGCTTGGATTTTCAGCTGGGCTCTTAGGAAATTCCTTTTCCAATGCTAAATATTTCTCTTCTTGTAGTCTTGCAGCGAGAGCAGGGCAGGAGATTAACTTTCTCTGTGTGCTAATGTTTACATATGGATAAAAATAACAGTTGGTTGACTTATTGTTTATTTTCATGTGTGCTCCACCCATGAGTGTGCCTCTCTGTCTGGATTTCTTTGTGTTTGCGTTGTGTTGCCTGTCGATCGGACCGCAGGTGTGGAGGTGCTGAGGGTACCATGGTGATACGGTCAGCGTAGGTGCCTGTGTACGTGGTGTGGTCAGGGAGGAATAAACAAGCATTTTCAAAATTGTTGTTTAATTCCAATGACTCTGCAGATGGCGAAGGATATACAGTTGCTGAAATGGTCTGTGCTGCCTTTTTCCCTTTGAAGAGTAGGTGCCTTGCAGCTGTTCCCTGGCTGCCAGTAGTAGCAGTAATTAAACACACCTGGTAATGACAGTGGACCCGATGCACCTACTGCTGCTGAGGACATCAGTGTCCTGAGGTCAGGAGAGCCCATTGCTGCTTCATACGAACGCTCAGTTTATAAATGCCGGCTCAAGGTTAAAACCACAATCCGTAGATAAGGTGGGAGTGGATTGCATTGTTCACTACGTACATCCCTGGTTTCCTCCTGGGAAGTGGAAGTAGGGCAGCCAATGTCCTGTTGAACTGAGTTGGTATTTTATTGTTTCACTTTTGTCCTTAGTTTTTCACTGCTGTAGCAGGGCCTCTTTGCAAGAATACCTGAAGGTATTGTCTGTTAGTTCAGATATTCAAGAGGAATGCAAATGAGATGAAAACAATTTCAAGTAAAAAGAGTATGCTTGGTGATGCTGCAGTCCCCAGACTTGCCAAAGCTCAGTGGCCAGACACCCCAAGTGCCTGTTGTGGATGAGCATTGCCCATGGGCTGGGGCTTCAGAGTTCTGGAAACAGCTCTGGGCATCCTAACACATTGAGTAAAAAACCCAGATATTACTGAATTTATAGAATGGTTAGTTTGGAAGGGACCTTAAAGCCCATCCAGTTACAACTCCACTGCCATGGGCAGGAAGGATCACCTCTTACTGGATCAGGTTGCTCAAAGCCTCGTCCAACCTGGCCTTGAACACCTCCAGAAAGAGGACATCCACGACTTCTCTGGGCAACCTGCGCCAGTGCCTCAGCACTCCCAAGTTCTAGAGAAAAAAGTGAATTACGCTGATGGCTAAGTTTGTTTTCCTGAAAGCATGAGTCAAAGATTGATTTAGTGGAGGGAAAAAAAACTAAACCAAAACCAATCCAACAGGTCCTTCTTCCCTCCCCCACCCAAAAAAAGGAAACCCCAAACCTGAAATACCCCATGCTCACTTTTTTGAGATCTGAAAGGCTGAAGTGGATCATTACCCATCAACTCCCCAAAGACTAATTTGTGATGAAGGTGATGCCAGAGCAGAGGCTTTTGCAGGGAAAGTGTGGGAGAGCCCATCTGTCAATATTGTTCTTGCTGCTTTTCCAATGCTTTTACAAATTGATAGTCTGGGAGTTGTCTCTGCTGCAGGTAAAGCCAGTTTCAGGCACTTGTGTGCTGATATTTTCTTGAAGTGAGACACGAACACTCCAGGGAAAAATGGCATTGTGAGATAAAGGGCTCTGATAGATGTATATAGCTTAAATGTCATCCTACAGAAAAGGGATAAAGCAGATGTTAATTGTAAAACTGTACTTCATATACGTTTTTCTTACTAAAATTATTTCATCTAATTCAGCGTATCTGAACCCACGTGACTGCTGCATTTTCCATCCTAAAAATGTTTCTTTGAAACAGTTCTGTGATTATGCAAATACATAGTTTTAATAGAAGAGAGAGTAGATTTAGTAGCCTCTGATTAGAGAGAATATTTTCTTCCAAGATTAGGAGTCTGAAGTAACAGTCGATTTTATCATTTGTTTTGAAGGGGAGAATTGCAGGTACGTGTTTTCTTCAAGCATTAGATAAACGGTCTGACTGAAATAGCAGTTTTAATCTGTTTTAATGATGTTTTTCCAATATGAAAGGGACCAAGAGATGCATAAGTCTAAAGGTCTACTGGTAATTGTTGAAGTGATGGGAGTTGTTTACAGAACATACGGTGACTGGATGGTTGCCTCTTGCTGAGAGCCTATATGCGACCTTTGTTCTTGGTTTAAAGTATAATTAAGGGATACGTGCCTCTGTGTATTTAAAAACAATAAAGCCATCCCATTTGCAGACTGTGAGGTATTTAGGGTTGGCAGATATGGATGAAGCATTTCATGGAGCGCTGTTGTTAACTGTTCTGTTATTTACTGATGTTGCGATGCCTTTCTCCAATGTAGCTATAATGAGGTCAAATCAAATCTCTTATTAAGTGCTACTCATACGGGTGAGGTAATGGCTCGTTATCTATGTAGGTAAAACTCTCACCCTTTTTCAGGTGATCCTGAAGGAAAAACTAAGAAATCCTGACCTGGCTGCCTTTTGCCTGCAGTGCATGCCAGGACTTTTGCAGACTTGTTAGAGATATTAAACAGATTTTGCTTTTTGTCTTGCTCTGCCAGTAAGGCCATGTGCTTTCAGCATGTATTTTCAACATGAAACCTCAGAAAGGAAAAACTGGAGGCAGTTCTCTTCTGAAATCCTTCAAGACTCACTCTTAATTCTTTTTATTGTTCCTTAATGCCTGATTTTTCTGGGACTGTCAGGGTTAATACTGGTTGCTTTGTGACAGGCCATCTGTCTTAATCCAATGGTTTGAAATACTAGAGCAGAAGCTTTTTTGCTGCTCCGATGTTTGATGTGGGTGTCTGCAGTCCCCTTCTTACTGGTGGGAAATGGAGGCAATGTGTGACACCTGGCAGTGGTGGGTTTAAAAGGAGCAAGCAGCTGGGAGCTGCTTGGAGGTTTTGAACAGGAAAATTTTGTGTGCTAGATGCCTTTCACAAAGCTGTGCTGTTAGTCTGGGATCTGTAGGAGAGAAACGCTTTCACTGCATCCAGGACAGCTGTGAAAACTGCCAGCAGGGAGTCAGACTTGGCAGGTTCCCCGTGCTCCTGGTGCTCCTGTAGAACCATAGAACGTCTTGAGTTGGAAGGGACCTGCAAGAATCATCGAGTCCAACTGCTCTCCCTGCATAGGACAACCCCAGCATTCACAGCATGTGACTGAGGGCATTGTCCAAATGCTTTTGGAATATTGTTAGACTTGGTGCTGTGACTGCTTCCCTGGGGAGCTGTTCCAGTGCTCCACCACCCTCTGGGCGAAGAAACTTTCCCTAATATCCAACCTAACCCTCCTCTGGCACATCTTCCTGCCATTCCTTCAGGTCCTGTCATTGATCTCTCTGGTGACCTTCGCCTGCTCCTCCTCCTTCTCCTGTTGTGAATCTGTGAGGAAGCTGTAGACTGCAGTGAGGTCTCTCCTCAGTTTGGTCTTCTCCAGGCTGAACAGAACAAGTGACTTCAGAAGCTTCTAATACGACTTTGCCTCTAAGCCCTTCACCAACTTTGTAGCCTCCTCTGGACCCTCCCCAGTAGGTTTATATCCTTT
Source organism: Dromococcyx pavoninus (assembly GCA_033558185.1). NCBI lineage: Eukaryota > Metazoa > Chordata > Aves > Cuculiformes > Neomorphidae > Dromococcyx > Dromococcyx pavoninus. The sequence continues at coordinate 296,876 of JAUMJL010000399.1, read as the reverse complement.
TTATGCTGTGGTGCCCAAAACTGCACACAGGACTCAAAAGTGGGGCCCCACTGGTGCACAGTAGAGTGGGACAATCCGCTGCCTTGACCAACCATCCTACCCTGCCTGTCTCAGATCTCTGTATGCCTGGCTTGCTGCTGATCTCTACCCAGATGGTTGTTTTGCCCTCACAGTGTGATCTCCCTTCATCCCTCTTTCCTCCCTAGCAGTAGCATCAGAACTGTACAGGTGTGTTTGGTGGAGGAGGATATTCAGTGCTGCTCAGGCACTGGGGTGGTCCAAGTGGCCGGTGCTTAGGCAGGGTGGACACACAGGGACAGTGCTGGTGAAACAACTCCATCCTCAGCTCTGGCTCTGCAGCAGCTGAGCTGTGGCAGCCTGCGGTCTAGTTGGGACAGGATCTCTTTGTCACAATTGAATTAATGTGTGTATGTATAAATACGTATTTATTTAGCAGCTGCAGTGTTTGAACCGTGAACTGCAAAGGGAGTAATGTAACACCTATTAAACAAAGAAGGCAAGCAAGGGAGGTTTCTTAATTTAACCTCTTTTAGCTGAATTGTGAGACCTGGTAAACTGTTGCCTTGGAGCATGGAAGGAAAAGGGTATCGCTAAACAGGGGAAAAAGACCTAAAAACAAATGCCCCCTCTCAGTCCTCTTATAGCAGAACAACATGTGGGAAGAAACCTATGCTCTTTGTAAAAAGTTAAGCCATAAAATTAAGAGGAGTGTGTATTTTTTTCCCCATCTATACAGCCACAGTTAGCTGATGACATGAGAAAAGGCATCTGGTATGTAAATGTCTGGTTTTAACTCCTGTCAGTACTGCGCGATGACTGTGATGCAAATTTCCCTTAGTAAGGATTGGTAATAAATAGAAAATGGACAATTTCAAGAGAATTAATTAAAAAGGAAATATTTTTGTTGGTTTTTTGGTGATTTTTTTTTTCAATCCACTTGGAGATACGCAAATCTATCGAGGCATCTTTCTCATCTCTCTTGTTACTGCCTAAGATTAATGCCTTGACCGTTTTAAAGTCCATTAGTACAAGGAACAGAAGTTAAAAGAAAACAAAAGTCTCATTTTCAGTTGCTTTCCCAGTTATTCATTTTGGATTCAGTGCATGAACGACTTGCAGTTCGTTGTGGGGCCGGGTCGCAGGATCAAGACTACAATGGAAGCATTGTGGTCACCTTTCTGTCCCGCCACCCTGCGCAGTCAAGTTGAAATCCTGCTTTTTGGCATCCAAGCTGTTGCTTTGGTGACCAATTATGACTCCAGAAGTATACATTGTGGTCTTACTGAATAGCTGAGAGAGCATAAGGAAAAAGATAAATGTGTTCAAACACAGCTCTGTTTTGCAAGCCTTCAAGGTGATTCAGAATAGAGTTGTTGGCGTATTGGATTTAACGTGATACATCAGTGTAGTGTTAGGAATTCAAATGTCAGTGTTACAAACACAGAAAACATAATTAGAGGTGATTTAATGCTCAGAATGCTGTGCCCTTTACGTACACGTTGTAACTACCTCTAATTATTGGTAGTATGGAGTTCTTGGTTTCACTAAGCAGCACTGTTTCTCTGTAATTATTTAATTTTAGAAATAGTTATATGTTAATAACTCAAACCTTTGTTTTCAAGAAATTTAAGATGCAATCTGTAATTCTGGGTTTAGTGGATGCATCTTGTGCTCTTTAATTTTATTGATAGTCCTGAAAGTCATGTGAACCCAGCAAGTTGTATAAAGTATTTTTAGAATGAAGAAAGCTTTATGCCAATGACATGGCAAGGGTGAATGAATGAGAAAAACGGTAAATTCTGTAAACTCTTGGATATAGCAGCTCCTTCACAGGCAAAGGAAGAAGATTTGCCAAATTTAAGTGTGCAAACAGAAGACAAACACATAGTTTCAGGGGAAATAATGATATGTGATGCTTGGGTAGACTTTTCTTTGAATACTTTCAGCAATGATGTTGGCAGAATTCTTCCTTTACCTTCCTGTGGCATTTAATCTCCTCTGCTCAGCTTTTTGTGGTTGGTGAGGTCCTTGGGTCGATGATGTCTTTGTATTCAGACCCACCTGTCCACACCACTGGTGCTCACCAGTGGCAGCTGTAATGATATAATGACTGTCCTGTAACCTGCTGATAACGCAAGTTACTGGTGCTCTTCGTGGGCTAATGAGTGTGTCCGTTCTCCATGCTGGGTATCTTGCTTTGTTTGTCCTCCCCAAAGATTAGTGCTTATGCTCCCTTAATAAAAGATGCAGCACTTCAAGTCTGCGTTCAAAGTGGAAACTCCTGGATCTGGCAGGCAGTACAATATCACTAATAGCAGCAGATACTTAGGTAACCTCTTCTCATAATCCTGCACGTTAAGAGCGTTTTCTCCTACTGGGAGAATATCTGCCCTCTGAACTTTGTGTCAGCTATCACTGTATTTATGACCTTAATGGAGTTTCCAGCAATCGTACTGAGATACAGTAGGCTCTGTGTATGTTCATATTGAATATTTTATGTTACGCCAAGTAGCACCTCACGTCGGTGTAGGTGAGGCATTTGGCTCGTATCTGTACTGGTATCACAGGCCTTTCCCATGCTCTCATAAATGTGCCTTCCTTGGTGGTTGAGCTGTACTAAATTTAAACTATCCTTGTTGTTGCATTTTGCTCCTTTAAACGAGACTGTTCTCTTGGGCTGGTTGGCATCTGCTACTGGAGCACTACCTAGGGCAGAATTAGCAATGGAGATTTGGGCATTTTAATGCATTTGCCCAAAATCTGGTGCATGGAAGAGAATAGGTTGAAAAACCAGTAACTTCTCACTGGGGTTTATGGAAATGACTCAGTCAGTTATATAGGGCAGGAAAGCTGTACAGTGCAGCTTTTCTTCTTTACCTTATGTACTTTTAAAATACATTGCAGTAGTTTTGAACTGGGAGTAGTGTTCTAAGAGACATTTTGCTGCTGTGAGCACAATCACTCCATGCTGAAGAACCAGTTTGTATAAAGAGGATTTCAGAAGCTGATAATAAAGACCATACTCATTGGTGATACAGGAATAACAAGTATGTTGCAACTCAGATTACAATCTCATTATTTCAAAAGAAAAGTTACCTGGGATACATACTCCTATTTTGATCAATAAGCCAATCTAGCAAAATGTCAAAGTTTTGGCCGGAAAGGACTAAGCCCTCAGAATTAAACATCTGTTGTTGAAATCTGAGCCTTTGATCCCTGTATTTAATCACTTGATAAAGGAAGAGAGAAAGAAAATATTCTCCATATTACTTATTTTACCAAATATCCTTACTCCAGAGTTGCATCATTATTTTTTGCACATTGATCAGTAATTTGTAGACTCTAAGAGGTAGGACAGGAGCTCTAATTATCGTGACTTTGTATCCTTCCAATAAAGCTATATAAATAATACGTATTTTGGTAAGTACAGCATTATTGCCTTGAACACCTGTTGTTCAGGAAGCATCATCTAAGGACTGGGTGCAAAAGTGCCTCCTTGTATTGCTCTCATCAGAGCCTACTGACGAACGCTTTGCTCTGAACCTTTTCCCAGAATAAATGGGAAAATGTTTAAAGAGGTTTCAAGACTATAATCCGCTCTCTTTGGGCTGTTCTCCATTGTTTTCCCCACTTGTTAGGGAATTACAGGTCCTATCTTGCCTCGACACTACTGTCAGCTGTGATTCCCAGGCCAAACCACAGGGCAGGGGCACGGTCTCGGGTCTGACTGAGAAAAGAGACAAATCCTCAAAGGCGTTTTTTTAGAGAGGGGCTATCTTCATTAATAGATCTTTATCGGATGTAGCTGCTGCTTGAAGCAACTTAGTCCAGGTGAGTTGTAAATCCTGAAATCTTCAGTCTCCTGACTTAGTAAATATCTCATTGTCCTGGCCTAGCTCTCCCTGGCCAGGTTGACAGCTCAGCTGGGCAGCTGTCTGGTTCTCCTTCATAGGCAGAGGCGACAGGGAAACAATGGAACGAGACTTGTTGGTTGGAAACTAAAACTGGAATAGGTTTAACGAAACAGTGATAATAAAAAGAACCGTAATGATATGAATAAGGAAATAATAAAATATATTTGAGTATACAAAATGGAACCGAACATCACCGCTGATGCTGCAGGGCAGGTGTGGGGAGAGTCACAGACTGACCTCAGCAGCAGATGGGAGCTGGGTTCAGGAGCTGGATTCAGGGACACACAGATTGGAATTGGGAGTGGACGAGTGGATGAAGTCCTCACTGGACATCAGCCATCGAAGAACCAGCTTGTCCCTTGTGATCCCTGAACTTTATACTGGTTGTGACATCTATGGCATGGACTATTTCGCTAGTCAGTTTGGGGTCACCTGTCCTGTCCATTCGTCCTCGCAGGTGTGACCCTTTTCTCACCCTTTGACTTGAGGCATTCTAGGGGCTCTAGGATGGCCTTGATTTACACAGGAGCAAGTATGAGCAATGGCCTTTCTACATACCAATGCCTTGTCACCTTGTTGATAAACATCAGGCATCATTACTTCTAGAGGCAGACTAAAAACTGTGTTCTTAACTTTCAGAAAATGAAGTTCATTAAAGAGGTTTGGCTGAAAAGTTAGAGAATAGGTTCTGCTTTAGCTCAAACCAGGACACTCATAAAAGGTGAGGAAGCCTGTGGTGGTGCTGACTCCAATCCAAAAAAAGGAGGAGAAAGTCCCGGGGGCTGTGTTGAAACACAACACTTGCCAGAAGATTTTCCTTCTGAAGAGCTGGAAAAAGCTTGAACCTCCTGGAAATTTTGATGCTGAGGAGGAGCACTTTTCTGGCTGTGGAGGAGAGCTGGTGCTTTTCTTAGAGGTGGTTTTCTGCAGGGTGCATAGGTTTTAAGAATATTTTTTGATGTTACTGAAATATAACCATAGACCCTGGGCGGGAGATTATTTTGCAGAAGAAAATCAACTGAAATACTGCCCTGAAATCTGTTTTTAGAGGTTAGTTGAGTACTTTACGGTATGAAGTAGTTGGGCTACCATGTATAGTTAGAACGTTTCTTTCAGAGATGGTCTGGGCTTCACCAGTCTCTGCCCATCTCCTGCTCACTACAGATGTGCTTTGTCACTCGCAGCGGGGCAGTCTGCTTCAGGTTAAAAAGAATTGTAGTCTTTTCCCCCTCTGTGTTTATTTTTAGCTTGGATTGGTTTCATGGTCCAGTCCACTGCACAAAACTGCATGTACACAGCTGGGAGGTGGCTGGAATTGGGCACCATGACTGCTTAAGCCATGACTGTTGCTGAAAGACTTGCTGAGCAACTTTGAGCCTTGGTTACAAGAGATGAATATGTTATGTTACACTAGAGACTGTTGTGAAAACTCAGACCATGTATCTTGGGGAGCAGTGATCCCTGTTGATGTGCAGAGTTCTCTGCTTCTTTTAAAAGGACCTGATATGGTTTTGAAAGCATTGAATCGGGAATTAAATGTTTTCTACTACCTGAAAGCACATGATTACACTCTCAAAGGTGCAAATACTAGTATTTTACTTAAAATTTTTGGGACTATGAAGTCAGGCCTTAAAATAAAAATAATCCTTGTGGGTTTTTTCCTGCTTTGTAGGTATTGGGCAGTGCCTTTCAGTTGTACTCTCAGTGACTTGTCAATGCTGTTGTCACTTAAAGCTTTATGGATGAACTCTAGATTTTTCTTCCAAGTATTTAAGGTTTAAATGGGGATAGCTTCCAAACAGATGGATGCACTGGCTGTAAAGTGAAGATTTGCGAGTAATGAAATTTTCAACTTGAAGAGGTCTTACGTTGCTTTTTCCAGAAGATGCATTCTCTGGTGGCTGGGTTTAGATCTTATTGACGGTGTTACCCAAGGAGACAACTGGTCACTCCAGAAACAGTTTCTTAGTGTTTTGAGGTGGACTGTGAAAAGTCTGTTGTTGTCTGTTAAATCTCTTGCAGGACATCAACTTCATTTCTTCTAGGGAACTGGAAGGTAGTGGGGAGGTAGTTAAGATTGTTAAACCTTTTAGTTTGAGGAGTACTTTTCATTACTTAAACTAAAGTGATGAATAATGCTGAAGTCATGTTTGTATAAAACTGAAGCTGACTGTGCCCTCTCTTGAAGAGGAAGTAGGGGGATGCTTTAACTTCAAGAGCAGACTTATGCTGAATCTCAAATGACTAGACTTATACACATGAAAGGCACTTAGATATAGAAATTGCAATCAATTTATTCTTAAGGTTTCCTAGCAAAAATAAACTTAGTCTCACGGCTACATTTTTATTAAAAATTTCAAGAAAGAAAGAACACCTTATCTTCACCAACTCCTCAGTCCCTCAGCACAGTCATGCTGTGGTTGATGCTCCTGATGGTAAGATTTATCATTAAAAGGTGATTTTCAAGTTGTTTATACGAGAGATATCCTGCTGTACTCTGTAATGGTACTTGTGTTTTTACTTACCATCTCATATCCAAAGATCTGAACTTTCATTGCAAAGTACAGGTCCTTGTTTACAGATGGAGCTCCGGAATGCAGAAGCGGAGCAGTGTGTTTAGTATTAAGACATGTCTTAAAAAAACCCAAAACCACCCAAAATTTAAGAATTTTGTCTTGTTTGGGACTGGAGGATTAAGATGGTGACTGGTACAAAGGCATGAAGGAGGAGAAGCCTGTGGAGCAAGGATGTTGCCCACCATTACCTCTCTTCACAGTATCACTTCATCCCCCTGAAAAGGAGTTTGTGCAATAGTGTTTGCTAGTCATTAGTAAAATTATCATTGGGTTTCCTATTCCTTAGGTGCAGAGGAAGACTGTTAGGTATTTTAGGCCTACATTATTATAAGCATGTGAAATATCAGCACAATCACATCAGCTACAAATTCTTCAGGCAGCACAGGAATGCTGACGAGCTTTATAGGAGAGCAGAAGGGCACTGTAGCTATTGCTCCCTGCCCTCATGCCTGGGGCTCTGCCATGCTTTCTGTTCTGCTACAAGATGTGGAAGGTGGGCTCTGCTGCCCCTCAGACTCGAGAGGGACAGTGTGATGCATTTTCAGTCTAGGCAGTACTGTTGCTGTTGAAATAGCAGATTTTGTGGGAAGATAAAGGTACACAATTTTTTTGTTACAGAAAAAAGGCTGCAGCAATTCCATGTGAGACGTGTGGGAGGAAGGGGGAGAATCAACATTTGCCAAACAGAAAGGAATAAAATATGGTGGAATAACAGAAACTTTCTGTCAAGCTTTGAGAAAGGCAATAAATAAAAAATGAAAACTCCCAAACCTGAAGAAATTGGCAGGGGAAGAGGAGAGGAGAAGGGATGCCACAGCATCCTTTTACATTTAAAGTCAGTTCACCCAGATCAAGCGTTCTTCTAGAGGCCATATGAGTGTGTCTGAATAATGTGTTTCTAAATATGCTGATAATTAGAGAGCTCTTGTGTGTGTGTGTGTGTGCACGTAACAGGAATTTTCCAAAAGCCCTGGGTCACTGAGGCATGCAGACTGTGCAGCGGCTTGGCAGTAAGTGCTTTGGGAAGTCAGTGGCTGAGCACTGTACTGGCATCCAAAAATTTTTCTTTTCTCTAAGCCCTGGGTAAAAAACTTGGTTGTGGGGCCCAGGGCAGTGTAAAGGTGTCTACAAAGCATTATGTAAACCGTCTTTGCTTATGGCTTAGTTGGTTCATTTTTCGGTGCGTGTCAGAATATGTTTGTTCTTGTAAGGCTACGTGACATCATCCACTTAGCAGGGAGGTGTAAGACAGCAAAATAATGGGCAAGGCCGGTTCCAGCTGTCTGAGGGTCAGCATTTCGCTGAGCAAAAGTGGAGCAAAACCAGCTTTAAGGGTGGTTGGTGTTTTGTGTTTCACTGGAGGAGCTGTTAAAAGTCTAAATTATAGCTTTCCTGATGGCTATTTGAGCAAGGGTGCAGCTGAGAAGCGTGTGTGTGTGCATGTCAGCCTGAGTATTCCTAAGAGAGGGACTGCAGGAGCTCAGAGGGCTTTCTAATTCTTCTCTTCCATTAGCTGGTGGAGAAAAATGAGTAGGAGGTCTGTGAAGCCAGATCGGCATCGATAAGGGAAAGCACAGTTCCAAATGCAAAGATTTAAAAATACCCTTTAAGATAGCAGTGAAAAGCAGGACGAGAAGGTGTGACTGGGTGCTGGAGCCAGCAGTACTCAAGCTGCAAGCAAAGCACACCTCTGAGAGTCCTGTGAGAGGGCAGAGAGGGAGAAGTGCATCCTGATGTCTGTCCTGCGCAACAGTCTGGATTCTTCCTGTACTGAAACCAGTTGTGATTTAGTCAACCAGGCACTGGCTCAGGATCACGATAACTGGATGAAATGTAATGTCCCTGGGGTTGCAAGAGAAGCCAGAATAACCCAGCTTGTCTTCTGAGCTGGGATGCTGTAAATCTGAATTTGAGGGCTTGGCAACAAGTGCAGTTTTTGCCTGCGTGGATCGCAGCATCGCTGCCCCAGGCTTCCCCATTATAAAACAGGCAACTCAACAACCCGAGGTTTTCATCTGTGCGTATCCGAGACAGAGTGATTGGGATGTGGATGTCTCTGGCGTCTTTGTTAGAAGAACAGTGTAATTTTTCTGAAGAGACCGCCACACAGTGCTGTGGAGATCTGACTGCTGCGTGGCTTGACGTGCCGTTTGTTTCCCCCTCGGAGGTATCTGTGTTTCTGCTTAGTATTCTGTGTGCCACGTGGAGACGTGGGTCTTGTTTAATCAGTTTGGTTCTGATTGCTTCCTTGTATCCATGGGTCGCATCTTGAATTCGGTGTTTTGCATTACAAATCTGTCTCCAGAGATGGGCAAGATATATAGCTCCATCTGCCACATCCAGTCCTAGCCCTTTTCCGCGGAGTCCTGTTAACAGGTGACATGCACAGCCCAACGAGATTCTGGCTAATTGTTGGTGTGTAATTAGGAAAATGAGTGCTGACCGGATCCTCTTCTGCAAAATGCAGGCTGTGGAGAGGTGGGGTGTGTTGGCTGGACCTCCTGGTGCTTCTCCCGTGCTCTCTCCGTCCCGGAGCCTGCCTTGGCTTTGAAGGGTGAGATGAGTCATGGCAGCTGGATTATTCTCCTCGCGTGCCAGCTTCTAAATGCCAGAAGAGATGTGAGGAAGTAGATGGCTCACAGACGTATCATTTGTTCTCTTTTGTTTTGTGACATTTGGGTGACAGCAGTTTTGAAATGGTCATTTCTGCCATTACTGCTGTGAGAAAGAGGTTAGTCTGAAATCAGTATGTGAAAGTGCTAATAAATACAGTGTTTATACACCATCAGCAGATAGATGACCGTTTTGATTTCTTATCTCATTGTTCTTCTGCTAGAGCTGAACCTCTGTTGTTAGCAGGGTTATGTGAGATAACCTGTATATTTTTAGGCTTTTCTTAAGGTGGAAAAAATAGAATTCAAATGGTTTGCAGCTTTTCTGCAAAGTGATGGTATTAATTGTCATACTAAAACTAAAGGTTTGCTGAAATTTTAAGAAATAGAAGAAGAATTAACCCAGAAAATGTTTGAAAGATAATTTTTTTGTGTGTTTTTTATAGAAGCCTGGTAACCTGGTGATAAGCTTCTGAGGTTTTTGAAACAGTGGGATTTACTCTGAGTTTCATAGTGGTTTTGTTAGTTCGTTTTGTTACTTCAAAAATGTCACAAAATAGTGCCAGGGAGGCAGAGTGCTGTCACTACTATTACTGTAGGGGAGTGTGAGGTGCAGGAGTGAAGACACTTGGCGAGGCCACAGGAGTTCTTGTCCTTGGAGACAGGTTTGGAGCTCCAAACCTGTCTGGCTTTTGGGCACATAACCTATTGCTCCACTGCCTCCAATGTGGAAGCAAAGCACAACAGTAGTGTTGGAGTTACAATGCATTGGCTATAAAATACATGCATGGTATCGTTTTTATAGAAATATATGTATGCAAATGTAAAACACACAAAAAACACGTGCATCATGTTTAAAAGTCCTTTGGAAAGAAACTCTTAGCATGTCTATATTGGAATCAAGTAAAAAAATGACATCTGCTTGCAAAGTAAAATCTGGAGAGGCACAACAGCTAAGACTGGGGCTGAGAGTCACAGCGAGGAGGATGTCCAACAAGAACTCTTGCACTGGCCAGTCCCTGCTTCTGGGAACCCTTTTCTGGGGTTTTCAACCCTGCGATGGTGGCTCATAGCAATTAATCTCCTCTGCTCAGTGGAACTCACAAAATCTGGTCATCCAGTCTGGGATAGCTCCAGGAAATAAGTTTGTGGATTGTATTTTGAACACGGTGAATAGTTTTGTATCATCCAGCTTTAAGTGTGCATTTTCTTTTGTGTACTTGATGACTTGGACAGTTGAAACTAAAAGCTTTCATTGAAACAATATATCGAGAGATTAAAGTTTTGAACAAGGGCTCTGGCAGGTAGTTCTGAAACGAGTGTGGTTTAGAGCTGTTCTGAAACAGCTGTAATGACAGTAACATCATATATTGCTGTCAGAGAAGAACACAATTTCTTCCTCTGTGGGGAGAGGGAAGTAGCTGGTTAACAGCTAGAGACTCACCTCTCGAGAGTCACCTTTTAAATGAAGTGCTAAGGAAAAATGCATGGCTTTCTTATCAAGTACATATTGTAAGCTGTATTTATGTTAGTTGCTTTGGTGCCAGATTTAATGAGGTGACTGGAGGCCAAGTAAATTTAACATATTCATAGGTAATGGTATTAAAAAACGAAGCCTGAAAAGGCTGGCTGGCAGCCAGCCTGGGGTCCCCCTTTTCTCGCCGTTGAGCTGGGAGATAAGCTGTGAAGAGAAGCATCTGTGAAAGATGGGAGGTGAGGCAAAAAACGTTTAAAATTTACTTTCCAAACAATATCAGGAGTGCTGGTGCCTGTTTGATAGTTTAATAGGGAGTGTTCTGCCTGCAAAGGTGTTAGAACACAGCTGCCTGTGCTGCATCAAGGCTGCACTTACTGCTCGCTTTCCCTGGCTCGTGAAAGCTGGTTTCTGGCTTGACCCTGTATTTCTGCTGATGTTGAGTCATGCATAATCCTTTTCAGTGAAAATAAAAAATTATGATAAAATTTGATATGGCTTCTTACATAGAAACCTGCTGCATAGCTGGGGTGGATTTTGTTGGTATTCATATTCATAAAGTTCATTTTCGAGACTGTCAAGGATGAGAAGCACATGGTAGCGGGTTTATGCTGTTTCGTGAAGAAGGCACCTGCCTCTGCATTTATAGAAAGGCTGATGTTAAAGAGTGCGGCTTTTAAATTATTCCTAAGGCTATATTGCCATCCCACTGTTTCCGAGGTGAAACTGTGTGTTTTTAATGCATGTTTTTATTTTGATTTATTCTGGTTTCACAGCTACGGCCTTAAGTAATCATTCTGAATAAAACACATCTGTTTTGGTTATATCAACAGGGCATTTAATGTCCACGCAACTGCTAATCATTCTCCAATTTGTGCAATTAGAATAAAGCTCAGGTTATAAGTGGGAAAAATATGAGAGAGTCTGAAGCTGCTGTGCAGTCATCTGCTCTTGGCTTATGTGCTAGAGAGGTGATTTCGGTCTGCTCCTGAGCTGGGGTGTATTTACTTCACCTTAATTAAGCACCAGCCCCCTCAGTGCTTTCCCTCCTAGTGCAGTCAGTGATCTTGATTCATTGCTTGGTCTGGAAGAAGATACAGCTGTGGCATAAAAGATGGGGTGTTTTTTTTGGTGCTGGAACGTCCTCATCACTGCTAAGTGCTTCCATTGATTAAAGCAGCACGAACACAGCTGAAAACAACACAGTTGGTGGTTCCTAGGAACACTTGTGCTGCCGTTTACTGAGCCCTTGCCTTGTTGCTTGAGGACTTTATTTTGAAACAAAAGTGGAAATGTCAGGCAAACATGTGCAAATGCTTGTTGCAGTTGCTGTTTGGAGGGGCTACCCGCTGGCTCCCCACAGGGATTTCACAGCTGTACACACCGAGCATCCCTAGCAGACAGGCTCTGGCTGCTCTTGGGGTGGACTGGAACCAGTCTACAGAAGCAGAGCAGGTACTGGCACAACCGGGGTGCCCGCCGTGGGTGAGTGAATGTGGGTGCAGTTGTATCCGTGTCATGTCATGTTATCCCTGACTTTTAAATGGCAGGTGAAAAGCTTCAGCTAATGCTCCTTTAATAATTAATTGATGTGAACAGGCACATCTTAGAGCCATTTTCATTTTATATGGTATGATAGACTTTTGATTAATTGCCCTAGCTTATAGAGTTGTAATAGATTAGTGTCTTACTTAAGGGAAGGAAAGGCTGTACTTTTCTTGTCATTGACCACATACTAATGGATCAGTTAGGGGATGCAGCCAGCTGCAGTGCATGCATCTGCACGCACACACGGCTCCTCTACCATGTAGCATACAAAATGTGAGCCCGCCTTGAATGCACTGTTTCTCTTGTTATGTCTGTGGACTGGACACACCACTGTAGGCACTGCTGGAATAGAAATGAATTCTTTTTGCAAAGATGTGATAAACTAACTTGGAAGAGTTAGGGCACTTCTTTCTTAAACATCTTGGGTACCTCAGGTTGTCCAGAATCGCTATTGCAAACTACATGCTTTCAGCTGTCTTGAAACACACTTGGACACTGTGAAATATGTGAGGAAGGACAACAAAGGGAGACAAAATGCAGATGCAAGCAGTGATGTATGGGACCTCTGGGGCTAGACTGACTGCCAGTCAAATTGTCTATGTCAGCTTCCTGAATATTCCTGTTGCCTGGATTAGGGCAGGGCATGCTCTCCTTGAGGTCCTAAATGCTGCAGCAAGACCCCTTGGTGCGGCAGCTGTTTAACCTAAGTAACAAGTGTGTATTTTTATTGAATTTAGTATCAAAACAGATGATACAGTGGCCTCTAGGGCGCTCCTTTGATATAATTTTGTATATAAAAATGGCTTTTCTCTCCCTGTTTTTTGGGGAGATTATGCAGAGTTCATAATAACTTCAAAATAACTTTGAGCTGAGAGAATTTGCAGTTTGATCTTGTGACTCCATCCATCTCCTCTAGGTACTATTTGTCTGAGAGAACTTGGCACTGCTTGGCATTCTTTCATCTACAGCACATATACGGCCATCTCTGGAATGCTGCTGTTCCTCTGAAAACACAGCAGAGTCAGAAGAAAGCTTAAAAGTGCATTTTAAATGGTTTCTTTGATTGTTCTGCGAGATGGTGTCCTCCACAGGCAGGGTAAGACCTGTACAGGGCTGTTAAAGGCTTCTGGGTCAGGAGCAATACAGGTGCTTTCAGCAGGGGTTGTTATCTGGTGCTTGAGAAGATCTGGTAGCACCAAGCTGGAGCTGCTCTGGTTCTACCCACTGTCATTTCTCATCATTCTTCAGCTGTGTGAGTTGAAATGGAAGAGTTCATTATCTGATGGCTTCTCCAGAAGTTAATAAACTTAAAGGCTGTTCTTGATTCTGTCTTCCCCCAGTATCAATTGCTGAATGTGGAACGGTTCAGAAGAATTTGTGTAGTTCACGATACGGAGCCACTTGAATAAAATCAGGGTTTAATAAACAAAAGACGGATGAGATGGTTTGCTGTTTTTCCCTGCACATTTGCCTAAGGCTTTCAGCTGTCCAGAAAAATGACAAGCTACATCAAACAGAACCAGTTATTGGTGGCAGGGTTTTTTTAAATATTTCATTTCAAGAAAGTTGATAACTTAAGGTTTTTTTCCTAGTTTCTGATACACTCTATTGGCAAGAAAAAAAGCAAAAAAATCCTGTTTGAAAAAGAGTTTAAAAAGTCCATGATGATAACCATGAATTTACAAAATCCCTTGAGATAGAAATCTTTCTATATTCATACTAATTGGAAATGTTTTAAAGGTAACATTTCATAATATTTTAGCACTTTCCCTTGTAGTAGAATTTTGACTTTTTCATTGCCCCAGTGAGCCCGGGATGTTAATCGAGGAAATTGCACATGAGACAGGAGGAATGTCTGAGATAATTTACCAAATTCTGCAGGTCCTTTCTTGCGGACAAAAATACCTAAACCTTGCACTTCTTTAACTTGTAGAGGAGCTCAAATTACAATAGTTATACATGGTATATGCCTTAACTCTCAGCTTGCTAACGTTTTGGATATTGCTGACTGCTCTGAAGGCTTAGGAGGATGTGGGTATGTGCGTTTACAAACTCAGAGGGGTTAAGAAGGCTTGTAGTTAATCCAAAATACGAAAATGCTGCAGCAGCAGAATTGCTTGAAGCTCTTTTAAAAGTCCTTTCAAGTTAAGATGACATTGCTTTTGGTTTAATATAATGAATGCAGTAAAGCAAGAAGGCACTAGCTGTTCTGCTTGTTCCCACTCTCTGGTGGAGAAAGGGGGGCTTATAGGATTCTCGTTCAGCTAAATAAAGTTTGACTTGTGTGTAGTGTGATAAATTCGAGTAGAACGCTTTCAGAGGTAAAGCCAAGCATCTACAGCTTTTGTGCCCCCAGTAATTTGCAAGAAACTCGTGGACAGTTGATGGGGTTGGTGGGCTTTCCCAGGGCAGTCAGATCTCTTTGAAAAGAAATAATCAGCTTTGCCTGTTTCATACAAGTAGCTGTCAGTAGTTATTCAGTCTTGGTCTTGATGAGAATTGTTGACTGTGAGTCTGCCAGTGGTTTTGGTTGGCCTTCCTGGTGCATCCTCACTTCAGGCAGTGATTGGATCCTCTTTTCTGATGTCTGAACAGCGAAGAAAGAAAATCCTGCTGGCTTTTCTTGCACTGCTGATGCTGCTTGGCAGCAAAGGCTCTTGAGGAGGTCACTGGATGGGTGCTCAACAGGTTGAGTCATGGTGTTTGCTGGGCTCTTGAAAGGGTTGCCCTCCTCCCAGCCACGTTACAGAGGTGGGATTTAAGTTGCAGCCATTCATCGCCTGTAACGGCAAATGTGGGCTTGGAGCACGAGGCTGCCATGTGCAGCCCTCCTGTGGAAGACTGCCAGGACAAGCATGTGGGAAGAATTGGTCAAACTTTTGGTGGTCAGTGTTTAGCTATTAAGTAAAAGAAACAGCAGTGTATGTAGAACTTCCGTTGTGTAGTCAATGGACATGGTTTTCCAAGGTTGCCGGTGGAGAAATGTGCAGAAGGATGTTTTTGTCTTGTGAAGTCATAGTTAAGGTTGGAAAAGACCTCTATCATCAAGTCCAGCCGTCAGCCCAGCACCACTGTGCTTACTAAACCCTGTCCCAAAGTGCCACATCTACACGCTTTTTGAACACCTCCAGTGATGGTGTCTCCAGCACTTCCCTGGGCAGCTTTTTTCAATGCTTCACCACCCTCTCAGTAAAGAAATTTTTCCTAATATCCAATCTAAACCTCCCCTGGTGCAACTTGAGGCCATTTCTTCAGTCATGACTGTCCATTTCAGACCCTGTGGAGCTCTCCTGTCGCTTTTGCTCAGGAAGTGTTTCTGTTTGCCAGAGATCATCAGGGTTTTTTTTCTTTAATTTTGTGTTTGTAAAAGTTCCATCAGACAGTGCTGACTTCCTGTCAGGTTGGAGACACGGGACGCTTCAGGTTGGACAAAAGCAGACTGACTGGCCTGCAAAGTTTTCTGAAACCTGTAAGCTTCAGCAGAACAGCAAGCCCAGAATACTTTTGAAGAGATCTACACCACCGTGACCCATCTGGTGCGAGGCTTTAGTGCTTCCATGGGTAGGACATAAGTGTGACAGAGGTGGTGAATCTGCAGTGCCTTAAGCAGCCCTTTACTGCTGATGCCCTCGGTGTGACGCGGAAGATTAATCTATCAGGAATTATCTCTGTGAGCTTGGAGGACAGAGTACGCCTTATTATGAACAGCAGTGCTTCATGAGGAATAGCTATTCAAATTCCTTCTTGTATTCTTTTTAAAAGGGCTGTAAACAAATTGTTCCTCATAAACCACCTGTGTGCATAAAACACATTTTCTATTGCTGGCATCTCCCAGAGTTGGAGTGCTGATTTAGCCCTGATAATGCCATGGGTACTTTTTTCTTCAGCTTAAAAAGCTGATCATTGACACTTTTCCAAATGTTTCCGTGTCTTTAATGTTAGTTCAAAATATCTAATGCATTGCTCCTGCAGGCAGAGAGAATACCAGCTGCATCAGGCAAATTCCCATCCAGTTGTCTCCTCCCCTACAGTTGGGAATGGCCCATGTTCTTCCTGGGAGAGGTTTGAGATTCATTTTCAGTAGAAGACAGGAAGAAGTGGTAAAAAACCCAGATACACGAATCTGTCACAAAGCCCTTCTTAGAAACCTTCTCTTCTCTCCAAGAAGAGAAAATTGCCTTGTGCATTGCATACGATTTAGGCTGAAATTTTTCCTCTCACATTTAAACTCCAAAGAACTTTTATTTAAAAAGAGTAAAATATAAAAATAAAATGTAAGTTCTGCCTGTCAGCAAAGGGGAATGCATTCTGAAGCAAAGCCTCTGGGCTTTGAACCTTTGTAAGCTGACCCCTGAAATGCTGATGGTGGAGTACTTCTCTGCTATAGCTGCTTTTGAAACCAGAATACTTTCCAAGTAGAAGGACTTTGCTTAGCAGCCAAGGGATTTTGAGAGCAAGATTCTTCCAAGAAATTTCTGAAACAGCATCCAGGTCAGGTGGAAATGCCCAGGAATTTCTGACCTGAAATCCGTGGCTCTGACCGCGGTATCAGCCTTGCTCCTGCTCGTAGGTGTTGGGTACGTTTGAAGTGCTCCCCATGCCACGATGAACTAATTTTATTTCAAACAGTAGACAGGCTGCCTTTACTGCTGAGAGTTTTGTGGCTTCTGTGTGAAGCAGAGAGACTCCTTCGTTGCTCTGTCTTCAACCCCTCTCATTTTGGGGCATTTGCTTTTGCTGGAACTTCTGCTGCCTTTCCCACCAGTGACACAGTGTTGGTACATGTCACTTCAAATGAGCTTATACTGGTGATGTGAATGCAGAGCTGTCCATTTCCTGACAAGATTCCAACGGTACAGCAAGTCCTGTGCTTGATGGGTGATACTCCCTACAGTTTCTAACATGTAATACTTTGCTGCAGAAATCAGGGAGTGTGTGCACCCCAAAGACAGACTGGCCTCTATTCTCCAGGGTCCACACTAGCAGCTCTTTTTGCAGGGCTATCCTGACCTTGTTTGTTTTGGACTTAGGCACCATAAAATAGCTTGTTAATTGCTGCTCATTTAGAATTATAATTAGGTGTTACCAGATGAGTTCTGTAATACTACAATTAAAATGTTATAAAAGATTTTGTGGTTTTTAATACTTCATAAATTAGTTAAAATTTAATTCAGAGTACACTGATTGCAAGCTCTCTGTGTATGTGCATAATTATTAAAACCCACAAGGATAAAACCATAGTAGAGATCACGCATAAAGGATGCACCAGTAAAAACGACTGTGTCCTTTGCATTGTGTAGCTGAGGAAGGTTTGAGTGATGCACAATCCGTGCACCAGCTGAAGGTCAAGCAACCAGGGATGTGAGCTCTAGCATCAGGCCCCTTCAATAAGCAAGGGAGGAAAGTCAGGGCTCTCATTGCTGTTGCAGAGGGTGAAGGGAGGAGAATGTCTCTGTAAAGTTACAGATGAAACTGTTTGGGGTTTGCTTTTTGCCTCTCTGAAATACAGGGTGCCTCGCATTGAGAAAAGCTCTTGTGCGCATGGCAGCAGATGCTTTGGACCTTAGAAAATCCATTATATTTTGAGTCATGTATTACTAGGTCAGGGCTACCTTAGTTACTGCGATGCAGAGTGCTTTTCTAGTGCAAGCATAGTCAGGTGATTCGAGTTGATTCAAACATTTGGAGCAGATAACTTTGTTCTGCCTTCCTGTAGCCAGACTGAAACATAGAACTGGCACAAACATGGCCTTGTGTGCTCTAATTTGGTAAAACCCTCCGTTGAGCCCCTCTGCTCCTGCCTGGCTGAGGTCCACTTCAACTAATGGGCTGGGCACATGTCTAGAAGCAATGGACATCGAACTGTGGTCTCTGAGCAAGTGAGGTTTCAGAGGGAATGGCATCAAAACCGCTTTGATGCATTAGTGTGCAGGTAAGAGGAAACTTGGACATCTGGTAGCATTACATATCCACAAGTAAATGCTTAAAACTTGGAACATGTTTCTCATACATCGCTAAGGGCCTCAGAGCCATTGTTTATTGGCAGCTGAGGAGTTGCTCTGAGCTGCTGTTAATTTTATTTGTTTGGATTTGATGAACAAATTGCTGCATCTTGTGTTGTTAGCCCCACACCAGCATGAGCCATGTGGAGGAACAGGAGCTGTTTCTTTTCCTTGGAGCTGCACTTAACTAGGTCCTGCTTAAGCTTTCCTTTGTTTTTCATCAAGCTAGGAAATGTCTTTTCGCTTTAAGATCTGTTCTGCTTTTCTGCTGAAAGCTTTTTGCCTTCAGGATTTTACATTCTGACAACTAACAAAATTAAAATAGCTTTCCTCCTAAGTACTGTAAAACGTACATTGACTCTGATTTCGATGGCTCTGAGTATGCATTTCAGCACACTAATGCACAAATGGATTGAAAAAACAGCTAGCAGTAATTTTCTTTCCTTAGGTTTTACTGAATGGTATCCCAAGAAGCTGCAGATTATGTATTATCCCCTTTATGTTTTACTCAAGGTCATGTAAAGGTGGTGGCCTGGAAGGGAAGAGTGGATAATTTCAATAGTAAAGCTGCAAAGTTGCTGCAGACGACATATGGGATGTCTTATTTTTCAAAGGTCTTTCCATCTGCTATTGGCAGAAGTCTCCATTACAAAAGGGCAGTTTTGTGTGAGGTACATAATTATCCTTTTAGACTGAGCTTTTACTAGGATTCAGGTTTATCTTGACACATAGGACCATCCCCCAGGTAAAGAGAGCACATAGAAGTTGTAAGATCTAACCAAGGTACAGAGAAAATGCTCTAAGAGTTTGGGAAAGAAGGAAAAAGCAAGCTATCTTCTGTGGAACTGCTATGGTGGTGGGGTTTGTTTGTTTTCTTTTGAATACCTGAGTTAAGGTTTAATAGACAAACTTGAAGCTTCTTGAGCCATAGGATGTCATGGAGGAGAATTATGCTGGAGAGTGAAGAAAATCCCATGTCTGTATGTCTGTGCCATGCTGATTGTAAGGACTGATTCTTCTGCTGACTCTTGAGTGTAGAAATGCCCAAAACACTGGAAGTAGCTACATAGCTGCTATGCAGTCAATAGCCTTGGCTAGCAAAGCAAGCGTGTCTTTTCCAGTAATCAACATTGCTGGATATCAAAAGCAAAAGCCCACGTACATTTAGCATGGATTTTATGGTGGATAGGTGTCCGTGGGAGGTGCAGGATCACACAAGGTGCAAGGAGCAGCGAGAAGCTTGCAGGGGTGGTGATGTGCCCAGCTTGCTTGAGAGGTAATTGTGTTTACTTTTGCTGTATGTTTTGAATTTCTTTCTGAGGCTGGGAGAGGCGATCGTTACAAGTTTGTTAAAGTGTGCAGAATATTTTTAGCCTCCCACCTTTTCTCATCTTCCTAATCTGAAGCAGATGAGGTTGCTCATCTTTGCTAAGTGGCAGGCAGCATGAATCCACAGTTGTGTGGAGCCTGGGTATCTGCTGCTGGATATCTGCTGCCTCTAAGTTTTCAGCACTTGCCCTGTGTGCTCCACACGTGTGGGTTTACCTGCAGAATGCTTGCATGAAATGAGTGTGGAAGCAGATTTTGGCCTATTTGACTCCGTGGAGTCCTGGGATTTGCTTTCTGATGTGAAAGATGGAAGATGGCTGGTTTGTAGAAAGTGTTGGATTCGCTGCAGCCTTGATTCAGCCGTTATCTTTGTCCCTCTAGCCAGGAAGTAACTAGGAAACTACTGCTTTGATCTGCCAAACAAAGACGACTTGTAAAATATATTAATTGATTTTCTTCCATCAAACTGTTTTGAACATAAAGTCTCAGATCTGAGTGAGACGCAATCTGATGTCTTGATGTTTTGTGTGTCTTACTGTACAAAATGGGATGCAAGAAATCTGAATTTAATTTTTAGCCTGAAGTGCTACTGAAGGAGAGAAAATGTGTTTTTGGATTGACTCAGAGTTAGGAATGACTTTGCTACCATTAATTCAGGATTTCTTAATTTACAGATCTTTGGCTTCTTCATCTTCAGTAAGCATTATATTACACTTAGGGCTTGATTTTTATTTACATCCCTTTAATATGGCTTGGGCAGTATGTAGTGTGTGCTACCTCAGAGGGTGTTTTCTTTTGCCAAAGCAAAGCAAGGGGGCCTTAGTAAAAAAAAAAAAAAAAATTAGCATCTTATTATAATAAGCTTGATTGCATCTTGGTTTCTTTGTAGGTTGCAGAAACGATTTTCATTTTTCATACAGAAAGCAGTTGCATGAAACTTCTGCTTTCATCATTCCTGCTTATTAGTTGCGAAGGGAATTTCTGGGTGCTGTCTTCCACGGTAACAGCCAAATACCTCCAGAGCCAGAGGACTGGAGGAGGCTGGGGGCGTTCTGCATGGAGAGAATTCAGTTTAATAAATGTAATAAGCCTATTTACCCTACCGGGCGATATTAACTACCTGCATATAAACTGAGCATACATTATGTTTGGGCAAAGGTTAGAGAAGCCGTTTGTAGGAAAGACTGGCTCCAGAGCACACCAAAGCAGCAGCTGTTCTTATTTTAGCCCTCGGTAACACACACAATAATGGGGTTCAAGCAGTATCTGTGGTTCAGACAGTAATAACAACTATGATATAATTAACTTCAAAACCCTTTAGGAGAGAATAATTCCAAAATCTAGCGTTGAAAATGTTCATTGTTTCGCAAGATGAGAAATACAGAAAGTTTAATTGGATATATAAACCCTCCAGTAGGGCATAAGTTGTCTGCTAAATGATGGTGTTAGGAAGAAACCAGCCCTGTGGCAGCCTCCTGCTGTCTTCTCCTGCACGGTCTTTGAGCTGGCTCACGCGGGCTGCCTGTGGCTGGGAGACAGTCTGATGTGGTGGTGCCACTCCTGTACTGGTCGTGACCATGTCTAGAAAGGACAGCACCCGAGATGTACTTGGGAACTCGCCATATCACTTGGTAGAGCTATGGAGGTTGTTTATTGTCTCTGTTAGCAGGATCAAAGCAGTTAAGTTCTTTTTACTCAATCACCACGCATGATAGTGGCTGCGAGACAGTGGGTGGAGGTTTTGTCCCCCGCGCATGCACACTTTCCAGAATCTGACTTAAAATAACTCTGGACACAAGCAGTCACTCAGCATTATTTAATCATCCACGTGTTTGTGAAGCTGCTGTTATCTGAGTCAGTAAGGCTCAAGTTGTTTGTAGGATCCTTGCATACATCTTCATGAGTGGCCGTGATGACAGTGCACGTAGTGCGCGAGTACGGTCACTGAGCTCAGAGGGGCCAAGAAGAAGATCAGAACGTTGAGAATGATGGGATCATGGAATAGTATGGGTCTGAAGAGACTGTAAAGATCATCCTGTTCTAACTCCCCTGACGTGGGCAGAGACACTTTCCACTGGAAGAGGCTGTTCAAGGCCCCATCTAACCTGGCCTTGAACACCTGCAGGCATGGGGCTTCCCTTACTTCCCTGCACATCCTGTGCCAGCGCCTCACCACTCACAGTAAAAAATTTCTTCCTAATATGTAATCTAAATCTCCCCTCTTTCAGCTTAAAACTGTTGCCTCTCATCCTATCCCTGCACTCCCTGATAAATAGCCATGATTGCTAAACTTCAGAAAGGACAACTTAAAAGAAAGCAAGTTACTCAAAGCATCCCTTGAATCAAAAAGGGAGAAAGTAAGAGTAGAGAAGAAAAAGTGTGTGTGTGTAAACCAGTGAAACAGTTCCTTGATGTGGTTTGAACCCAACAGCGGAACATAAGAAAGCAGGCTGGGTAAAGCAGTTAAGTTAGCAAGGCTGGGGATAATTCACACTAGCTAGACGGCAGGTTTGAGAAGCTATTAGAGATGAAAATGTGGAAATCCACCTCCCAGGTATTCGTAGTAAAATGTATTAAGTATGACAAGTATAAAAGGAAAATTGAAAGACCCAGGGTGGGCTTTGAAGAATTGACAACTATGCAAAGAAAAATAATTTAGGCAAATGAGTGCCATTGTCTTGTGTGAAAATTGGGTTTACTGGATGGTGGAAGGTTAAAGATGGCAATTAAGGATACTGCTAAAAACTAAAATTATTTCTTTGCATCAGTTTTTAACAGCTAAAAATATTGTAGAAGACTTAGTACTAGTATTGTGCCCAGTCTTTCTAAATATAAAAAATAAGCAAATTTCAGAAATTGAGGTCTAGGCAAAAGCAGCTTTGGAATAAGCTATTAATCTGAAAAGCATTAAGTAAGCAGGCCCCAATAATATACTGTTATATAAAACATAACTGAGCTTCCAGCAAAACTAAGGGATTTTTCATTAAAAAGAGACAATTTTTCAAAGGGAAGTTCTTTATGTACTTCGGTTGAAACAAAAATTACTGAGAAAACAACAAAATACCTGGAAGATCATGTTCTTTGTAGGGTTGACCTTAATGGATTCTGCAAAGGAAAGCTGTTCTAGTGGTTGCTTCAACTGTCGGGAAGATCCCAGAGAACAAGCTTACACTGAGGTCTCTGAAAAATCTCTTCACTGAGGCTGCTAATGAAGCTGGATGGACACGTGGATAGAGCAAGAGGGTTCTTACCAATAAGAAGCTGATTTGATTTGAATTAGGATTGAGTTAGGATTTAGTTTGATCAAAAGCCAGTAGACACTGTACAAAAATCCTTGAAGGGAAGGAAGGACAGATTATCCTCATCTGATCAATCATTTGAATTGTCGCTGTTTCGGTTAAAATTAGTTTTGGTGCTCAATGGATCTTCTGTCTGCTCGGCTTCGCCTGTTCCATCAGTCTGAGAGAGCAGAATCAGCAGGTTTGGCATTGCTGGAGCCAGATGTGGGAATGACAGTGCCACAGCTGTACAGTAAATAGCAGTCAGCTGTGGTGTGTTGTAAGCAGCAAGCCCAGGAGGACCACGTTTCTCAGCTTCCCCTCTTCTTAGTTTAAAACATTCTGTTCTACATCCTGGATGTGTGGAACTTGATGCTGAGCTTTAGAGGAGAGGGCTTGGTACCTTCTGATTTTAATCTTTCCCCTGTTTTCTGTTGTGCTGTAGTGGCGTGAGCATTTTTGTTAAGAATGTATTATCATGTGTTTAGTATTTCATAGAATCATAGAATGGTTTGGGTTGGAAGGAAACTTAAGATCATCCAGTTCCAACCCCCTCTGCCACAGACAGGGACACCTTCTACTCAATAAGTTGCTCAAAGCCCCATCCAACCTGGCCTTGAACACCTCCAGGGATGGGGCAGCCACAGTTTCCCTGGGCAACCTGTGCCAGTGTGTCACCACCTCACAGGAAAATGTTTCTTCCTAAGATCTAATCTGAATCTCCCCTCTTTCAGCTTAAAACCATTCCCCCTCGTCCTATCCCTGCGCTCCTTGATAAGGAGCCCCTCCTCAGCTTTCCTGTAGCGCCTTTCAGTACTGGCTGCTCTAAGGTCTCCCTGGAACCTTCTCTTCTCTGGAGCAATCCCAACTCTCTCATCCTATCCTCCTATGGGAGGTGCTCCAGCCCTTGGATCATCTTCATGGTCTCCCAGACTCCTTTATTTTTTGTGCAGAAAAAGCCCAGGAATTCTTGTGTTGTGGAAGTACCTGACACACGAGCATCTTCTTCCACGTTAGTGAAGTTTGCTGGTAGCTAAGGAATAGCTGAATTTCTTGGTTTTGTAGGATTTTCTACTGCCCTGGATCTTCAGTCTGTGCCTCTGTTTGCACTGCTGATCCTGTTCTGTAAAAGACCTCTGCTGAAAGAGTGATATGCAATGGTTTCTTTCTTTTAAGGAGACTTTACAGCAGGCATTAAGAGCCTGTGCGCTTGGGTAGGGTGATCTACGGCGATCTTATTTAGTGCTCACTGTGAGTGATGGCTGAGCTTGTGAGGCTCAAGGCTGATCTATATTTTAAGTGGACATTTTGACTTATCACCATAGTTATTTAACGGGGCCCTTCATAATCCTTGTTCCGGTGGAAAAAATCCTCCTTTTTATCTAAGATTGTCTGTGGGGAATGACACCTCCAGAAACTAATATCTGCAGAAGCAAATGTAGCCAATAAGGCTGACAGGAGTATCCAGGCTGTGCTTGCATCCTGCATAAAACCTTATCTTTCCCTCTGCTCCTCTCCTTGGATCAAATTGTGATTGTGTGTTTCAGGACCGCGAAGATCTGTAGCTGGACCAGCTTATTGCTGAAGTCTTCACATTTGTTACTTTTAATGCTTTGCCAAAATGAGGAGAATCTTTTGGAAGTACTTCTGAATCATTTTTGCTCTTGTATATATTTCCCCATACCAGTCTGCCTCTGTTCAGGGTTGTTTTTTTTCCTAGATTATGAGAGTATTTGGGGATATTTCTTTTTGTGTGTTTCTTTTTCTACCCTGTTTTCAATTTACATCCAAACAGATGATGAAACATTTTCCTGCTAGGGTCTGTTCTCTCTTCTGGGTTTTTGTTTTTGTCTTTCTGTTCTGGAGAGTATACTGAGAAAATTCAACATGGACTTTCTTTTGCTCTGTCTCATTCCATTACTCATAGTTGTATGCCCATGGCTAATTATATTCCTCTACTCCTTGCTTGGTGTTTGTATCCTTCCTGTACTTACAGATGGTTATCAAATCCCCATCTTGCTTAGCCAGTCTGTCTAGCACTTGTGACTTGACAGAGATTTTTATCCTTCCCAGTTCTTGAATTGCTTTGCTCGTCCCTTCCCTCCAGATGGCTTGAGAGTCTTCAAACTGATGCTCTAGGTCTGCTCACACCTGGGTTCTCGAGGTGATACCTCTGCTCATATAGCAGTTCCTTTAGCTTTTGGCCTTCTTACTGTATTGCAAGTTCATATGAAGTTCCTCCCTAAATCTATGCTAGTGATGCCATCAACATATATCTCCCCACTGAATCTCTCTAATACATTCCCTGCATGTGGGAGTTTTGAGTGAAATGAGACTCATTTTGTCTTTTTTGGCTGTATTGCTGTACTCCCCAAGTCTCTTTATATTATATTTCTCACAGAAAAGCACAAAGAAATCTATGCTAAAGGAATACTAATGGAGTGAAGTGAAACATTCAAAAGTCATTAACTTGTGTGTAACTGTGCTTCTACAACTTTTAATGTGTGCAATATGATGATCTTGAATTATATGATGTGTCATGGTTTTCTTCTTCCTCCTTCAGAGCACAGATGAGGGATTATATACAGAATTAAATAGTTGAGCTGTAGCCAGTTATTGTTGTCATTTTTAGTAGAAGAAATAGTTGTCTCATTGTTCTGTGTGGCACTTGCCCCCTCCTTGCTCAGTCACTTCCTGATTACCATCATTTGGGTGACACTCCAGCATATCGTAGTGGTTGGGTCCCTTTGGAGCACTGGTTCCTCTTCAGGGTATTACTGTAGAATACAAAGTTGTGGGTCACTGTCCAAAGGAAAATCGGATTTCATTGTGTGTTGCACATGTGGTAGAGCTGGGAGAAGTTGATGCAGTTTTAACCCCTTCTTTACTATTGTCTGGGTGCCATCAATCTTATGACCTGCATCCTTGGGCTTAGGTTGAGAATGTTTAAGAAGTTTCCACCTTGAAAAGCAAACACAATTGTTTTGGGTTCCTTTATGAAGAGATGCCATTATATCTGTAGGTCAGGTAAGGACATTGCACTGGCCATGTCTCCCTACCCTGTAAGTTTCTAGAGAGTCTCTTAAGCATGTTTCACAGCAAATAGTGTCAATAGTCACACACACAACTGAGCCTGGCAGTTCTGTGGAAGCACGAGGCTTCCTGGAGGGAGCGTTTTTGTGCTGACTTGTTAGATACTTTGGGTTGCAAAGTAGCTTACACTTTAAAAGTGGGTTTGGTCCCTGGTTTGGAGTGGGCAGGCTGCCTTTAGGGATGCTTTTCTTCACCCTCCTGTTCATGACTAGTGACCCACGTGACACTCGCCTCAGTTCTGTTTAGCTTCCAAAAGAGTTCATAGAGGGTGCAAGCTATTCAGTACTAGTTTAATATTCCTCTTGACTCTTTAAAGTTGACTGGTTTTTCTAATCTCTTTGCCATCTCCTGTGGGACATACTCATTGCCAAAATTTCCTAGTACCATATGAGCTGTTGGTATTCTTGGCTCTGTTTTAAATGAATCCAGCTTTTTCTGCTTGTCTGAAAGAATCAAACCATGTAGGTTTCAAAAATGTTCTCAAGACTGCTTCTTATCCTCCACCTGCCTCACAGCAATATCAGCTATATTTAAATGAATTTGCTATTTTTTTTTTGTTGTGCTTTACCACTTTCTAGTTTTCTGCCAAACTAGGGCTCAGTGGTTCTAACACTGAGTTTGGAGCAGAGGCAGGAGTTTAGCTTGCTAAACTCAAAGCTGTTTTCACAAAGCCATCTGGAGTGCTTAGCCTCAGCCTCCTTCTGGAGTACACGGTCTAGAGTTTTTAATACTGCCAGGACCAGTTGAAGAAGTAGCAATGAAAATGGATGTGTATTTTTGAAAAACCTTCTTCTACATTGTCTGGGCTCCCAGATGCAATATTGTGAGATAGTAGCCAAAGCAGTGAGATTAAAGGAGACCTTTAAATGAAGTGACTTGAGGTCATCTAGTGCAGAGGAGATGGTTCCAGATGCAAGAGAGAGCAGCCTGAAGAGGCATGAGGTTTTTGGGGCAAAAGACACACCAAGAGTCTTAAGAGCATTAGCTCATTGGTTGCTGTTGGACTTGATTTTACCAAAGCAATACTGACTGTGTATCTGTTTGGCTCATTACCAAAGCCTACCAGCATATTTATGCTTTCTGTCTTAGGCTGCCTTTCTGCCCCAGGAGAGGAGGCCGTTAGCATTAGTTCAAGACGGCTGTTCAAAAACTGTCAGAGTAACACTGGCATTCTAAGGGTTAACTGAGCTTCAGCTAACACCCTGTCACCTTGCTTTGAATATTGGATTGTCTTGTGGGAGGAGAGCATCTCGATTCTAAAAATGCGAGATCTGAACCACTGGGAGTGGCTTTTTCATATTTTCAATTTCAAGAGAATGACAGCTACTGCGATTTATAAAATTTTAAAACATTCCAATTTAAGGGGCTTTAAATATTGATTGCAGACAACTTTTCCATAGACAGAGCAACCATGGAAAGAGGAAGCTTGTGAAGTTTGATGCTGTTAAGGGCCAAAGGTGCTCTGTTAACTTTGGAGGGACAGACAGCAGTCTTGCATAAGAAAATCTGCCTTTTCTACCAGATGGCAAATTATTACAGAGCACTAAATAGTTGTAAAAAGATCAAGTCTATAAAGCATCTGGTAGGGTAACTGACAACTCATCAGTTTTGCATGATGCTCGTCATTTGTATCTCATGGGCTAGGGAGGAAAGTTACAAATCTGTCAAGCTTAAAACTGGAGAGAAGCTTGATCACATTTGCTGAGAGAAGAGATAAATCGAGAGACAGCCCTATTCTTCAGCTGAGGTTTTTTGTGTTCCTGAGAGTTAGTCCTGAATGAGGGCTGCGGAGGTGCCATTCACATGACTTCTGAGCAACCTGCACTCAAGATACACCATTAGTTCAGGCACTGTTGTTGTTAATGGAAGTGAATGGAAGAGGAAAAGCTCCATGAAAGCTATTCTTCCTCGATCTGATCCGATACGTACTAAGATGTTTTCAGCACCACCTGTAAAGCTTGTTCTCTGTCCTAATCTGAGCGAGTTTGACACACGTCGTTAGTTTTGACACGATAATTTCAACCCTTGGTGGTTTCCCTATGCCGCTTCCCCTCCCCAGGAGGAACAGTCTCTAAAGATTCTGGCTGCTGTTGAGCCAGATGTAATGCTGCTTGAAGAGTGCTTCGTGGGTTCGCTTGTCTGGGCGGGACAAAGTAGCACCATACATGCAGAATTTAGAGTCGTAACCTTCACTCTTAATCCAGGAAGTTCTTCCCATTCCCATGTGGGCCATATCTGGAGAGCTGGATAACCCTAGGCAAACTGCTTAGGGACGGAATGGAGTTTCCCGTTGGGATAGAGCTTATGCAGCTATAATGATACAACTACCTGTGTCTGTCTCTGTGGAGTAAAACACATTAGTGACGCTTGTAGTACTTCTTTGGTGCGAGAAGAATGAGGATACGGAGTCTGGAGAGCAGCAGAGAGAACCGAGTGTGCAGCTGGTACAAAGAGCCTCTTCTGCAATGTTCAGAATCTTGCTGTTGAGCTTACCTGGATTTATGCTTTCTCGTTGAGATAATAAAAGCAGGATGAGATGATCAGTATTCTCTCTGCATTTAGGTTAGAACTAGGTTATTTTGTAAAGTATTTTCAGATGTCTTGGCTGTAGGAAGACATTGCATAAATAAAGATTTCTCTGTGTTGTTCGATATTATAACATGTGAGAAGATTTACTGTGCAAATACAGTTACAGAATGGAGAAGAATCATGATCTCCTGTTCGTTAGTACAATGCAATGTAAATATTTGCCTAGGTCAATTCTCTTGAGTTTTCGTGCAGATTTCCCTCAGCACTGCCATTGCTGGCATTCTTTGAGTATGATGTGTTTGTCAGAAGTGAACATGTTCACAACATGTGATAGTTGCTTCCATCAAAAGCTCAGTGGTTCTTAAAAAAAAAACACCCATTTTTCAAAAAACCCAACAAAATGCGAAAATACCTTCATTAGACCGGCCTTGAACGTAGTTTTGAAGTGTCTGCCAACACGAATAGAGTGGTGGGTTGTGCCACATACAGCCTGTGCACTTGCAGATACTTTGCTTCAAGGATACTTGTGGGGTCCACTCGGGCTGGCACCTGCCATGATGAGATTTTCTCACTATTAATGCTGTGTTTCCAACTTTTGGTGACTTTTGCAGGTTAGTGAAGGAGAATCTCATCAGCATTTGAATGCCTCTTGAGCTTGCATTGAGATGCCCAGAACTGAAAGAGTGAGCCTGGGTCCCTGTTGAGCATTGTCACTTTAAGGGAATGGGACTTGCTAGTGCCTTTAAAGTCTGTCTTAACAGCCAGACCTTGGACTTTCAGGTGAAACTAAAATGAGCATGTTCTCATGAAAAGTTAAAGAAGGCAGATATAAAGAAATAGACTTTTTTCATTGCATTTCAAGGAATTTTCTGTATTTCTATATACAAGCAGATGTCCAAGTTAAGCTAATTTCCAAGATACTTTACTTCATTTTTGAGAAGGAATATCCATTCCACAATCCTTTTAGACAGTCCATCTCTCCATTTTTTTGGAGATTGAAGCTGAGGCGTTTGCTTTAAGCAAAGCCTCTCTTTGTAGATGCTTTTCTTAATAACCTTTTACTGGGACTCTGGTAGCCCTGTGAACTGACTCCTGATTCTGTTCAGCTTCTGTTCCTCCTGCTTGGACCCATCAAAAGGTGTTTGGTGTGCACCAGCCCGGCTGGATGCACTGAGCTACATTTGATATGTAGTTGACTGCAAACCACCCTATATATGCAATCAAGCATATCTGTCTTGGGCAGATGGCTGAGGAAGAGTTAGACAAGCTTAAGACAAATTCCTGTACTGTAACATGCAACTTTAGAAGTATTTGTTGGGAATAACAACTGAAGAATATATTAATAGCCCACAATAGAGTCTGGACATGAAGATAGACTTGCAGATGGGTGTGCATTTATGCCTCATAAACCTTGAAAAAAGCTTATTGGATTTGGGGGCATCCATGTGGAGCCATGCTGCTCAAGCAGGAAAGGTCGTCAAATTTCACTTGAAAAGTATCTGTAACTATGTCTTTCCAGTGTAGTCTGGTTTATCAGCAGTTAATCTCTGTGTCATATTTGATCATTTTCCTTCTTTTCTCTTCTTTGCAGGAGTGAGTCTGTGTCTGTAACACTGGATGTGCTGACCACTTGCCTCAGACTGAAGAGGACTTGCTCTACTTTTGGAATATGGTGCCTAACTTCTGCGTCCCAGTACTCACTGTGCCAGCAGCCATCCTTTGCTGCTTGATGCTGCCTTTAGCAGGAGCAGACAGTAAGTAACATTCAGTTTTCCAAAGCCTGAATAGCTTGCATAATTTTTTTCAACAAATATTAAACCTTCTTGGTCTGTAGTGAGAACACTGAGGACTGAGGGGTGACCCCTCCGAGATCTTTTATTTTCCAGTGTGTGCAATGCAGATAAACAGTTTGTGTGTGAAGGGGCACAAGTAGAACTAAAAAGGCTGACAGAATTTATTCAAGCGTAGGAAGAGTTTCTGTAGTAGCTGCAAGATCAAAACCTGACAATTTGATTTCTAAAGTGTGCAGATGAGTAAAGAAAATTGGGGATGTAGGAAGAGAGAAGTATTGGGGTCACAGGAATCCCTTCTACTTTATTTTCCATGTTGTTTTGCCAGCTCTTGTAATTTGTGTAGTACTGAGACATCTCTGCTGAGTCAGCAGGAGACTGAGAGCTGCTGGGGAAGGGAAAGGGTGTGAGTTTTTACCTTCTGGGGTAGCTCTCCTACACCTGTGTTTCAGCAGAATTGGAACTAAGTTTTTCCCTGTGGTCATGCTTTAAGCTGTTCTGTCTATGTTTGTTGTCCTGATAGTCTTAGAGTGCTGCTGTGACTGGCTTTGATTAGCTTCATCAGGGCCAAGGAGAGAAAGCTGTGCACAAAATGCTGTTGTGGACAGACAAGAGGAAATAAATTTGGCTGATGGTGGACTACTGAAAATACCTTAATGTAGGAGCTTCCCCTCAAATGAGTTATGCAGAGTGCAGGAAACCCTGTGGATTTTTTGCGTAGCCTTCATTTTCATAACTCGTATGTATTTGCTAGGTTATCCCCACCTATTTGTGCAGGCCCCCCCCATTTTTTTTGCTAGTAACGTGTTTTTCAGTGTCCAAATGTTTGCACATTCTTTGCAGACTCTGATCGTTGTGGATACTTGATGCCTTTGAAGGCACCCAGGGTTCCTGGGACACTTGATTCACAGCAGAGAGGTGGCTGTGATGCACCTCCTGAGCTGCCACCAACCATCTGCTTCTCACTCCAGCTTTAGTCACCAAGCTTCTAATTAAGATATAATTTTGTCAAAGTTGAAGTAGATCTTGGTACATGTTGGTAGGTTCCAGGCCAAATGGAGGGGAAGGACTGGGTGTCCTAAATGTCCTTCACTGAATGGGAATGAAGAAATTTAGAGGCACTGGAGGGAAGAGGGAAGTGGGAACGTGAAGAAAAAGACAGAAATTCACTATTTTTGTTATCACCAGGGTTGATTTATACAGGCAGGGGATTAATGTGTAGTCTGCATGAGTCTGAGCTGCCCAGTTAAACTGGGGGCAGCAGCTGTCTCCTTCTTCAGCTTTCTTCCCTGGCTGCTGCTGGAAGATGCTTATTCAGATCACTTTGTCTGCACACTGTAGCCCATTTTGGAGTCTGGCACAGAGAAGTGTATATTTAATGTTCTGAGGTGCATAGAAATTCCCTGAGGTTCGTTATCTTTATCCTAGCCCCTGCAAAGGAGAGAAGCATCACTCTATCAGGTATGCAGAAGCTGGTGGAGCTTGAGATGTCATAGGACAGTTCTTGGCCTGAAGATAATTTGCAGTAGACACAGTTTGCTAATTTGGTGCAATACTTCCACATGTTTAAATTTAACAAAATTGGCTCTGTTTTGCACACCCTGATTCAAATATTGGTGTCTCAGATGTGGAAAGCTTCTGTGTTGAGAAGCAAGCGTATCTATATATACGCCTTTTCCTCTAGTGCAGACTGACTCTGAATTACTCTTTCCTAATCTGGAAGGCAGATCTGGAGAACAATGACCTTTTAACCATCACAGCCGCCATGGATTAACCAAGGTTTTCCTAGCATGGAAAGCGTTGCTCTGTGTATTTTTGCAATTTAAAGCTTTTCTATTATCTTACCCCGCTGAATCTTGCCACCGACTCTCAGTGGCAGGAAGCTGTGTGAAAGGGCCTGCTCTTGCACATCCACGGGGGGAAAAAACATCCCCAAACCCTGCATATTTCATGTCCTGCCATTGGTGATGCAGACAGACAAGATATGGTTGTGATTATGGCATTGGGGATTTCTGGTTCAGGAGAGGAGCGAAGGGCAAGAGGAAGATATGATAATACGCACACACTGGAGCATACTGCAAAAGCAAGAGAAGGATGCTGTGAAAGGAGCACCACATCTGCACCCTCTTCAGGTTTTTTGGTGCCTTAAGTATCCTGTTGGCTCTACTTAAAAACAGTTTCTTTACATGAATTCTTGATATAATATGGCTATTTCTAGGATTTCACGTGATTATTTCTTTTCCCCATTGCAACTCTGCTTGGGGGTGGTGGAGGCATTGGTAAACTTCACATCTGCAAAACACTCCTATATTTCCCCATCTAAAAGCAATGCTCTGGAGGTGTTCAAGACCAGGTTGGATGAGTCTTTGAGCAACCTGATCCAGTGGGAGGCACTTCTGCCCATGGCAGGGGTGTTGGAACTGAATGATCTTTAAGGTCCCTCCCAACCCAAACTATTCTGTGATTCTATGATACGGTGATAGTAGGAACAGGGTTATCCCTGTGTTTGAATTCCTTGAGTCATTCCCCAAAATCACTTTTTATTGTAGAATCTTCCAGTTGGAAAAGACCTTTGAAATCACTGAGTCCAACTGCACCCATCCTCTGCTAAACCATGTCCCTCAAAAACTCATCTACCTGTTTTTTAAACACTTCCAGGGATGGTGACTCAACGACCTCCCTGGGCAGCTATTCCAGTGCCTGAGAACCCTTTCGGTAAAAAAATTTTTCCTAATATCTAGTCTGAACCTCCCCTGGCACAACTTCTGGCCGTTTCCTCTTGTCCTGTCACTTGAGAGAAGAGATCAACACTCGCTCTCCCACAGCCTCCTTTCAGGAAGCCATAGACAGTGATGAGGTCTCCCCTCAGCCTCCTCTTCTCCAAACTAAATAACCCCAGTTCCCTCAGCTGTTCCTCATAGGACTTGTTCTCCAACCCCTTCACCAGCCTCGTGGCCCTTCTTTGGACGCGCTCCAACCCCTCAATGTCCTTCTCGTAGTGAGGGACCCAGAACTGAACACAGCACTCGAGGTGTGGCCTCGCCAGTGCTGAGCACAGGGGCACAATCGCCTCCCTGCTCCTGCTGGCCACACTGTTTTTGGTACAGGCCAAGATGCCATTGGCCTTCTTGGCCACCTGGGCCACTGCTGGCTCATATTCAGCCAGTTGTCAATCAACACCACCAGGTCCTTCTCCACCAGGCAGCTCTCCAGCCACTCTTCCCAAGCCTGTAACACTGCGTGGGGTTGTTGTGTCCCAGGTGCAGGAATGGTGAGGGTGGAGCCCCAGGAAGGAGGGCTGTGCTGTGCTGTGCTGTGTCCTGGCAGCAGGCTGCCGCATGGCTGGGTGCTCCCTGAGCACCCACAACTGGGGCTTCCTCACCTTCCTCTGCCGGTGCTTTGGAGCTGCTGTTGTTGCAGCACGTTTCAGAATCCCTGCTGTAGCTTCCTGACAATTAGGCAGCTGGCAGATAGCTGGACGTTAACGCCTGAGATAAACCAGATTGAATACGTATCGCCTAGCGGAATTAGCGCTCTGATGCCTCTCCTGGAATTGAGTTCACAGGAGCTGTGAATAATGTCAGCGCTGAGGAATTGAGGGGGCATCCAAAGGTTAAGCGTGCGGCAGGGTGTCAGGAAAAGGGGCTCGCTGGGTGCCTCCCTGCTGGCAGGATGGGAGGAGAGGCTTCCCAGCCTCTCTGGTGGGGTGCTGGGAGGAGAAGGTGAGCGGGAAGGGGCACGTGCACGTCAGCAGTGGCTACAGAGGTGCTAATTTGG
Organism: Dromococcyx pavoninus; assembly: GCA_033558185.1. Classification (NCBI taxonomy): domain Eukaryota; kingdom Metazoa; phylum Chordata; class Aves; order Cuculiformes; family Neomorphidae; genus Dromococcyx; species Dromococcyx pavoninus. Next base: position 262,933 of record JAUMJL010000399.1, on the reverse strand, counting down.
CAGAAAGCACTTTCAAATCCTCCCCGGCTTTTACCGACTGCAGTAAGAAATTATTAAATTTTCTCTGTGATCTGACTGTGTTTCTGTCAGGGTGACCCTAATTCCGTTAGAGAAGCTCAGAGCTGATTCAGGATGGCTATTTTACACTTTCTTGCTCAGCCTGCCTGTGGTTTTTTTGTTTTTCTGTTTGTTTTGTTTTTTTAATGCACTCTGTGCCTCTCTGTTTCTCAGCTTTTGATTGTGCATGGGAAAAACGGCTTTGCAGATTTAATTTAATATTCAGTTCAATTGTCAGCTAAAAGATGCTGTTTTCAAGCTTTTGGAAATATATCATTTACTCTAATAAAATAAAAAAACAACAAAAAAGATCTCCTTTCAAAACAAAATGTAGAGAAAACAGGAAAAAATCAATACTGTCATCAGAAATCATCAGCAATGTGTTTCCTGGTTGGCTTGTTTCTTTAAAAATTAGCTTTTGTTTTTGAAGACCTGAGCACAGCTTCCATTAGCCAAAGGAAGAGACTAGGTGACCTATCCAAAGTATTTCCTAACCCAGATACGTCTTGGTTTGTCTTGCACAGAATTTCAAAGGGCTTAAGGAAGAAAACCACTTCAAAAGTGACCTTGTAGAAGGAAAGAACTCAGGCAGTATTAGGCCAACTACCTGTGAAGTGATAGGTGGTAAACAAACAATTTGCACCTTTTGATTTCTGTAGATAGAGCAAGCTTGGCTTTTGTTTGAGGGGGCAGGGGGAAAGCTTGCAGCAGTGAGCTGGTGCTGGTGGAGACAGCGCTCTGGCTCTCACCACCTGCAGTAGGCAAGGACCTTAAGTCCCAAGTGTCTCAAGGCTGCCCTGCCCTTTGTAAGAGGTGGTTGCTTTATATCCAAAAGGAAAGTATGTCATAGAGATGGGGTTTTTTTCCATTGACTGTGTTTTTTGGATGCTGACTGTGTTGAGGAGGCACATTAAAAAAGAAAATAGGACAGGGAAATGTAGTTATGGGTAAGGGTTGAGAAAGGGAAGAGTACTGATCCCCTTTCTAGACGCATGGCTGCAGGTGAACTCTGTTTTGCCTGGGATTTTGCACCTGAAATGATGTTCAGAGGTTTTGAATTGATGAGCACTTGTTACGGCAACTCTGTAGTTACTGGTTTGTGTTCCTGGGACCCAGGAGTAGTGTGGGAGGTTTTGTCTCCCTGGTTTGGCTCTACCTTCTGGATTCAGCTCTGCCGCCTTTGCTTCATAACCTGAGTGATGCCTCAGCAACAGCTCAGCTCCAAATACAAACGCTCTGGGCCACCCTGTGGGACAGACACACTGTTGTGCCCTGGGAAAAGAGCTGATTTGTGGAGCTGGGCAGAGGGTCTCATCCCAAATGCTGGACCTGAGGCTTCTCCACTGCTATCTTGCATCTGTTTCTGCTTCATGGTTCCTTAGTTTGCATGGCTGTCCCCAAACACTGCATGTAATGATTATATGTAATTGGTATGATCGTATCCAGATATTGCAGCACAGGTAAATACTAATCTTCTGCAATTCCACCTTGACTAGCTTGACAAATTCCATCAGTGAAAAGAACATGTATAATATTGTTTAGGAAAACCCTTGTACCTGAGGCAATGGGGTTGCATCACTAAGGGACAGGTTGAAATGTTAACGACAGTTATTGTGCAGCTTTATTTTTTGTGTCCTTACTCATCATATATCTATATATTAGGTATAAATTGTTTCCACACTTTTCCTTAAAATATCTAAATGCTGCCTGCTTGCAACTGAGCGTTGCAGATATCAACGTAGGAGGAGTACTGTGAGAGAAAAACAGAGTTGAGCACAGGAAGGACATGGATCTGTTAGAGCAAGTCCAGAGGAGGCCAAAAAGATGATCCAAGCGCTGGAGCACCTCCCGTAGGAGGGCAGCCCGAGAGAATTGGGGTTGTTCAGCCTGAAGAAGAAAAGGCTCCGAGGAGGCCTCATAGCAACTTTTCAGTACTGAAAGGGGCTACAGGAAAGCTGGGGATAGGCATCAGGCAGTGCAGGGATAAGACAAGGGGGAATGTTTTTCAGCTGAAAGAGAGAAGATTTAGATTAACTATTAGGAAGAATTTCTTTCCTGTGAGGGTGATGAGGCCCTGGCACAAGTTGCCCAGAGAAGTCGTGGCTGTCCCCTCCCTGGAGGTGTTCCAGGCCAGGTTGGATGGGGCTTTGAGCAGCCTGGTCTGGTGGGAGGTGTCCTTGCCCATGGCAGGGGGATTCGAATTGGATGATTTTTAAGGTCTCTTCCAACTCAAACCGTTCTATGATTCATTAAACAGATCTTCTTCAACATTTATAGCTGTGCCCCTTTTAGTTCCAGCCCTTGCAGGAGTCGTGAATTTGTTTGGGTGGCCCCCTGCAGCCGGTCATGGCATTGTCATTTGTCTTTTTCATTTATTAATAAAACCAACATTGCTCATCAATCAGCATCCACTGCTAGGTCAGAGATCCATCCGGCTTCAAATCCTTTATCCAGCAATGATCAGTACACAGACCTATGGAGGATGTAAGGACATAAATATGTAGTGATCCCTTCCTGGTGTCCCCTTCTGGCCTTCAGCAAGTGGTGGCTCCTGAGTCCAGAGAGATGGTGTAGTAACTTCAGACAAGCTCGCTCTGGTTTTGCTCTCGGGCAGCTGTCAGTCATCAGGGGCGTCCTGGGGCCAGTGCTTTGCATGAAGACCACAGTGTAGGCTCTGACTTTTCCCTCTGCACCATAGCTCCCTGTGTAACTCACTTCTTGGTGCTGTGCAGGGCTGAGCAGTCTCGCTTGCCATTCACATCATTCAAACTCAGCAGCGTAGCCAGTTACTCTCTTGCCTTCACAAGGGAGTTCCTATGTTTAAGTGTCCGTGCAAGTTATCCATCACAGTGGCAGATGTTGAGGAGCTGACATATTTAATACACATTCTTTGAGACAGAGTGTGCTTATTGACTTGGTGATATAGAAAAACAGTAAAACTACCTGCTTAAAATTTTATCTTCAGTGTGGATTCATAGATTTTAAGGCCAGAAATCAGATCAGTGTAGTCTTCTACTCTGACATGCACAGAACAGGCTGTATAATTTCAGATAGTAATTTCTGCATCTATTTTAACAGCTGTGGATGAGCTAGCATGTAGCTTTTAGGAGGCTATCAAATCATGATTTGAAGACTAAATGGTAGAGAATTTGCCCGTCTCATATGTGATCTGTAAAAATGGCAAGTAATCATTACTTCTACAAATCTGTATTTATTTCAGCCTTCATTTATGGTTTTTTTTGGGGTTCAGTCACTTGATGTTGAAACTTGTGTCAGGTAGGCTGGAGACTCCTGCTATTTAATGCAATCTCCCTTAGAGGCAAGTTAGTGTAGGAGCTAGAGAAGCTAAAAGCCTGTCCTTTTTATTGTAGAAAAGTAGGCTGGTCTTGTTTTTTCTGGTCACATATAATTTTTATAGTTTTTCACTAATCCTCCAGGCTTTTCTCTGTAAGTCAAAGGACCAGGACCAAGAGAGAAGTGGCCACATCTTGTCACAGTTGAGCTAGGAAACATGGTCCTTCACAATGACCTTTGAACCTCTTTCTGAACCTCTGATTCCCAGGATGCAAACCTCCTATTGAATTAGTACGACTAGGGGTTTTGATCATGAATATCTGCCCTTGAGTGTATTAAAATGCATTCTGCTCCATCCTAACTCATCAGTCATCCCAGTAATTCTGTACAGGTAATCTTGCTGTTATTAGCTGACTACCAGTCTTGGTAAAGCTTATCCTTGTTTTCCAAATCTCATTGCAAGTGAATTGCATTTATTCCCAGATGCTCATCAGTTGTTATTATTTACAGAGGTTGTTGACAGTATTTTAAGGAGATATTTAAAATATCCTGTAGTAGTGATGGCAGCATTCTTTGCAGATGGAAGGGAGTGCCAGGAAACTGATAAAGTAATGTGGTTGGCTGTGCTGCTGCTTGCTGCTAGTACTGATGTCAGCTGGGGGAAAAGTGTGAGGTCTGCTGGAGCTTTCAGTGTTCTAGCTGAGCAGTTGTAAAAAGCAATGAAGTGGCAATAGGGATGCTTTCTTTGTGTCTTTGATTATCTGTTAGTTATACTGGTGCTTCAGAATGATGCTGTAATGTAAGACGATCAAGCTCGTTTTTGTGAGCAACTGAGAGTATGAAATTTCCTTGCATAAAATGTTAGTCAAGCTTTTTTGCATGGTGAGCATGTTTAGTTTATAAAGGGGAAAAAAAGGAAGCATCTGTTTATGGATGGTTTTTCTCTGGTTAGATGTCTATCTTTATGTATCAGTAGCTGGTAAGCAGTGGTATACTTTTAATTGAATGCTGTATTTAGCCCTTTGTGAGAATCAGTGCTTTGTCTCTGCCAGAGACAAATCTTATTTATGTTTTTGTTGTGAAAACACTGTAGGGTGCTTACTGGAAGTTTGAAAGTCATAGAAATATCTTTTGCCTTGCACACTTTACTGACATATGATTACTGAATTAAACCAAAGCACATTTTATACTGGGTGATGGCTTTACACTTGTATCTGAGTTGTGGCCCTCACTGCTAGTCCTTGCCCTCAATGTCAGTTATGTTTTGGGCTTTCTCTATGCATCAGAACATTAAACCTGCACAATAAGGGGAACTCACCAGGTATTAAAAATAAATAGCTACAGAATATATTCAGTTTCACGTGGTACACAAACTTGCGGTCCTGCTGTGCTTTTCAGATAGCCCTTCATTGCACGTATTACTCATTATTTCCATTTTTGTTCACTAATTAACAATGCAACTTCCAGGAATGTATTTTGTAAAGTTGGATTCAGGCATGTCAATAGTACCTGTTCAAAACCTAGAGCAAATGGAAATGCCACCACTTTCCAAAAGATGTCCATGGCACTGAGGGTAACCATTCTGAGTTGGTGCTCTGGATAAAGTCTGCGTGTCAAGACGACGTTTGGACATGGTTTGTCTTTGCCTGTGGTTATTCTAATTACGCTGATACTGAGTTCTCTGGAAGTAGCTATGGTTTCATGGAAAGGACCATAACCAACCCACAGCTGCCACTGGTTAACACTACAAATGTAAAAAGAAGATTGCACTCAGGGAATTCTTCTTGCTTTTACGTCTTTTCTTGTATTTCTTTTAATTATAATTTCTCTCTCCATGTGATGACTTTGTTGGTTCAACAGAAAGCTGGGTGGTAAAAGTCCTTGCAAGCTAGTTGCACCTCCAAGTGAAGACTCTTGAGCCTCTGTACTTAGATAATCAAGAGTGCAGCACACCTACCAGTTTTCTTTGGATTTGCTATTAGCCAAACTCACTTCAACTGTTACTGCAACTGTGGTTATGTTACTTCTGGTAAAGGTTGTTTTGAAAAAGGGGCGTTAAAAAGACCAGGAAACTTTCAGCAGCTTTACTCGTGTAGGTCTTCTGCCCCTGAAGAACTGTTTGTAATAACCATTTAGAGTCTTGGCATTAGCACAACTGTGTGTGGCAGGGAGGACCATTTGTTTTCACCCACTTGTCAGACCCGGTTGGTGTCTTGTCTGGGTGGGAGACACGAGCATGTTGCCAGGCTTTTGATTTCATTGCATGGCCATGCGTAAGGCAGAGATGGCTCTTCCTTGGTTTTCATATTTGCAACTTTCCTCTTGTGAGGTAAATGTGAGAGATGCCATGCATTGGTTTTAGAAAGGATTTTCAGCTTTGTGTTTAAAAAAGGACAGCTGAGAAGTGAGAAGGCTATAGGTGTATTGTACTTACACAGTGTTTAATTTGCAAGAAGGAGGGTTCATTGAAAGAGCTGAATGATGAGTGGTGAAAAACTTGTGAAATGCTGAAACCAGTTAAAATACTGATATGATCAAGGTGACTAGGACTATGTATTTTAATCCTATTTCAGGATGCAAGAAAACCTAAAGAGGAGTGAACTGATCTTGTGCATTCACCACAATTGATTCATAGGGCATTTAATGCGGGGGGTATGGTAGCAGGGGAAATCAGTAAAATTTGAAGAGGAAAGCAGAAAATACTGTCATATTCCCTTGTAAAGGACTAGGATGCCTTGTCCTGACACAGCATTCTCAGTATTGCCATGCTTACTATGAAGAGTTTAGTATGACTCTCAGGAGGATGGTGAGTGTAGTCGAAGAGCTGGAAAAGCCCCCTTTGCTCCTGTTTGATGTATAACAGGTAGTGCTCCTGGCTGTTGACTTATCATTTGTACATGCTGGGTACAGACTTCCAACATACATTTTTATACTCCATTACATACAGTTTAGCAGGGGTTACACAAAGTTCTTTAGTTATAACCTGTTGGGTTTAGCTTTTTACGAGTTTATTTCATGGCTGAAGTGTTCCCTGCTCGGCCTTCAGCTAAAGTTCAAGTTGAGGCACTGTATTTTACGAGTTGGACATTTGTTTTTTGGATCTTTCTGCAAAAATTGTCTTTGGATGCTCTTAAAAAGAAAGAGAGTGGAAAAATACTTGTGTACCCTGTAAAATAAACTGTGGTGTTATTCATAGGTCTTCAGTCTGAAATGTCTTTGCAAACATTTGACATTACTACAGATGCATAGTCAAGAGAAAATGGAGCTTGATTTGTGGGAGTGACCCACATTAAAATAAGCTGCTAAATGACATAAAGGGGATTTCATGCTAAATCAGTTAAGTGCATGTGACTAAAGGATGCTGTCTGAGCTTGTGGGTAACTAAATAGGCCCTATATTCATTCTGTGAATGTAGCCAGAGCTGCTCTTGTCTCTGCCTTCAAGGATGTGGAGGTGCACAGCAGAGGCAGAACTCCAGATCCCGCAGCGCGTAGCCTGTAACGTGGGCACAGAGAATTAATTCACGTTGGCACCGTGGAGTTTGTGTTCTGGTGCATTTGTCTATTTCTTGAGGCGACTGTGTAAATGGAGAGTCTTCTTTGTTGAAGTTGCTGTGTGGTTGTATTGTAGGCCACAAGGGTTTGGACTTGTCTTTCTTGATGAACCTTGATTCTGTCTTAGTAAATGCGTGAAACATTTAACATATTTAACTACCTAAGTTTGTTTTTTTCTCAAACACTAAGATACACCTCTCCTTCTATGGCTGCAGTCTCATGTGCCTTTGTCCTAGGAGCACAGTATGATTTTGGGGTTTTTTTTAACATGTTAAGACAGAATCCCTGGGAATATATATTGTTCAGTCAGCATCCATGCAGTGCTCAATGTCTTTTCAATTAGACACGCAGCCTTCTGTTGCAGATAAAGCATGAAGCGTATTTTTCTGAGGAAAATTTAGCTAAAATTTTTGGCATTGTCTTTAATCTGTAATATGTTGTGTGACAACAGTTTCCTGTGTAATTCTGAGGAATTTAAGAAACTTGACTTAACTTATGAAGAACAACATGCAACGTAGGACATGGGTTTTTTCTATGTTTATGTCAAATTGCAGAAGAGACTATGAATTATTTTGTGTTATAATCACTGCTGGACTGTGTCAAACTCGAGGTCCATTTATCTCAGGATTGCCCCAACATAAGCCTTCAATGACGGCCAATAAATGCTACGTGTTTTAGGGAGGTGCAAAAAGAAAGATCCCATACTCTTGCCTTTTTTCATTCCACCCAAACTGGTTTCCATTTCTAATGTAAAATTAGAAGTTGTAAGAAGCTGGACTTTGTTATAGCTTCTGTAAAGCATTATCAATTGCAACAACTCTAAATATTGTTATATCCACATGGGCAAAGGAATAATGCCCAACATAGATTTGTCAAGGTCAGATCAATCTAATTTCCTTTAATGACAGGATAACAGGCTTTGTGAATGGAGAAGCAGTGGATGTCATTTATCTTTAGTAAAGCTTTCAGTGCTCCCTCATGAGACTTTTTCTTGTGAAACATCTGCTTATAGGGTGGGTATTTGGCAGTTTGGTAGCATTCAGCATTTGCAGTAATGATCTCTCTGATAGAATAGAGAACATGCTTATTAAATTTGCAGGCAGCAACAAGCTGGGAAGAGCTGCAAGCGTGTTGGAGGACACCATTAGAATTCGAGATGATCTTTACAAATTGAAGAAACTGTCTGAAAGGATGCATGTCAATAAGGAGGACTGTGGATAGATGTTTGAAAATAGGAGTAATCAGCTACATAAATACAGAATGAGAGACAACTGTCTAGACAGCTGGTGTACAGAAAAGGTCTTGCAGTCCTAATGGATTAGAAACCATACAGGAGTCAACAATGCTGTGCTGCTTTGAGAGGGACAAACATCACAGTGGTAGGCAGAAATGAGAAGTACCATCTTGAAGACACATTAGGTAGTCTTGCTATCTGCTGGCATTGATAAGGCCTCCAATGAAATGATGTCTCATCTTGAGCATCCCACTACCAGAACAGAAGGACTTATACAGGAGAAGTCTGTCCTCCCAGTGCAGTGCTAGAGAAGAAGTAATGTGCTTAAATTGCAACGCGGAAGTTCAGGTCAGGCACTGAGCAAAGCTTGCTGATATGAGAGGTGAAGGATTGTTGAGCACTGAATTGAATTCCAGAGGAATTTCTGGAATCTCATATACAAATTGAAAGTGTTCTCTCATATAGGTTTTGAATTGCCAGTGTTATTTCTTAAAATGAATGTTTCTTTGTCTTCATTTATGAGCCAGGAAGGTACAGGCTCCCAGTCTGTCTTCTCTGTGTTGCCTGATACTCTTGATATTTTTATCCTGTCCTTTTTCATCCTCCTTTCAAGCAGCAATTGCTGTTTTCCATCTGACTTTGTAATTTTGTTTGAATGTGTTTTCTAGGCCCTTAGTTCTTCTCAGTGTTCATCTCTGTCTTTCTAGCTCTCCTCAAAAGGAACTGATGGGAAGAATACAGGAGAGAGTATGCCATTAACAAAATGAGACTTGAAAACATCCTCTGTATTTAGTTTCCTCATGAACCCTCATAGGTTTGCTATCTTTTTGCCCACACCTGTGCACTGGCTAAAGCTCTTTCAGCTGCCTGTTATGGTGTGTGGTTCTTCTTCTGAAGCCATACAGTTAATTCAGCTCTGCAAATAGTAACAGATAGTTCTGGGTCTGGGTTTTTTCCCACTCTGTATGTGTTCTGTATTTACCTGTAGCTCGCTGTTTGCCCTGAGACTTTACCGTGCTGTACATATATGCAGAGGTCTGTGGCTGAACTTTCCTGGTTGCAGGAACTTTGCTGGCCAGGCAGCTGGTGCTCCATGGCAGGGAGTTTTGGTGCGTGTGCGGTGGCTGCTGCTGTGATGCACAAAGCCTGTCTCTCTCGCAGCACCAGATGTCTCTGCTCTTCTGCTGTCATTGTCACACATTTCTAATGAAGCTGATGTGACTGTGCTGGACAGTGGGTTGGAGGGTCTGCAGGTTGGACCACTCCAGGAGAGAGATCTTGCTTACTGTCTAGAGCAACATTGACCAGCAGCCCTTGCGGGGTGCATTGGAATGGCTTCTGGCAGCAAAAAATGCTCTGGGAACCAATTGCAAAGGATGCTGTAGGTCTCGTAAGACCTTCTGACTAAAATCTGTCTTAATGCCTATTTGTGTGTTTGAAAGGGAAATGTATTAAAAATATGTGTTTGTGTAGAATGCTTTTAATGTCAATGGTAGTGGAAATGAATATGTGTAAGGTTTTTTCCTTCTCCTTCCAGTATTTATCCTTCCTATGAATAACTAGTGACTTCTCTCTGGTGAGTGGAGTCCCAAGATTGTATGAGATGGGAGTGAATTGTGCTTCATCTTAAAAGATGATGGTTAATTCATCGCATATTTATTTTGGATAAGGAAAAGGTATTTGCCCACTTAAGCTTTTCCTTTCTTGGTTTTCATATAAGAGTCATGGTACTTCTTGGAAAGCTTTCTTAAAATCAGATCAGAGGAAATTTGTCTTTTTAATGAATTTATTTAAATCAAGATGCAGGCAATTACATAAGTTCCTGAATTCTAGAAACTCTGGCCATTATGTTGGGATGTTTTTTGCAGTCAGACTTTGGCTTTGAACTGCAATTATTTTTCACGAGACCAAGAATGAAGTCTGGTGCCTGTTATGAATAATAGAGTATGGTAATATCACAGCTATATATGCAAACTCTGCAGACTGGCAGCACAGCTGCTAAGCATTACGTTTTTAAAATATGTACAATCTTTTGTCAACAGAATTAAAACCAGGAACATTACATGGTTTGTTTCTGCATGAGAGTGTTTTGTAGGGAAAATTAATGATGAACTGTTCTACATTTTGACCTTTAAAAAAAAATTTCTGAGGCTTTGCACCTTCTAGTGAGTTGGGGAGATTCTCAAATTAAGACATGTGGAATCCTAATGGCCACCCTGACATTTCTTAGGCCTGGCTGGATACCTGGGTTTGATTAGTTTTCTGATGTACCTGCTCTGCCAAGCCGGAGAGGCTCACAAAGTCTGCAGCTGAGCTTTCTTCAAAGCGATTGCTCTGTAAACCTCGTTCTAATTAAAAGGTGATGCTGTTCTGGTAATGGAAAGTTGTTTTATTGTTCTTCTCCCCTCATATGCATGCAAGTGGAAGTGTTGTAGGGAAGTGTTATCGCTGTTGCTTTTGTAGTTCTTTCTATCTTCCATCAGTCTTCATATACAAAAAAAGTGAGAAATGCAGCATGCCCAGCTGTCTGAGGGCGAATGTGAATCAGCGAGATAAACCTTCAGAGGGTGTAATGGGCCTGACTACAGATGATCCTTCAGTGCTTTGCTGGCATCCTGTAGCCTGTATTGTGTGTTTAACCAGAGGCAGCAGGAGAAAAAGGGTGGAAACACAGAAAGGAATCCACGTCAGCCCATCGTTTGGTGCCAGGAAAGGAATGATTCACGCTCAGGCCATCTTCTTCTTCAGCTCTCCTCCTCCTGCCTATGGAGCGGAGAAATGGGACGTAACATCCAGAAAAGTGAGAAAGCAAGAAATAGTGAATAAATGTGAAGAATGTAGTACACTTTCAGCAGGAAAATGATAAAACAGATTTTGGAGTCCTGATGCTTAAGAGAAGATGCAGACAAGCGCTCTCCCGAAATGCCCCAGCGGCTCCTCAGGTGTTCCTGTGCTCCGTTTCTCTCACCTGCAAAAAGGAACGCCAACATTAGCAGACTGCTGATGGTGTCTGTGCTGGCAGAGGGTCCCAGAACTGATTTATAGCACTTGCTCAGCTTTCAGCAAGCAGCAAATGTGTTGCTTAATTATTCATGGCAGATGTATTATTGCAGGAAATTAAGACATCAAGGAAACAAGTAAAAACTATTACTGAATAGAGCTATAAACAAGGTAAGGTGGAAGGAAATGCAGGGGGTCAGGGCGGAGATGTTAAAAAAACCTTGTGCTTCGGAACATATCAAGCCTTCCGAAAAATAATTGGTTAAATTCCAAAGTATTCAAGTGATCATTCATAGTAAGGTATTAAATGTTCTATTAGCTAACAAGTTGTGTTTAATTTGTTACATTTCTCCTCTAAATTATCACATTTGTGAACGTGTGAAACCCTCCTATAGCTTCTTTCAGCATTATCTACTTACATAAAGACACAGTTCTCTATGTAAAGTCTTTGACTTTCCTCAAAAGATTTGGCATTTGACTTTTGCAGGTATGTTAAGGTAACCCTTGGCTTTCTGTACCAAAGAAACTGGTTTGGGTTCCCTGGGCTACCCTTCTTCCTTGTGCAGTGGTGTGGGATGCTGGAGCAGAGAGCAGGATCTGAGAGTCTGGCCTATATTTCCATTGTCTGAAAACATGCTGCAGACAGCTGTACACGTGCCCAGCTCTTACAGATGGCACTGTGGCTTTATTCAAAGATTTATTTGTGTGTGTTGGTCACCTTTGCCATAAACCTGTCCTCTAATCTGTGTCTGATACCCCACACTCATACAGAGGCCAGAGCTGTTGAAGAGCACCAGCATGTTCTTGCTTGTCAGGTGGTGTCTGGTGTTTGACCGCTGTCCTGTATATGTGGATGGAGTTTTTCATTTATGGTTCCTCAGAGTTCCCTTTGGCTTTAAACTTGCAGATTTCATGACAATTTTTCAACTATGTAGGCAGTAACTGACCAAAACTTACTTAGAAGGAAATGGTCTAAAGAAAACCCTTTCAGCATCTCTCTTTATACCAGACTTATTAGCTTTGTTAAAAAAATTATAGGGAGCATCTCTTAAGTTTGTGTGTAACCTCAGGCTTCCAAGACTTTCCATTTTATTACTGTTCATAAGCTCATTATTTTGGTACATCTGTAGTAATTTTGTAGCTCTTTACTTTATAACTTCAATTATGTAGTTTGAAAAGTAATAATATTAGAAGTCCTGGCATGGAGGACTTGGAGCAATTTTAAGGGAAGCAAATAGATGATTCAGCACAGAATCACAGAGAGCATGTCTACAGGGTTACTCTTAGAACTGTATTTCTAAGGTGCAGGTATACAAAGTGGCAAAAAAATCAGAAGTTCTCATTATTCCAAGTCTTCCAAATTTAATGACAAAACAGGCTTTTGTAGTTCTTTTCCCATGATGGGAGGTGTTGGAGTCTATTTGCAAACATAGACTATTTGGTGTGCAAATGTAGCAGATGAAAATACTCTTTAACCTCTCCTGTAAGGTTAATTTTCGTGGGTCTTACAAGCATGGTTTATGCAGAGCACATATAGGAACATAACATACAATAGGAATCGGGCAAAAAAGAGAATCTGACACTAAATTGTGAACATGTATTCAAGATTGGGTTGGATGAGCCTTTGAGCAACTTGATCCAGTGGAGGGTGTCCCTGCCCATGGCAGGGGGGTTGGAATTGGGTGATCTTTAAGGGCCTTTCCGACCAAAACCATTCTGTGTTCCTAATTCGGTTTTGTGAAAGCTTGCTGTTCTGTGCACGTGCATCGCGGGATCGCCTAAAGAGAGCTTTGCTTGCAGACCTAATCAATTGGTTCTCGAGCTGTTTAGCTTTTTTAATTACTCTTGTCAAAGTGAAAATTATGTGAAAGGACTTGACTGTGCAATTAGCTGCTGAACATTTTCTGCAGCAATAGTGCGAAGACAATACCAAGTCCCAGAATAGCAGTAGATACAACCATAGGAACAAATCTGCTTCGGCAGAGAAAGAGATATTCTAGTAACTAATCTGAATGAAAGATAATTTATTTTTTAAATATGCATATATTCACAGATGCGAGCAGAAAAGGCTGTGTTAGAAATGCCTGTCCCCAAGTGAATGCCAGGTTAGTTATCACTTGCTGATTTCCCTCTGACTTGAGATCCCTGCTCTTCGTAAACAGAGGCTGCTGCTCTTCTGCAGTCAGGGTTGAGCATGTTATAAGAGGAGGCAGCTTCTTGACCTCTGTGCTGCCGAGGATGGCATCCATGAGGCTAAATTTTAGGAAAAAAAGGTTTCGATTTCCTGCGCTGCAGCTGTGGGAGAGCTCACGGTGGGTTCCTTCTGTGGGCTGCGAGAGCCTGGTTAGTGTTCGTTCAATGATCTATAGATCATCTGCTCAGACCAATTATATCTCTCAACAGCTTCACACTAAACTAATCTAAGCATTTAAAAAATAAATAAATGAGACAGTGTCTATAAAGAGCTCCCAGCTAGTGAAGTAGAGCAGTTGGAGCCTGATTAATGAATCCCATTTATCAGTCCACACGCGTGTTTGCCGCTCCCCTCCAGTGAGCGCTGTCATCCAGGATGGTCCGTGTCGACCTGCGCCGAGCACTGTCCATGCCTCTGGCTGGGACCACGACCCAGAGCACTGGGAATGGTGCTTTCAGCTCTGTAGCTGGTCTGTGGCAGAAGCTGTGGTGCAGGGGAGGAACCTTGTGTGGGTTGTTTGTAGCACTGGTGGTGCATCCCAGAGCTGGGCCGCAGAAGCTGCACCATCCTCTTCCCGGCTATGCCGTGTCCAGGACCAAAAAGTACTGTAGTGGTGCCTGCATTGAGGGAAACTTGGGATCGGGCCCCTTGCTGCTGGTGCCCCTCAGGAGTGTAATGCGCTGGTTTTCACCAAGTTAAACCAAAATATTTTTACAAACGCAGTAAGAAACACAGATTAGGTTTATTGGTGGTGTTAAATCACTGAGCTGGGCTGGCTGCGTGTCGACGGACTAACTCTCTATTCCCAAGAACAGTGCGGTGAGGGCAGCTGAACAAATCCTGGTACTTGTCCTCCTGTGTTTGGAAATGCTTAATAGATTCGAAGGCTCAGAATTTTAATGCAGCTTTTTTCTGCATAGATAGAGGTCTTTGAAGTCAGTGGAACATTTTACTAAGTGTACATGCCAGGTTTTAAGTTACTTATAGCAAGGTGCTTGATGGGTTCTGATCTTCATTAGGCTGGGTTCTGGAAGGTCGGTCTGCACGCACACGCGCATGCCTGAAGCCATTTACTCTGCTGCCTTTTAGAGCTCGCTGCACCTGGACATGTTACTAGAAAAGTAAATTACTTCTTTTGGATAGTGAACAAAACAACAAATAAAATTACTCCCAAGACACAACATTTTTACAGTGTCTCAAGTTCCAGACCCGTACTTGGGTGGAATTTTTTTTCCCTCCCCCAGGCCAGACCCAGCAGCACTGAGACATCCATTCCATATGGAAAGATTTGAAAGCAGGTGAAAGGGCTCAGAAACAGAATACTTATATTGAGTCTGAAGTAGTCAGCATATCAGCTTCAAGTTGCATATTATAGCTGGAGGCAGCAAGGTATTATGAGTATAGGAAGTTATTTTTAATAATGTAGGATGCATTTTGGGTTTGGGTGTAAGCTGGCTACAGTGAAATCAAACTGACACGTTTCAAGTTCAGTTGTGTTTTTTAAGCAATTGGCGAACTATGGAGGCAACCCTATAAGAGGCAATAGCAGCCCCTTTTTGTGTATGATACCTGTTTCATTTGGTGCATGAGACATAAAGGCTTTGGGAATAAATGGTCTGGGTGCAGGGAAGGACATTGGTGATGGGAATTGCCTGATTTTCTTGCTGGATAAGCTGGAAGGAGGGCAATGAATGGAACACAGGACTCAGGGAGGAAAAAGTCTCATGTTTAAAGCAGTTTTTGGTGTCCCAGAGAGGTTTGAATTCCAGAAGGCATCGAGACACCCCTAATTATGAAAGGAGAGAAGATCTATTGAGGGAGTAAATTTTGAAGGAAAATGGCAAAATGTAACCTAAACGCAGAAGATGGTGGCACTCCAGTTGCATCATGAGAGCATTTACTAAAGGGACAAAACCACATAACTTTTCAGATTACAGAAAGTTCCACATTGTCTCTAGTGTGTGCCATCGTGTGAATGTTAATGCTGAGGCACATAATAAATCCCTCAGAAAAGCAGTGAAGAGCTGCTTTCTGTTCTGAGACTTGATAGAAAATACAGAGAGATTGAGACTGAGCTGTGAACTTCAAGTTTTTAAGCTGCAAAAAGGGTGAATAGGAGGGAAAAGCAGCATCTGCCTGGGGAAATTTTAATGCCTTTTCTCAACATATTTGCAGATGGATCACCTTACAGGTATGCAAAAAATGTTTGTGTTTTTTGAGCTTCAAGAAGTGCTTGAGACATGCTGGCCTCCCATCTTTACCTCCCTCCTCCTCCCCTCTTTGCTTCTTGTGATTTAGTGTTTTTGAAGTTCTTTGGGGAATTATACTTTGTCCCTGCAATCATTTTTAAATTATAAATGATTTTTATAAGCAAGTCTTCTTGACTGTGGATCGGCAATCTCTGCAAATTATTTGGTGGGATACTTAATTTGAAGTTTCTTCATTGCTTATGACAAGATGTTTCTGCTGCTGTCAGTGTTGATGATTCATAGCTCAAGTGAAGTGCTCAGCACTTCAGAAAGCACATAACGCAGGCAATCCTACTCATAAAGTCTTTCCATCCCTTAAGGAAAAGAAGAAAAAGGTCCTGTGAGAGCAGAGGTGGACTCTGCTGAAATGGTGTGTGAGACCTGGCCACAGGATGGACTCTGAAATGTGGAGGGGGAGGCAGGGGCTCTTCCTGATACTGAATTGGCAGAGAAACTTGAGATAGCTAACACATAATTCCTTTATTTTCTCCTGAGCCACGTGCCTGAGCAGCCAGGGGAGTTGGTGAGCCTGGTAGTGTTTGTGTGTGTGCGTGGGGACAGGGTCGTCGCTGCAGTCCCCTATGACTGGGGATGTTCTGCTGTAATAGCTGGGCTCATGGCACTGTGTTGCATGTTCTTGCCTCAGCCGTGGGATAACTGGGCGAGCGATTAGAAGGAAGTGGAAAATGAAGAGGCTTTACACTAGTTAGAGCAAAAAACATAAAATGGAGTATTGAAGTACTGGCACCATCTGGATGTGGCTGATACTGTGCTCAGTGTCTGGGTAGGAGCAAAAAGGGATCCCTATTAAAATTAAGCAGACAGGAACCTTTTAAGGGCAGGAGGAGGGAGTGACTGGCTGCCTAGATTCCTGCTGTTTTGCCATTACTGATGTTTTTGCTGTAAGGAGTTTGAGTGAGGAAGGCTGACAGATGGCAACAAAGGGAGCGGGGCAGGCAGGGGCACTCCTGAAAAATAAACGTTGGAGCTTTAACTGTTTCAGTAAAGCGTTCAAAACACATGGAAGAATTTGGGCAGAACTACACAGGCACGTTACAGCGGTGAGGTGAAATTTCAGTAAAAAGCAGTGGTGATTGTCTTTTCCCCAGCCAAGCTGAATTCCAGGGATGCCACCAGGAGCAGCTGCGCGCCCTGAATGCTGATGGGCAGCTGGTGCCGGTCGCGCTTCCCCACAAACTTCCTCCATTTTCCAAGAAAAATCTCCTGTTCTTGTTTCGGGCATAGTGTTATAGGAGTGCTTTTGCAGCTGTGTGAGAGCAGTGAAAAGGAACAAAATAATGAATGAGCCGGAAGGGTTTAAGTGTGGGGAAAATCTGGCTATTTTGGGCAGGTGGTGTTTGAGGGCTCTGTGTTGGAAGGCAGTTGAGGGTAGAGAGAATTCTCTCGTTTCAAGTAGTTATAGTGGATTGTGATCAGGTTTTAGCTCTTCGATTGCTCTTGGTCTCATGGGAGGGTGGAGGAGACTGGGGAATTGAAGGGTTTGTTGCTGGAACTGAATGAGGTAAACATAAGCGGAGGAAATTTTAGACAAATGGGGAAGATCGTGATGTGGGCTGTTTATGGACTTGTGTCTTTTAAATATAAAGCAATGTCGTAGCTGTGTGTTTGAAAGCACTTAAGGTTTGAGTGGACCATAAAAATGCTTGCAGATGTTCTTCCTTCTCTACTTGCAGCATTCAGGATATTCAGGATATTCAAACCACTGCGGTGACTCTTTTCAGAAGTTGTTTTATGGGGATCTCCACAGCGTTTAGAAGCCAAACCAAGACTTTCTCTCCAATATTTAACCTTCACTAGAGAGATGTGTAAAAAAACCATTCCAATGTGTCTTTCTGCAGGTATAAATTACATCATTTACGTTATAAAGAGAAAGCCTCTTTAAGTCAAAAGCAAAAGGAGTGGAAAGGTGAGCTGCTGCACCTCCACCTCTTTACCTGCTCTCTGAGTGCTGGGTTTCTTACCCCAGCCATGTGCTAGTGCTGTGGCAGGCAGGAGTCCGAGCCAAATTTAGGCTGTGTTTGATTTTTTTTGTTTGGATATCACTGGTGTACTAATGAATGCAAACTCAATTCAGACCCTCATAGGACCTTTCGTATTGCCTGTTGCATGTTCGTCTGAAATGCTGACAGAGAAACTAATCTTTTCTTTTGTAATTTTAAAGAACAATAACAGCTTATTTAACACTGGATAAAGAATAGGCTTCAGCAGCAAGGCACTTCAGTGAAATAATGAAGATATTTCTGTGAGCTGCTCTACATCAAAGCTTACAGAGGAAGATTTCTTTGCCATGATGTGACCTCTGCAGTGCTTCAAAGTGCCGACACTTTGCCCATCAGCCAGCTCCATGTTTTTACTTTGACTAGTGGTGTTCCTGCTTAAACCACAGAAAAGGACTTTTATCTAAGCACTTCCTTGGGAAAACTTTTCTTAAAGTATACAGGCTTTTGAAATCAAATGCCACAAATGTTTTTTTTTCGGTTGCCATATGAAGCTTACTTGGCAGAAATTGAAAAAACTTGAGTACAGGGGAGATTCTTAGGAAAGAAACTCTCCCCTTTGGTGGTTTCTGTGAACCTAAATGCATGTTCTTCCAGTGGTGTTCATTTTTGCTCTTTTGTAATGGCCTGTTTTTGATACAACACTAAAGTTTTAGCACTCTTGCTCATTAAGGAGCTCTGTCTCATGTGTATGTCTGAGTAGAATTTCTGTGCCTTGCATCAGGGAAAGTGAGAGTAATTTATTGTCTCTGTTATTATGATGTGTGATGTGGATCAGAGTTCTCTTGAAACCCATAATAGCCAGCCTGTTATCAGGTAATGCTGACCAGTATCAGTCATTTTCCCTACAGGAAGTGAAAATATTCCAGCATTAGGCCAGGGGTCTAATCCAGTTTCCTTCCCGTTCCTTCCTTATCTCCCTGTTTCAGTCATGTGTTGGTTTACATTGACGACAGTTTCCATGCCGTATAGGCTGGGTCTCAAGTTAATCTGCGAATCTGTTGGTTTCCTGTGGATTTTAACATATTGGTGTCTTTCCAAAGAGTCTGGTTGAACCATGACTCAATGATCCTTGTGGCTCCTTTCCAACTCAGGACATTCTATGATTCTATGAACCCATTAGCCTCAGAAGCTGCTCTGTTTTGGTCCCCTTGCAGTGGACTGCATGGTGGGGTACACTTTTCCGTGAATGCTTGGAAACTTCTTCCCTCGTTGCCCTTTCCTCAGGTAGGGCTCCAGGCACCTGCCCATGGTGTATTACAGCGCCTTGTCTCAAACACAAATGAAACCTTTGGTAGCTTAATTATTTTTTTCGTTGAAGAAACAAAATCAAGACCAGGAATGGCAGTTCAAATACTCCAGCTTCATACAGACAGTTTCTTCCTTGAAAAGTCAAGAAGAGCCTCTGAAAGCAGGTGTGGCTGTGGAGACACCACTCCAGCTGGGCATGTGGGAAGGTTTGGATTCTGCTTCCCGCTCTGCTTTTTGGCTCACTGGGAGGACGAAGGACTTGGTAAAGATGCTTAGTGTGGTGCAAACTTTATTTGTCCTTCCAGACACAGGAAGAGGAAGGTAGTTACCACAGCCAGTTACACTTAGTCTCCTCATGCTGATTTGCTTATGTTTTTGATATGTTTTCAGCCATTGCTAATGAATTTAAGAAATAAGACTAATCTTACCATTTGAAGTAATCTTTGCTATATTTTTTCTGTTTTAAAAGCTGATATGAAGAAAAAGTAGCTCAACAGACCACTTAATTAAGGATAAAAATGATCAGGTCATGCATTTTCTCCTTGTATTGTTCAACCATATCATAATATATATCCTATCATTATTCCCACCTCATCCATTAGCCATCACAGTTCAGAAATAAACAAATTTCCTGCTCCCTTCTCCATTAAATGTAATTTTATAAACTGCATTATAACAAAGCTAACTGAACTATAAGTAGGGAAAAAAGACCGTAGTTTTCAATGTAAATGGCATAAATCTGATTGTGCAGAGAGGATGTGTGGGAAGGTATTGTTGCTGTAAGGATATTAGATGAATAAATTTTAAAAAAATTAAATCAAAGAACTGTTTTAGAATTCAGTAGTTGCAATCAAGAAGTAAAAGTCTTTTTTTGGGGAAAATGGAAATGCTTCTCCTCCTAGAGGTACACACTGAAAAACAAGAGTCAGAAATCACAGGTTGGAACTACGGTGATATGGTTGGTTATACAGGGAAACTTCTTGATGGTGAGAGTGGTGCCCAGCTGGAAGAGGGGACAAGAGTGGTTTGGGAGTTTGGGAGTCTTCATTTGTGGAGATATTCAAAGCTCAGTAGGACAGTGTCCTGAGCAACCTGCGTTAAACTTTGAACACTACTTTAAAGTGAGTTTTTCTCTGAGCAGGAGGTCATTAGTGTAGCTGACCTGCCTGTGTCCCTTCCGACTTAAATTATTCAGCCCTTTGTGCAATGTACTTACACTTTGTGTAAGAAATTTGGGAAACAACTTTTATGCCATGAGCTTCTGTATGGCATCTGCTCAGAGCACATTGAAGCTGGGTGAGAGGTGATTTGTTTCCCTGATAACGTTATTTGCAGCTTCTGGAAATGTGAAAATAGCAAGTGAGTTGGAAGTACAGAAATGAAGCTTTCTGTCTTCAAAAGTAGTACAGAAGAGAACGACCTTAAATTTTACCGTGGTTTAGATGTCTTCCTTTTTGGAGGAGGGATGGGGGAGATTGTTCTCTTCTTTCTCAGCTTTTCAACCATATTTCGTTTTTATGGGGATGGCAAAATCTGGTGCATAATATTATTCAGTACAGCATGCAGTGTGCTGTAAATGAGTGTTCATCTCTCCTTTCTGGGCTTTGCATTATTTATAGATCAGCCTCTACATAATTGCATTTGAATACTAGTAACTACTCATGCTTGCCATAAAAATAGAAAATGCAAAGTTTAGACAATTTCTTTAGAACTGTTTTATCTTTTCCCTTTGAGTGTCCCTGTCGGACAGAACTCTGCTAGACCCCAGCTTCTTCTCATTACGCGTTTGAGTGATAACTGCTTTCCAGAGTTTCTCCAACACTGTCAGGATATCCATATTCCTGAGATGGCCTCAGACACTGTTGTTTGCTGTCCTTCATCCCCAAAATGTTATGAAATAATGAACTGAGCGTTGAACTCCAGGTGCATCCTTAGGCATCCTTGTCTTTGGCGATCTTGTGCCTTGTTCCAGCTACTGATGTCAATTTTCCTGGTGATAATATTGGGCTGACCTTTACTTCAGTGGCAGAGGAGTCACCTGGACCCTGTTTATTTCTGAGTCAACCTGAAATAAAGGTTTTCTTCTTTCCTGTTGAGCAGGGGGAGATGAGCTGATTCTCTCAGCATAGGTTTGTAGGAATTCAGACTTGGGGAATCATAGAATGGTTTGGGTTGGAAGGGACCTTAAAAATCACATAATTCCAGTCTCCCTGCCAGGGGCAGGGACACCTCCCACTGAATCAGGTTCCTCAAAGACTCATTCAATCTGATGCTGAACACTTTCAGGGATGGGGCATTCACAGCTTCTCTGGGCCGCCTGTGCCAGTGTCTCACGACCCTCCAGTCTAATTCTCCCCTCTTTCAGCTTAAAACCATTCCCTGTCATCCTGTCCCCACACTCCCTGATAATGAGCCCCTCCCCAGCTTTCCTGTAGCCCCCTTTCAGTACTGGAAAGCTGCGGTAAGGTCTCCCCAGAGCCTTCTCTTCTCCAGGCTGAAAAACCCAATTGTCTCAGCCTGTCTTCGTATGGGAGGTGCTCCAGCCCTCTGATCTTCTTTGTGGCCTCTGGACTTTCTCTAACAGATCCATGTCCTCCCTGTGCTGAGGACTTCAAATCTGAGTGCAGGACTCCAGGTGGGGGTCTCACAAGAGCAGAGTAGGAGGAGGAATCGTGTCCTTGGACCTGCTGCACACAATTCTTTTCATACAGCCTAGGATATGGTTGGTTTTCTGGGCTTGGGAGTGCACATTTCTGGCTCATGTTGATCTTCTCACCAGCACCTTGGGGCGAATTTGGAGAAAAAAAAGAATCTGATGTAATAGTCAAAAGTTCAAGTGAGAGCTCTGGGGAAGGTTGAGTTTGCGGCAGAGTGTTTGCTAATTAGGAAGGGAGGGCAGTGCTTTACCACAGAGTAGCTGGAGAGCTCTAGACCTGCTTCTATATATTCATAATGCCTGTTGATCTGAAGGGGCGCTTCAAGGAGCACATGCTCGTGCTTCGGCGAGAGTGGTTTGCCGACTCGGGCTGCCACTTCTGTCCTCCTGACTGATCAGATTTGTTTCTGTAATTGGCAGGCAGTGATGAATGCAGTCCTGGAGCAAGTTTCTCTTGTTTTTCCTGTGTTTAAGAATGTCAAGTGGACACATTAAATAACGCTTTTGTCTTCCCTACTAAGCTTGCAAAATTAGCAGCCAGTGTATGGCAAGCGAGTTGGCTGTCTTTTTGTCTCCTTTCAGCAGCCCGTTTCCTCTTAGGAAGACATGGTTGGTTCTCTGCTGATAGATAGATAGATAGATAGATAGATAGATAGATAGATAGATAGATAGATAGATAGGATGAATATGTAGATTTATTTTTAAATCCCTCCTCCCTACATCCACCCCCCAGCCCTGAGCCTGTTCCTGAGCTGGAAAGGGGCTGGCTGCTGAGACTGTCAGCATCAACCTAAAGCTCAGGCAGCTTCAACCGTTAGATGTGGGAGGTGATTATCATTTCAGGGGCATAAGACAATCAACATTACACCTAATATAAATGTACTTGTTTAATCTCTTAACGTTTCCCGTTTGACCTGTGTCGTGCCTGATCCTTCGAGCCTGTGTAAATGGTGTTGAGGATTGCTGCCTCCTGTTCACCTCGCTTTGCTGCTGGAGTGTCTTGGCCATGCATATCTGTGTCAGTCCTCTCTTGTTCGGATTGAGGTTAAATCCATTTAAGGTAAACAGATTAACACATTTCCCCGTGTCTAACGTGAGAGCAGCGAGTCTGTCATTTCCCTAAAAGCATTGCCTGCGACAGCTCCCAGATGCTGAGCTTTTCTGGGCAGCTGTGTTATTTGCTTGACTGGATGAGTTTTACAGCTGGTGTCCGGCTGTTCTTTGTTATGTTTATCTGCAGTCTCTGGGGCTAATCAGATTAGCAGATAGCATAATCTTGCTAAATATCTGATTCCCTCCTGAGCCCCAGGGTGTCAGCTTTACTGGTCTCTGTGGTTTCTTCAGGGGGAGGGGCAGGCAGAAGCTGTGCTTTGGAAGGTGATGGAGGTCACTCAGAAGTGGCAGCTGCATCTCCTTGGTCCTGCACTGGACTCCAGCATAGGCTTCTCCTGGCATCTGCCGTTCCGACTTCATGAAACAAGTGTGTGTGTGAAGATAAAGTTGGCTAAAAGGAATTAGCCTGGATGACTGGCCTTAAATTTTGCCATTCTCAGAGAAACTGCACCTGATCCGTGTTTTTAAGTTTTCTACTGCTTTTTTTAAGTTTGCTACTGTTTTTACTGTTGCTCACTTGTGAGACAGAGGCCGTTTGGTTTCCAGAAGTCCTGCTGGTGGTTTAGGCTTTTGGTGGAAATGGCAGTTGGACCCATCACTATGACTTCTCCAGCCTGGAGAGCTCTGCTGTGGGCTGCTTGCATTGCAGAACATGGATATGAGGATGATGCAGAGAGTAGGGCTGGTACAGGCTGCTGGCGGGTGTGATGGAGCTCAGCTGTGAGGTGTGTTTGATGGGAAGGGGGAAAGCAGCAGAGAGGGAAAATGAAGAGACTACAAAATCCACTCTATGATTGCAGAAATTGGAGATTTTAGCACATTTATGACCTGTCTGTAATGTGCCATGTGCTGAAACTGAGCACAGTACATCTCTGCTTGAAACAAATTATTTAGTGGCTGCAAAAAGAATCATTATGGCAGAGTTATGCTATTAAAGGACATCCAGCCCTTGCAATGAGTGAATGTAGAATATAATTCCTTCTGTATAAGATATCTTTTTCTTCTTTGAGGAAGCATCTCACTGTATTAATACAGTCCAGAGTTCTACATAGGTTGAAACCTTGTGTTGTTTGAAAAAAAGGTTTGGCCACCGTAGTCCAAAGTTGAAAAAGGCCATGTTTGTACTCGTAAAGGGGTTTTATTAGCAAGTATTGTTGAATATTGTCGTATACTAGCTACTTTCTCTTCTGTGTAAACCAGAATGTATTTGTTGCCCTTCTAAACAAGCAGTCAGAGCTTCTCGTAGAGCACGGGCAGGGGAGGCTGTCTCTGTTCCATGTATTTGTTCTCTCTTAACAGAGCTTCTTTTGCTGCGGACTTTTTCAAGGCAGGAGAAGGCTCACCAAACTTTGTTGATAGTCCATGAAAAGCATGGATAAAATGCACTGTGAATTCCTGACGTTAGGAGTGTCGCTGTTGTACCAACTCTGCCTGCTGTCTTTTCCTCTTAAAATGATGCCAGTCTTCTTGTTGGTGAGCATCATTTAATAGTCTGTGGGCTTTCATGGCATCTTCAGGTATTTTGGTGTTGTTCAGTTGCATAGGGATCCTGCTGAGGAACCTGACCATCGCTAGGCTTTTCCTACAGCCTTAGTGTTTCCTGAGGAGGAATCAGGATCCCTGTGCAGGTGCCAGGCTCTAGTCCTGCCCGTCCGAGCGCTGAACCTGTGGGAGCAGCAGCAGCATCTTGCCTATCTGTGCTGACTCCTGTCAGCATTGAAGAAACCACCCAGTGTCTGTCACAGATGCCAGGATCTGCTTTTTCCTACCCTTACAGCATTAGGAGGGTCTGTATGGAGTTTAAACAGAGAACTGAACACTTGGCAATTAGACCTCAACATTTTTTGCTATAACAAATGTAACGGATAAAAGTAATGGAAGGCTCTAGCTAGGAAAGTATGGGATTTATAGACTTTCTAACGCTGTCAAGAGTTTCCGCTCCTGCTGCCTCCAGGACTGAAGCTTTGCTTTCCAGTATTGGTGAGCTCTTCCATTGCACAACAGCAGAAGGAGAAAAATCTGCAAGCCCAGTGCAATCTCCTGAAGGAGCACACAAGTTTCGTACTTAGGATGCCTCCACATAAGGCATAAGCTCCGCTTCATGATGCACATATCCTATACATATTTCTTTAAATACTTCAGCTAGTCCAGCTTGCAGCTTCTGTAGGAGCCCCAGTGTTTGATGTTGCTGGTGTTTGCTCCTTTTTCCCTCCACAGCACTAAGTCTGATCTCCTCCATGCCATGAATCCCTGACCAAAGCGATTGCCCTTTAACTTGAACTGCCTTTCTGAGCATCTGTAATTCTGAGTGGAGATGGTTGTTGCTTATTAAAATGGATTCCAATGCTAGTAATATATTCCTAAACTGACAGTATGTGCTGCAGCCCTTTCCTTACAACATTGTTTAATGAGCTGGTGTAAAAAGTTCAGCATTCCGGAGGCAGCAGAGTGAAGAGGAGGGGGCTTTCCCTGTGTGATGGGCCATGATGAGCAGGACTCGGCTGACACTTCAGAGATCAGGTTTGATCTGTCCCAGGCTCCTCTGAACTGAATCTTGCCTGTGCTTGTTAAAACTTGGGTTTTTTTTCATTGACAAGACTATTGTTTAGGGAAACAAGTGCAGCAGTGCAATAACTTGCTGGGTTGTACATTGTAGTCACCGTGTGCTTTTACTGGACTTGTGTCCTGTCCGAGTCCGGTGGGGTTTTCCTCTGCTTTGGCTCAGGGCATGGCAGGCAGACCTACAGCTCAGGCACTAGAGGAGAGAGCATTTTAAAGCACTGTACTGATCGCCTCTATTTATCTGTCAGCTGTTATTAATGAATTTGCTTTGACAAATGAAAGAGTAGCTGCTTTTGTTCTTGACTTAGACGTGTCAAAGTGCTGGGTGTCTCAGCGTGGCATCCTTGGTGCTGCTGGGGTAGAGGTGGTGGAGCAGGCAGAGATTCTCTGCAGCCTTGGGGTATGATAGCAGAATTGACCCTTCCTCTCCCTGCCTTCCCTCTCTGGAGATCGCTGGAGGGGCTTCAGTTGCTGCTTAACTCTTAAACAGGGAAACAGACTTTTTTTTTTTAAGTTTCTGTCAAGGAGGGGAAAGGAAAATGCATCTGAGTAGGAATTGTTCATTTCAATAAAACCCGTAAGGATATAGAAATGGTTGAAAACTAGATACTTTAAAGAAATAAAATACCAAGTTTTAGATTCTTATTTTATGAAAGGAACCCTTTTGGGTGGATCTTAATACTTGTATTGAGCCATATTTAAGCTATGCAGTTCATGAGAATTAACCTTTTTCAGGAAGGGGTCACTCAAAAGCTGAACTGTGTTAAAATTAGGAATACGAATACTCCTTTTTTTCTTTCAGTGTCAAAGAGGTGAGAATAATTGCCTTTTAAAAAAGGGGCTTTGTTTGTTTCCTGGGTATTTTTGGTCCAGAATTGATTAAAAACATATCATGACTTGAACATACTGCCATTCCAAAACTATGAGCTAATGGGGAGTGGTGTGGTTCCTTCATCTGTAACATAAAAAAATATCGCTGACTTGCGTCATGGAAGGCCCCACACGGCATTTGTGGATGGCCTCATAAAACTGTAGTGACAGCCTGAAATGAGGGGTCTGGAGAAGAACGGAGAATGTGATTTCCTGACCTACTGCAGGCACTCAGAAAGCATTTTCCATTTTCTACCTCTGGGATTACTTGACACATCTGTAGAGTTTATTTCATTCCTGGTCATCAGATCTCACCTCAGTACTTTATCACCAGATCTTGCTGAGCCAAACTTTGCGTTACACCCTCCTTTCAGTGTATTACGTTGGGGAGCCAGTTCACATAAAGCTGCCTCTTTTGACGTAGCAGAGAAAAGCTGATCAAGGACCAGAGGCTGGAGGAGCTGGCTAAAACATGTCCTGTGTCAGAAGGGAGGTCAGACTGGATGATAGAGTGGACCATTCAGTCCTAAAAAATCTATGAATATTAATATGCGTCTATTATAGTATAGAGTACAGTGAGGTCATTGATTAATGCCATTTCAGCCCTCAGCTGTTCTCCTTTAAGGGGATTTTCCACATCTGCTGCTTCTTCTGCTGCTCAGGGGCACCTCGCTAGCTAAAGGTTAATTATCTGTTGTGTGGCTATTAAAACAAAAGACTTGCTGGTTTGAATTTATCACTTTACGTTCAGTTGAACGTCAGTTCCTCTTGCAAGTATGAAGTTGAAATGCTCAGCTCAGTCTTTTCTTGGAGACAGTTCTCTAGAGTTTTGACAACCCCATTGTCCAAGGGCAAAGTCACGGTTCATGCAAGTATTAGGTTATTTTGCCTTAAAAATTCTCCTGTGTTTTTTACAGTAGGATGTTTTTGTATTATTCTATATCCATTTCTATGCCTTTCTTAATGTTTAGCTTTCTTTTATGACTGTGTCTGCACTGAGCAGCTCACTGAAAACATCTCTGGAGGCAGTTATGTCCAGTGCCTTCCCGAGTGGTTACAGTTAATTTAGAATCCAGAAAAGTGTATGATTGGTTCAAATTATTCCCTACAAAATGCACTACCTTAAATTAGACAGCGCTGACTTTCATCTGCCTTTGCTGACCATTTATGCGGATTTGTTACCATGGATTTGTACATGGAAAAAAACCCACCATAGTTCTTGTAATTCTGATTTAGTTCTCTCTTGAAGAATTCGCTCTCCCAGTGCTCACCCTCTTTTCCTGATCGAATAGTAATCATGAGTCTCAGATCAGAACTTAGTGTTGGTCTTTTGGTTCTGCTAAAAATTAAATATATCCTGGTCATGCTGGGAATTTCACTGAGCATCAGACAGAGCCAGAGTTAGCCTCATGGAAATACTGCTTAGAGAAAATGGCTACTCAGGCAAAATCACAAAAAGCAGATGCTCTTGTGCCTTTTGTGGCAGGCACTGGGGATTGTTCAAGGGGAGCCCTTATGTAGTCGTGTCCTGGCAGCTGTGGGTGATAAGCCTTTGCTGCTTGCACTCATGGGAAGCTTCTCTTGGTTCATCCAGGTCAAAGTACCTCAGTTCAGCACAAACCCACATCGATCCAGAGACCTGAGATTATGCTGTAGCAGCCTTAAAAACAAGCAATAATGTGGGCAGTGTTAGTTCCTACAGATGGAGTTCTTCACGTGTCGATGGCCACCACTACGGTTAAGAAGACTTAATCAAATGCTTTTGCTTTTCTTTGCAGCAGCCTTCCAGGGTTTCCTAAGTGCCACACAGAGCAGCAGTGCTGGAGGTTCGCAGCATTTTGTGTAGCACACCACGTTGGTTGGGTAGGAAATGATCCTGCTGACCTTCAAACAGAAGTTTTGTAATTTTTTTGCTGCTGTCTGGTTTAAAAGAGATGAGGTAGAAATTTCTGATCAGCAGCTTTCTTTTCTTTCATAAAGCTTTCTGTGGTTGTTTAAACAACAAATCATCCAAACAACGACAGTTTGAGACCTGTAATGCTATGAATGTCTTTCAGACATGTAACATATACCTAACAAAGTTTGTCTGTGCCAATATTTGACTCTGAATGTCGTGAAAGCAGGAGCTTTTTCCTTTTCAGAAGCTCCTTTGTTGAACACAAGAATTAAAAAACAACAGTGGTGATAAGATTGTGGAAAATCCAGTTACTAGGCCTGAAGGTGTTATATTATTACTGGGTTTAAGTTAAAATTATAGATACTAGAATTAAGATAATAAGTAAATGGTCCAAAATATTACTGTCTTAAATGCTTATTTTTAAAATGCAGGGAAGCATAAGAAATTTTTCCCTCCAGCCCAATAATCTCTTATGCTGCTCGGGAGTTTCACCTGCATAGTTTATAGATTTAGTAGTCTGATACAGTGCTATGAATTCATAAACTGTTCCTATAATCTTGTATAAATCTGAGGTTGTTTTGCCTGCAGCCTGTTTCAGTGTATGATGAGGGGCAGGCTGCCTGCCAATGTGCCCACACGCTCAGTGCAGGGCTGCCCTTTGCGAGGGGCATTGCGGAGAGCACGGGGCAGCTCGGTGGGTTCCACAGGCCTGCCTGGCTCTCCAGGCTTGTGCTCTGTTGTCTTCTGCAGCAGGTAAAATGTGTCTGCATTAAAAGAATTAAATACTTAAAAGAGTTTAGAGGGAAAGCTGTATGAGCAGCAGCTAAAGGCACTTGATTTCTTCAGCCTGGAGAAGAGCAGAGACTGAGGGGAGACTTCATCATGGTCTGCAGCTTCCTCACAAGGGAAGGAAGAGGAGCAACAGCAGCTGATCTCTTCTCTCTGATGACCAATGATAGGACACAAGGAAATGCAGGAAGATGTGCCAGGGGACATTTCAGTTGGATCTTAAGAAAAAGGTTCTTCACCCAGAGGGTGGTGGAGCACTGGAACAGCTCCCCAGAGAAACAGTCACAACATAGAGCCTGACAATATTCAAGAAGCATTTGTACAACACCCTGAGAGACACGGTGTGAATGTTGGGGTTGTCCTATGCGGGGACAGGAGTTGGGCGTGATGATCCTTGTAGGTCCCTACCAACTCAGGACATTCTGTGATTCTGTGAAGTCCTGACAATATGAGGACATCGTACATCAGGGCCGAATATGATCGCCATAGAACAAAGGGATGTGGGAGTACCCGGCAGCGCTGGTGCCGCGGGAACCGTGGTTTACTCACCTTGTAGCTGTAGCCATAATTAAACTTTTCTGCAAAATTTGAAATAAAACTAGGGTTCTTGAGCTTTGAAAAGGCATAGAAAACTTCTGCTTGTAGCAAATAGTGGCAGAAGGGAATGTCGTCCCTCCTCTCTGTGCTCAGACAGGATTGCTCTAAGCTGTTCACAACAGATGTTTGTCTAGCGTGTTCTTAAAAACTTCTGGTGACAGAAGAGCCCACCGTTTCCTCAGCAAGCTGTTCCTGTGTTTTAACTGTCAGTACATTTATGCCACGGGAGCGTGGTATAGGAGCTGACTCCAAGCATCCTAGCCTTAAACTCCCTTTCGTCAGTTTTGTGACTATGAATTCTTGTCCATTCACATGACACACAAAAATTATCATAGAATAGTTTGGATTGGAAGGGACCTTAAGGATCTTCTAGTTCCAATCCCCCTGCCATGGGCAAGGATGTCTTCCAGAGTCACTTATTCCCATTTCTCTGTCACCTTTTCCCCCTTTTCCTCTCATGTCTTCCCTCCATTTTCTGGCCCCTCATCCCCCTCCATTTTCTGTCAACCTCGCCGCTCTTTTCTGTCTTCTTTTCCCTCCATTTTTCTCCACCTCTTCCTGCTTTTCTGTCACATCTTGACTCCATTTTTGTCCCCTTTCTCCCATTTCCTCTCCCTTCTTCCCTCTCTTTTCTGTCACTGTTCCTCTTCATTTCTTGTCCCCTCCATTTTCCATCCTCTCTTCCCCCTGTTTTCCATCCCCTCTTCCCCATGTTTTCTGTCATATTTCCCTCCATTTTTGGTCCCCTCTTCAATTCCCTTTTCCCCTGCATTTTCTCACCTTTTCCACATCTTTTATTTTCATCTTGCAGTTTCCTTCTGGGTCCTTGCAAGTCCGTTCTCATGTTCTCTGCCCTTTTGCCACTGCTCACTCTTTCTTTCCTAAACAAGATAAACTTGATTTCATCATTGTTGTCACCTTGTTTTCCTCCATTCTCATCCAGCCTTTCCTGATGGCTTAGACTCTCTGTGAAAGTCTTCCCTCGGGTAGTTTCATGCACTGTTCACACAAGCAGTCTCCCTTGTTGCTGGAGAACTTTTTGAGTGATTTTTTATTCTGCTTGTTTGTGTTCTCAGAATAGTCAAGGTTTCAGGCACTAAGCAGTGCTTGTGAGAGTTCTGTGCAGTATTCCTGAAAATAGCGTGTGCTCTTCCAGCCCAACATGATGCAAATGAGCACTGGGGACACTGAATTCCATGAAAATACGGGATGATAACCATGGACTTGATAGCAAGTAATTCAGAGAATTGTACAAGTAATTCCCCTTGGTTGTTGCACCTTGAGCTGTTGTTCACAGCTGTGCCCGTAACTGTTACCTGTCTGGGGTTGCGACTGCGCTCTGTATTGCCTGCTCCCTCCTCCCTAGAGGTGCAGACAGTGGGCTCAGCCTTTCTTCTCCTCACCCCTCCCAACTGCAGGGCCTGCTGCTTGCTGCTCCCTGCTCTCCAGCTAATGGATACTGGTTACTCTATTTAGCTGCCTACTGTGGGTAGGCTTTCTGTCTCTAGTGGCTGACCTTAAAACTAGATGGAATGGCTTGTCAGGGTAGAAGCTTCCTCTGCAGGGGTTGAATTGCTGTGCTGAAGCAGTATTGCTGGGAACAGGCTGCCTCATTTCCCTGCCTTCCAGCTCCAGTGAAGCTATTATGTTTCTTCTGTAGTTAATACTTTTCTTTTGAATGGGCATATTTCTCAACAGTTGCTCATTCCTCCTCCAGGAGGATGCAGCAGGTGAGAAAGGCCCTTCTTTGTGTCATGTCCGAGGTGTTTAAGCACTAGAGTAAAAGGATTTGCCCAGCCTGAATGCATTCGTCAGCTCTCTCCAGCCAGCTGGTTCTTAGTCTGAGCTCCCAGGCTAAACCTTAGCTGCTCTGCTAGTCTTGGTAACATTTCTCTGCACCTGGAAGATTTAATAACCTCTTCACTTGCACCACAAAAAGCAGATTGTCTTAGGAATCCAGGCAGGCAAGGTACATACCTCCTTCTCCAGCATGTAGGTTATTACCTAGAGATTGCAGATGGGCAATTTTGCTGTCTCTGCAAAGCCCCTTCTATCTTCCAAGGAGCAGTAGTTAGCCACTGCAGGAGGACAGCAAATACCTATGTCTGTGTACCCTGACGGATGGCTAATCAAGGAGGACCCTTCCAGCAAAGGATAGATTTCATTAATTCTGCTTCTTGTTACCGTTTGGGGATCTCAAACTGCTGGGAGGAAATCAGAGTTGTGAGCGCAGTTGGTGGTTACACATTGACAGCTTCTCTTGTCCATTCTCAGACTTGAGTCCTTGTCAGGCTAATCATTGTCTGCTGGCTTGCACACAAACCTTCATAAGGTTTTCATTTTTCTGGTGCTCCGTGTTACACAAAGTGCTAAGCTTTCCCCTTATGTCATGCAAATTATAATCAAAGTAGCTTTCTCAAGTTGATAAGTAGTAATATTTCAGCCTCTTCAGGGAGAGGCTTGGAGCCCTCACCATGAAATGCAGTTTCTCTGTAGGCAGGAATTAAAAACAGAGAGAGATTTTGGTTTTGTTCTCGTCACGTGTTTTCAGGTCAGTTCCTTTTTTGTTGGTGCTGTTTTAACACTTGCGTCAGTGTCCCCTCCTCCAGATGTTTCTCTAAAGTTTCCCACATACTGAGGTTGAGGTCAATAGCACCACTAGTTGACAAACTGGCA
This sequence comes from Dromococcyx pavoninus, assembly GCA_033558185.1. NCBI lineage: Eukaryota > Metazoa > Chordata > Aves > Cuculiformes > Neomorphidae > Dromococcyx > Dromococcyx pavoninus. The sequence continues at coordinate 230,922 of JAUMJL010000399.1, read as the reverse complement.
AGAATAGGAATTTTGCATGCCTTCTGTGTAAAGGCTTGAGAAGCCAGTAACTGCTACTCCTTGTTCATCTGCTTTGTTGATACCAAACAATCTGATGGTAGCAAATGTGTTTTTGAAAGTTAACTCTTCGGTGTCCATGAATTAGCTCTTGAACCTGGGTGCATGTATCTGTGAGAGCTGGATACAATGGAAAGTGAAAGAGCACTTGAAGAATCAAGATGGAAGATCTGTTTATATAAAATACATGAAGGATATGTGTTTCTGATGGAATTAAGTTCTTGTGATGGTGCCAAAGTCGGAATAGTTTAGTTTCTCATGGACAAAGTTGAAGTAATTCTGAGGTTAGAGGAAAAAAATGCTGTGATTGTTGCTGGCAGCAGAGCCTGCTCTTTTCCTTCTTCCGCAGTTGTGTTCAGTAGGCTGGGGAGTTGCTACAGGTGATTTCCTGAAAACTGAGGCTTGACAACAGTGGACTCTACATGCTGCTGCTGCTGTTGTTATTCACTGCATGGTTATTGATAGTCTGTGAACGGTCAAAAATAAATAGAAATATAGTAATGCAAAGAGTTAATGGAATTGCTACTCCAGGATAGTGATCTTCCTGCTCTCATTTTGCCATGTCAGAAGTGATAAAGTTTGTTGCAGTCATCACTCTCTTTTGATTAACTGATACAGCCTTCTTTTGAGCGTTTTATATCTCAGATGTCAAGCTCTCTTTTTTGCAGTGACAAGGGGCTGGTTTACAATATCCAAAAAAGGCACAGTCTTTTGTTTGTGGCTCTAAAATGCTTAGTTACTTCATTACTTGGTGGAAGTTGCAACTGGGATTCGTTTGGTACATGGACTAACATAATAACTGAATGTAAATGGAGGTGATGTGATAAAACCGAAGTGGGAAGTGTCTTTGGAAGTGTTTTAATAATAGTAGTGTGTGTAGCTGTCCTGTGTAGCGGGAGCTCTGTTGAACTGCTTTTCTTTCAGAGTACTGCCATACGATGATTCAGAAAGGATAATGATGCCCCCACGTTTTGTGGTGCCCTTCGTAAGCATCGATAAGCGTAGCAGAAGAACTGTTTGTTGCACAACAAATGAAGGATGGGGGGGGAAGTAAATAGTAGAAATCTGATTAAAAAGAATTAATTGAAGATGGGCTGTCTTGCCAAGGGTGTGAGGAGTATGACAAGCACCAGGCACCAGGGAACAAGTGTTCGGGGCTTGCCATTCCCTGTGCTAGCATTGTAAGATGTGAAAACATTTGAAATAATTGTAAGTGAAGTTAATTTGCAAGGGCTGTTGCTGCTAGTCAAGTAATATTTCTGTGTAAGGGAGATAAATTTGCAGGTTGATATCCTGCACAGTTCATATGGTCTTGGAGGTATTGTAAGAAGTCAGCTTTCATTAGAGGTGGTCATACTTTATGCTTACAGCAGATAGCTTGTAGGTGCTTATGAACATAGAGCAACAAACTGAAAGTTAGGAGAGGGAGGTGGGCTCTTAAATATGGCCCACTCCTGTTTAAGGCGGGTAGCAAAGAATACCATCTTCTGAGGAGATGGTAAGGAAGGCATTTGCAGCATCACAGACTGGTGTATGGACACGCAGTACACTGGTGCTGAGCTGGTGAAGGGGCTTCGGAACACCAGATTTACCGGGAGAGGCTGGGGAAGCCAGGTTTTTGAGCCTCAGCGTGAGATGGCTTAAAGCAGGACCTTACTGTGTCTTCTGCTGCCCAATGGGAGCAGGAGCAGTCAGGCTCTTCTGGCAGGTTGGTGGTGATAGGTGAGAGCCAACAAACATAAGCTAGAACATGGGGAATTGTGATAATATATAATGATTTAAAATAAATAAATAAATTCCACATCATAAAGATGGTCAAATATTGTACCAGAGCACCAGGGAGGCTGTGGGTTGGCAAACTTGAAAATACTCCAAGCTTGACTGGATGGAGACCTGGCCAAACTGATACAGCTTCAGAGTTGGACATAGCTTTGAGTTGGCCTTGCTTTGAGTTGGCCTTGCTTTAAGTGTGTGTTTGGAAAGGATGACCTCTGAAAGTCCTTTCCAACCTGTATTATTTTCTGATTCATAAACTCTTGACACGCTCAAAACTGTGGCAGGGTGTGTGTGCACACAAAATGTATGCAATGAAGCATTGTCCATTTGTTTAATTTCTTTTGTTATTTAATCCACTGTATTTGATTGCGCTCCAATTTTTCTTTTATCTTTGAGACATACGGTTGGAATGGAGCTCTGTGTTTGTTGAAGCCAGTCCCTGCTGCTACAACATGTATTCAACCATGTCCTGGAATCCCATTAATAAGTCTATTGATGTGATGATTAGCCATGTTTGAAAACAGTGTTTTTGTTTATTAAAACATGGGCTCTGATGCATGCGCACACTCATAGTATCTGCTGTCTTTAGTCATCCAGTTGCTCAATAGCTGTCATAATAGATAAATAACTTTAGCAGAGACGAGATACAGAGATCAAGGAAACTGTCCTGAAGTTCACTATTAGTAATTGAAATAGAGAATCAGATGATGTTAGGAATGGCTTCTTCTCGTGGAGGATAGAGCGGCATGGGAGCAAGTGGCTCAGCAAGGTGGTCTCCATCCTTGGAGCTTCTCAAGGCTAAGCTAGACAACACCAATGCTCAAATGATCCAGCATTGGTGAGGGTCCTCCTTCAAGCAGGATGTTGGACTGGAGACCTTATGAGGTGCCTTCCTAGCTATGATTTCATGATTTGGTGGAGTCTTTCCATAAACAATTGAAGAAAATTGTTTCCTTTTTCCTCCTTTCCTTACCTGTATCATTGCAGGATTGGTGCCAGGCTCCATGAAGGTGGTTACGTCTGCTCCAGCTTTTATTTGCTGCATATTTTTCCGTCCTTTGCAGGTGTACTAGTTGGAAGACATCTGAAAACACTCACTTTCCTCAAGTAACTGAGACATGAATATTTCAGCAAGCTGTCACTTGTTTAGGTTGGAGGAGATACAATCAAGTGTATTGCAAGGTTTGCTCTGGTTTTCAGCCTGGCCTGTAGCACTGGAAATCAGGGTTCAGTGTGTCATGTTTGGCAACCAGCGCACGTTCTGGATACTCCTTGGCAGGTGGGAAGAGCTGAGCTGCCTTTGGAGCAGTGGATATCTTGCCCTTTCAGAGAGCAATTATCTCAGATGCATGGTCTTGGCTCTTTGTCACCAATAATTGATGAAAGACCATAGAAACAAAAAATATTTGTCTCCTTTTCTTAAATTCCTGAAGCTATAGAACTTGAAAATCCAACTGCAAGCTTTGAGTATTTACTTAGAATATACTGACTAAGAAGTTAATAATATGATTTTCTCTTATTTTATATTGAAAGTTAATAGCAGGATAGAAAAAGCAAGTTCTAGGAAGCAAGTGACACTGTTGCTGCTTTGCTACAGCTTCCTGCAGATAATGGCCCTTTTAAAACTCCTAATGCAGTATTTTCCTTGTTCCTTTCATAAATGGAATGGGCTTCTCAATGTAAAAAAAATTTAAAAAGTGTTTGCAGTATTTCTGAGTCATTTTGATACAGTCAATCTCTTTAAATCATGCCAAAATGGCAACAAACCTAGATTTTTAAGGAAACTTCAGACTTCTGAAAACGGAATTACAGAGCAGATGTCCCAAGCAGCTGAGATCTGTTTCCTCAATAAAACATTGAATGATGAGCAAAAACTTGGAAGAGAGACGGGGTCTAAAAGAATATACATTTCTTCTTAGTCCTGCCTACCAACTCCTAAATTCAGTCTTTTCTTTCCCGTGCAACTGCAAACTGGCACTTGGACAGCAATGAAGTTGTTTCTGTCCTCCTTCCTTTCTGTAGCACATTTGACAACGTGTGACAAGAGTCCTGCATTCCATTTAAGCTGTTTTAATTTTAGCGTTCAGCGTTCTGATTGATCTGTTCAAGAATTATTATTCAAAGACAGAAAAAAATACCCTGAATTCCCGCATTCAAGAAGGAGATAAGAATCAGAAAGGTATCTGTTTTTTTTCTGGAATTCCTAGGTCTGTGTTAGAGCACAGACCTGTTCTCCTGTCCTGGCTTTCCTAACCAGTTTAGCTGTGGTGCCATCCAGGAGGGAGTCCATAAAGTGTGTGCTTGGTTGCGAGCCAGCCCATCAGTGCCTAATAGCATTATATGCAGCATGGATATACTCAGAAACCACTGTGGATGAATTATGTACCTGGATGCCTGTTAATACAGTAAGAACAACACTAATATTGTTCTGTGTAATTTATTTCACAAAGTTCACTTATTCATAGGTGAAGCACCAAATTAGCAAAACAAAAGAGCTGGTAATATTATTAATAACGATCGCAGCAGTCTGAAAGATAAATCCCTGTCTGCTGTGACTTTGAATAGGGCTTTCTAATACTTGGAGTTTTAAACACTGGCCTCTGCAATATGATTTGATGCAACTCCATGAAAACACTTAACAGCTTTTAAGACGCAGTCACCTGGAATAGGAGGCTGTATTTCCTTACAGTGGTGGAGCAGTGTGTCACTTCTCTCCAGGATGTGGCAGTGTGACGGTTTCACAATGCCAAGACAGTTGGAAGTTTTAAATTAATGTGTGATTAATTCCTGTACTGTCATCATCCTTTCTCAAACCTTTAATTCTTACGCCAGTGTTATCACCAGTAATAGTGGGAAGTGTGCCTATGAGATTATGGCTGGTCTGGCTGTTGGGTAATTTCAGCACTTTGCAAATCATGTTGTCAGCCTTGTTTTTACGGTCCAAGCACTGTGCATGTGGGCAGCCGCTGTCGTGCTGGTGGGCTTGTTCTCCCAGTTTACAGTTCATCTCCTGCTTTTCTACCTTTATCTTGCTTTTAATTGTCTGAGGTTATATTCTAACAACAACTAAATTGCATATTTTGTGTTACTCTACAGCGTAGTTCCTACTTTGCACAATAAACATGCCTTTAAGGCTTCTGCCTAGTTACAAATAAAGTGTTGTTCTTTCCATGACCACTTTAAATCATGGATCTAGATGTGCACTTGCATGTGGAAGTGAAAATGGAGGTTTCCAGGCAGCCTTGTTAACAAACACTTTCTGCACATGATCAGCAGAACTGCAAGTTCTTTTGAAAGTTGGAAATGTTACGTCATGAGGACATGGAAGAAGTGATCATAGAAATTAAACTAAGACTGAGCAGTTTAAATTATATAGAAGAATTAAGAAAAGCTATATTCAGCTGCATAGCTTTAAAAAAAGGGGGGGAGTAGGGGAGAAGAAAAGGTGATAAGATTATAAATGTAGTTCTCAAGATGCCCAAATCCAAATATATGCTTTTTCTTGGTTTTCAATAAGATGGTGGTGATAACGGCACTTAAGTATTATGGAGAGTATGAAGCAGCATTTGAAGAAACCTTGTAAGGATCAACGTGCAGTACCCTTTTTTCCTTCTTTTTTTTTCTTTTAAGAGGAGCTCTTCAGTCTCACAGAGGATATACAAAATAGAAAACATTCTACTGCTGTTAAGAAGGGATAAAAATGATCTGAGGTGTACACCAGGGGCAAGAGAGAAAAGGGACAGAGATGGAATGGAAACCTTTTCAGATGAAAGATGATGTTAGCATACAAACAAGTGGGTATAATTGACAACAAATAAGCTTAAAAACCGCAATGTGTTTTCCAGCTGATGCTTCTGTGACCATCAATTTGGAACAGTTTTGCAGTAAAAGAAGTGTGGCTGAAAGGCAGACCTATGTGTGTGATCCATTTACAAAGGTAGCTGTGCAGTGCAGCCCTTGCGAAGCCGAGGGACAGGACTCTGCTTCAGAGAGCCCCGTCCATCCCTCTATGTCTGCACATTTTGGCTGTCCCCTTTGCTCTGATGAGCTCCAGTGCTTGGTGGCTGATGCTAATTTCAGATTCCCATTTGATAACCATGACTGACAGCAACCTTTGTGATACCCTGTAGGTATAACAACAGCAACTCGGCAAATGGGGAACCCCTACTTTGGTAAGCATTTATTCTTGGAGAACACAGGCAGAGTTGGCAGGCACCTGTCTTTAAAAGATAATGTGAAATCAAAGATTGGTGATAGGCAAGGGAGTGTTCCTGCATGGGTAATTCTTGAGTAAGATCCATTTGCCTATATACAAGTATGCTACCCTCACCATTAACAGAGCTGAGAGACTAATAAAATTCACTTGAGGTAGGCATAATTGGACAGGCACTTTGTCTCATCTTCCTGTTCCTTGTAGGCTGTGTTATGATTTAGCAATGTGCTGACTTGCAGTAGGTACGGAAGGCTGCTGTTCTTTCAGTCTTCAGCTTCACGTACAGATTTGTGTTTTACCCTAGTGTACGTCTTTCATGAAATATACTGGGATGTCAGATCCTCGAGATGGAAACACTGCTGCCTTTCTCCTGCATGTAAAACCAAAGAAGCACAGTTAGCTCACACTGAGGTACCTTGTCAGCCTCTTTGCTGGTATGGATTTTAGTTCAACAAATGGAGTGTGAAGCCAGGAATCTTGGGATTCGGTCAACAGAGCGGGGATGCGTGAGGGAGACTTAGACACAGCACTCTAAAAGATGAATCTGTTTTCTTTTATAAATACATCCTGTGTAGTCTCCACAAAGAGCTTAAAAGCAAGCTGAACCTTGCAGGTTTGACATCTGTGTGCATGGTGCACGTCCCTTAAGCTTGTAGCATGTGATAGTTTTGTCTAGCAGTGAGAATGACAGTAAATGATGCAGGCGAACACTAAGTATGGCAAATCTGTGAGCAACATACTTGTTTACAGCTTTCTTATGGCACCTGCAGCATTCCATGAATTTCTGAGTGTCAGATATGGGGATAAACACCTTTCTAAGCTGCAGAAGTCAACGTGAGAGCTGGTATTGCCAGTTCTGTGTTCTTCCCTGATGGACTTTACCTGGTGCATGTATGGCAGGGAGTCAACAGTAGAACAGCCACTCGCAATTCCTGGCTGCCCGCTGGGATTGTGTGGATCTTGGGTGAATCTGGACTTGCTGCTGAAATGTGGGAGAAGGTGCTGGAGGTCAGGGTTGAGGGGCAATCCAGAACTATTTGTAAGTCATGGCTAAAATATAAAGAACATACTTGAGTTAAGATGTGTAAGAAAGCACAAAAAGAAAAATTACAAGTGCTACTGGATGCCTGTCATTGTTTTTGGACGTTCCCAGTCTTTGTACTAAGCTCCTGCTTAATGCCAGCCTGGTAAACATTAGGTGCTATGCCAACCCCTGTGACTCATGACTGATCTGAGCAGTAAGGTCCTCACAGGGAAGGCAGCTGCTGAAGGGTACCCAGCCTGAAAGCCCGTGTCAGGGGTGCTGGCTTCTTTGGCTTTGGTCATGCGCTGTAACTCCCTGCCACCACTTTTTGTTGGATTTTGATCTGCTCACGTCACACCAGATACTGCAGGAGTTGGTATCAAGAGAAGGTCCTGCAGCAGAGCTCCATGGTGAGCAAGGAACATGTTCTCCTAAACCAGTGTGGGTTATACATTTGGTGCTTTTAACTAGAGGAGTTTGTTTCTGGGTAGCAGGTACTATTTCTGGCTTTGTGAGGATAAAATACACTGTCACAAATACCACCTCCTAGGTGGAATGTATTTGCTGCCTTGCCAAGATACCTACTGCGATGGTGACATTAACTGGCTTTCCCTTTTCTCAGAGACTCAGATATTGTCAGAGGTGCTGAAGAAAGAGATAATCCACGACAGAGAAAAAGTATCTCCTTTAGAGAGATTCAGTCCCTGCAGAGCCACACGCTGCCGCGCAGCCCATGGTGCAAATGTGGTGCTGGGATTCCTAGAGGCTCCCATGCACAAAGCACCCACAGGGGCAACTCCTGGTCCTGCAGGTCCTTGCACAGCCTTTCCTCTTCAGTGTATACTCCAGCCTCTACACAAGTCCCAGGCCAACTCTGAAAATTCAAATTCAGCACCTCAGGGTCCCATTGCATTGTTCCAAGCTTCAGGATAGCCCTGGTGGCCACAGCAACTTTTCACACTGTGGCAAGCAGTTAACTTTTCCACATGGACTGCAGCTTTCTGCCTTTCTTGCAACTCTGTGCATTATCAGAAGAAATCAAGTAGAAGTTGGTGCGGGAAAAAGGCCACAAAAAAATCAAATCTCGAACCGTGCCAGGTAGCTGGAGATTTAAGGAGTTTAGTTTGGAAACATTTAGAGGCTGAGCTGATGAGCTATACAGAGAAAAGTTATTAAAGTGAAAAGAGCTTTTCATTTTATCTGTTAAATTCATAACACAGCAAGGAATGGATGCTAGAAAAATTAAATCAAGGATGCAGCGACCATGAAGGTGATTAATTTTGATGCCTTCCTAAAAGTCAGCCCTCACTGAATCAGAAAGCCCTGGGTAGAGGAGGGGACCTCCTGGGATGAAGCGCCTTGCCCTGCCTAATGCACGGAGCAGGGCTGGATTGCAGTGACAGTAAATCCCTGGCATGTGTCAGTCATTCTCTTTCCTGTGGAGTTTGGACACCCAATATTTGTGTTAGAGGCAGTCAGATGTTTTCCATATACGTACAGAGCCATTTTGAGAAAACTCAAGGGCAGTTCATGGACGGGAGAGAGCGGCTCCCAGAGCTTCCCTGGCTCCCCAAGGTCGGTGTGCAGCTGGGCATTGTGCAGCATGATCTCAACACTCCCTCTTGGGTCTTGTTTTTCCTCTGTGGAGGATCTGAATTCCTCAGCAGCCCTGTGCCACCACAGTCCTGCTGCCAGGGGGAGGTGGTGGTCCTGGCATCAAAACTCTGCTCAAACTGCTTTTTACCTGTGCGTGAGCCTGTGCCATCGTTTAGCCACTGCCTAAATACATCATTATGGGGAAAAAATTGCTGCTCAGTGTCTACCAGAAGTGTTGAACCTCTCCATCCAGGCTTATCAAGGAGTCTAACTTGGAAGAGTTTTTTTAATGGGAAAATACTCCTATTTCTTGGGGAATTTCAAGTAAGTTTTGGCAAAAATGAGCAATTTTTTAATATATATACACACACACACATATATACTGGAAAGTATTTTGCTTGGGTGCCTAGCGACCTGCTGAAGTTTTTTACACTCTAGTAAGTAAGCATTTAAATGTGAAAATCATTTTTTTTGGTGTTCTGTAGACTGCACTACAGATGCTGCATGATAAAACAATTGAGTCAAATAGGAAAAAAAACCACTAATGTAGCAGAAATGGCAGAGGGTACTTGTTATCATTAAGCAGGAATTTGGTTCATTACTAGGAGGAGGACAGAACAACGTACAGTAACATTAAAATGAAATGCAGGTCCCTTGCTGAGAGCCCCGGATGCCTTTGCTTTAGTAACGGGTATTCTGAAGATGTTGCTTACTCTGGCTCCCAGTTCTATTAAAATCATTGTACTGTGCGCTCTGTTTACAAAAATAAGGTTTATACTCACTTTTAATTCTTAAAAGTAGAGGAAAAACCTGAGCTTGCAAAGAGGGATTAAAACCCTTAATCCTTTTGTGTAAAAGAATATGGTGTTTAATGTGGTGGCATGCTGGCAAAATTAATTTTCATGTTTTTTCAAGCACAAGATTTCAATTCTGTCTTTGTTTCCTGGTCCCACATATCTTTCAGCTTCTTTACACTATGCAACATGCTTTATTAACTTTGAAGTTTTGAAGAAATTTGCAAATAACGAAATGCAGATTTGGAAGGAAAAGTAAGTTCCTAGGAGCAGGCACAGCTGTACGTAGCGCCTCGGGCAGTGTTGTGATGACTGATTTCAGAGCCTGGTAGCTGACGTTATTATTCTCCTGTCTGTTGTGTGTGTTCTTTGCAAGACAGAGGATGCCTGAGTTCAGGTGCTGAATTTTGTGTATGATTAAATGAATGTTCTATATGTGTGCATCTGAAAGCCCTCAAGTGAATGTTGTGTAAATGGTGATAATTGGAGACAGTCTCCTTGCAATCCTTTCTCAAGCTAAATAAGGTCCAAGGCCAAAGGCCCAAATGTTTAATTGTATTAAACACAGAGGTTGTAAAATTTATTAACTCAGAAAGTGTGTATTACCAAGTTAATTGGAAGTGCCTTTTATCTATTACCAGGTGGAAATTTGACTTCAGGTTTCAATTTTAAATTAAAGCAAAGCAGAAAACCTTTTTGTGAGGCTGCTGGAAGGTCTGCAGTTCGAGCTGTGCTTCTCTGCTGTCTCTTGTTTTTCTGCTCTGTATAATACTTAGATTAAATGCTGGGGAGTTAGCATTGAAAGCTCAACCCATACAAAGGGGTCTGGCTTTTCCAAAGACGTGGCAAGCTGCACACAGGCTGTGGGTGCTCTTGGGAATCATAAAAGCCGAGGAAGCCAAATAAAGACAACCTCACGTTCTAGAATGATGTTTTTCTGGGCTGTGTTTCTGCTTTGTTTTTAATCAGTATTCTTCAGTTGTATGCAGGACTACTTTGTGCTTCTTGGCATATTTTTCTTTTTCTAGTTACATGTTACTTCAGTTATTGGAAGCAATTGTAAGGATGGTGTCATAGTAGAGAGGGTGATTTATTTTTTTCTCCTTTCCTGGCACACAGAAAACTTCAGAAAACCCATGGATGAGAGTCAGTCACAGCACAGGGATTAGCCAGAGTTAGGGATTTCTTACAGAGATGTAAAGCAGCTCACACTGATAGCCAGCCAGGCACTTGGAGAAAGACATTGCAATTACAGCTGCCTTGAAAAGTAACGGAGAAAATTTGCCACCCTGTGCGCAAAATCTGTAGGCACCCTGCAGATATGACATGAAGAGAAACCACTTACCCATTGCGTTGAGGTCGAAGTTGCCTGCCTAAAACTCTCTCAACAAATAAATCAACGCTCAAAATGTTCAGTGCTGAGTGACTTACACAGCATCCTCATGTGATGGTTGTTGGAGACAGTTCTGTTTCAGTATCGTGTCAGTTAATTTTAGGCATTTGAACTCTTTCAGCTATTTCCATGAGTCATAAAGAGACAGAATTAGAAATCTAGTGAAGTGTAATACTATGATGACAGGCTGTTGCTGTAGTTTATTAATACTCATAAATTGTGGCCTCAGTTGAGTGAACTAACGGCTTTTAACCCCTGTTTCTGTGAAATAAGCAGGCTTCTCCATACATCAGTATTCAGCAGTGGATGCCCAGTTTATGCTGGTGTCAGAGTGGTTTATGTATAACTGTCCAGCCACTGACCACAAGTACCCAGGACACATGAAGAAGTGTGGCCAGCAGGTAAAAAGAGGTGATTCTGCGCCTCTACTCCGCTCTTGTGAGACCTCACTTGGATTTCTGCATTCACTTCTGGACTCTGCAGCACAGGAAGGCCGTGGAGCTATTAGAGCAAGTCCAGAGGAGACCACGAAGATGATCTGAGGGCTGGAGCTCCTCCCATACAAAGACAGGCTGAGAGAATTGGGGTTGTTCAGCCTGGAGAAGAGAAGGCTCCAGGGAGACGTTAGAGCAGCCTTCCAGTGCTGAAAGGGGGCTACAGGAAAGCTGGGGAGGAGCTCTCTATCAGGGAGTGCAGGGATAGGGTGAGGGGGAAAGGTTTTAAGCTGAAAGAGGGGAGGTTGAGATGAGATGTGTGAGGGTGCACAGGTTGCCCAGGGAAATCATGGATACCCCGTGCCTGGAGGTGTTCAAGGCCAGGTTGGATCACGCTTTGAACAACCTGGTGTAGTGGAAAGCGTCCCTGCCCATGGCAGGGGAGTTGGGATTGGAGGATCTTTAAGGTCCCTTTCTACCCAAACCGCTCTATGATTCTATAAGGTTTCAAGATGTTTATTTAAGAAGAAATTTTAAAATATTCAGTTTAGACTTAAATACTATTTAATGTTTTATATCAGATTTCATAAGTATATCCTGTACCAGCAAAAGGGAAAAGAGGGCTTGAAAATGCCAGCCTGAGTGTGAAGATTCCCACCTGTGTGTGTCTGCAGAGACTCCTCAGTCCCATTCAGACCTTTGCTTTTAGTCTGGGCACGTGGTGAGGAAAGAGCCTTTGGAAATGGTGAGCAGCACCTGTTTGCCAAGATGGTAAAGAAGCAGGAATCAATGATTATAAGGGTTTCTGAGCTTAAGTCACTGTAAATACTGGTAAAATTATACCTTTGACCTAACATGTACCCTTGCATTCTCCTCAGTTAAACTTTCTACATGGAAACAAAGCACAGTGGGTCTTACCTGCTGAAATGAATGCCTTGCATCTTAGTTCACTGTATTTCCTCTAGTGTTTAGGGAAAATCACAGCCTCTGCTGGATGACTGCTTTTATTATTTTTGTAATGTCATTTTTCTACTGAAAGTTACAGAGGTCATTGAACTTGTTAAAAGATCTACTTCTTAGAGATCTGTGTATTAATCATTTGCTTTATTTGGTTTCATTTTGTATGAACTCAATGGTATCTATGAGTAACTTTATGGAAGTCGGGAGATGAAGGTGAGAAGAAATGCAACTTGCTTTGAGATAATGTTTGTAGATTTGATTATCACAGACAACCACACTTGAAGCTGGAAAATTCAACCACTAAAATTGGATTGAAATAGCAGAATCATTTGTCCTAGCTGTTGGGAATCTCTTAAGCATTAAAACCTAATAACAATAAGATGATAAAACAAGAGAGGAGGATGTGCAGGTAGCATTAGGTAACCTGTAATTCAGAACAATCTGAGGAATGTGTTGAATGTGGAATGCCTTTTTCTGTGATTGGGATGCAGTTAAGTGTTTTTTATAGTGGATGGGAGAAAGGGTTATGATCCATTCACTGGGTAAAAAGAAAATTGTGTATGTATCTGAGCATGCAACACCCCATTATATATATTTGCATTTATTTAATAAGTACCTTGCACCAAGCAATAAAGGACAAAAGTTTCATTTACAAAAGTACTGTCATCTTAGTGAAATAAAACCGAAATAGGGGAAATAAGGAATGAATTTGCATTGTGATCACCGAGACCCACTGATGCTTTAGCAAGCTGTTGTTAAAGAAATGTTGTTATAAGGGTCTTCCTACTTGTAAATTATACAAGAATTATTAAGTGTAAGTTTAAAAAAAAATATTTTTCCAAACAATATTCCTAATGATCACAAAGGGACAGGAACTGCAATTAAATGATGGTGGGTATGTTGAAAGGAAAACATATTAAGCACAAGGATAGCTGGAGAGCTCACTGATTTGCCTCCTGCCCTGCAACAGATGCTTAGGAGAGAAATCTTAGAGTAGGTTTCACCAGAGTATCCTTCCAGCAGGCATCCTGCCATGCACAGATATCAATCATCCAAGATGATAAAGGGAACAGAGAAAGAGAAATACCCTCGCTGTATATATTGTAAGAATGGTCCACCTCTGTCTTCTAGACCACTTTATTTCCACTTCAAAGTTAGTTGTGAACACGAGAAAGTCTGTGTCATTCTTGATTTCTTCCCAGTCTTACAACAACTGAGCCACATCATCATGTGTCACCTATTCCTCTTGACAGCAGCCGTGTGAGAAGAGCAGCCGGGGTTTGCAGTGGAACTGAGGCACAGTTGTGCCTTGGCATATGCAACAGGCAAGGATAAAGGCAGGGATTTAAGCCTGAATTTCACAATTTCCGGGCTCAAGAGCTATTCTCAATTATGATCTTTTCCTGTTTGTGTCCATAACTTCTTTTCATTCATTTAGCCCAGGCACCTAAATAAGGCTACCCATATATACCTATTGTAAGTGCTTATCTAGTTCATCTCATATCACAACTGTAATTTTTTCCTTCACAAAGGAGACTACTTTCAATCTTAATTTAGCTCAATTCGTAAAAGCTTTCAGATGAAAATACAAGCTCCCTTCTCCTACAATGCCAGTCTTATTTTTGGCTGCCCTTCTGTTCTATTTAGAACAGTGGGCACTTGTAGCATGAGGACAGGTATTTTTCTTTAAAGCTCTCTCACAGCAGGTGAGTGTTAGTAGAACACTTAATTGCAGACATGTGTTTAATAATCCATTTTTCTCAAACCTGTGTGCAACTCTTTTGAAAAATAGCATCCACAAGAACAGGAGGAGCAGTGTGATTGCCAGTTTCTGAATTAAAATTTTTGGATGAGGTATATTTGATGTGGGTGCTATAAATACTGAAAAAGCATCAGGATTCAATTTAATTTTCCCATTTATTTTAAGAAACCAGCTAATGATGGGTCTTTGAAATAAAACAGGTTAATATTTGGGTATATGAAGCACATTTATTTTGGCATATATTATGCTGAAATTTTTTGGCTCTTTCAAAACTACAAGGAAACATCTTTTATGTGACTGGTTTCTGCTTAATGTGTAGCAAAATACAAGAATTTGTGCTAAATATACATGACCCAGCATCATTTTTCAAAGCTTTGGCTGATATTCAAGTCAGGTAATGCAGATCATATGTTTCTTCTCAAAGGTCATGAGTCACATAAAAGATACCTTGCCAAGTTAGAGGGAGGCTACACCCCGTGCCTCGGCCTTGAAGAAAATCTGGCAGAAGAGACTTTTCACCCAGGAAAGGTCCTTTGGGTTGACTGAGAAGCTGCACAGCCTAAAAACAACACATGCAATGAGGTGACTGAACTGCTCTGGAAAGAAAGGAAAACCTGAAAAAGAACTGTTCCTACTCTGCTACAAATGTTTGGTAGGACAAATTTTAAAATAGCAGCTGAGATGGTTTTGTGAATTATAACTATTGTTTCGCAACAATCAAATTGTCTAGAATAGCAGAGAACACCATGGATTTATATATAAAATATGTGTGAGGGGGATGCATCTTTATGGTCTCTTGCTCCGAGATGCCCTTCAGGAAGGCTATGTCAGTAGCTCTCCAGTAGACCAGAGGTACTGTCTTTGAGGTCTTCGGATTCCGAACCCATCGTGTTTGCTTTTGCTGAGGAGGGCAGACACCAGCCTTAAGGATTAGTGCATCCCTAACTTGTGTGCTTGTACTTCTCTCTGGCTTTCTGTACCCATGTTCTCGTGGACCTAATGAAACACTCTCTCAAATTACATTTTCTTTTTTTTTTTTTAAAGCATCAGACTCTAGCTCAGCCCATTTCTCTGCATGAGTTTGTTGCTGTTCTGGGGTGTGGTGAAATAGATTCGTGTGCCTGAATCTCTGCTAGCATCTCTTCCACACCATGAGGCCCTCCTTGTGATTCACTTCATAGGATTATCCAGGAATCTCTGCTTGTTCAGCACGTGACTTTTTCAACACTATCAATTGTGAAAGGAAAGAAGGAAAGTCCTTTTCTTCTGAAATGTGTGGGTTCTTTTTTTTTTTTAGTTTCTCAGTAGAGAGCATGTCTGAGCAAGTTGTTATTTTTCAGCCTCCAGCCAAATGAGATGAAGCCTGTTTCTTTCTCTTGTAAGAAAACACTCTTATTTTTCACGGTCTTCCTCCTCCAAACTGTGTGGTTCTCATAGGCTCTCTAGAATAATTTAGTTTTGAGTGAAGACCAAACTGGGAGAATTTCAGCCAAGAAAGTAAAAGTTTTCCCATTCTCCTGCCTGAAGCTTGTGAGTGAATAGAAATGATGAAAGCAGTAATTTCCACTCCCGGTGTAGTGAGAACTTGGTTATGAAGTGAGGAGCAAGATTAGTTTAGAGAGTGAGGACTGAACGTGATCCAGGGATCTCACACTGAGCATAGAGGCCAGCGAGAGGGAGATGCTGGAGTTGGTTGGACTTGGAGTAATCAAGTCCAAACAACACAATCTGGAGTTGTTACTACACGTGATGGAGTAAGCAAAAGTGGGTGTGATGGGCATCCAGCCATCTGACACCTCTCCCTCCTGTCACCCAACCTCCACTCCTGTGCTCAGGAGGTTGTGTCTCAAACTGATATTTCACAGATTTGCCTTTGGAATATGATCGCTCTTTTTTTTTTTTCTCCTCCACATTCTATAAAAACTCTTCAGCTTTGCCTGGTCCTTAGGTCATCAGAGACAAAAACCACTGCAATAGAGCAGTTCCTTGCATTTAGTTGTAATTTGTTTGAACAAGTAACGGTTAACTTCAGGCTTGGCGCGCGCGTAGTCTTCTGTGCAGACTGTGGCCATTTTGAATATAAGAGAGCAAAAAGAAAAGGAGTAGGTTACTGGTTAAATACTGTATTTTCAGTACAGCCTTATTGTTCTCTGATTGTGTTTCTAGGGCTACTTTAAGAATGCAAACACTCAAAACAGGTTTAAAAAGACTGCTTGGACCATCACCTGGCCCTGTCCTCACTGGTAGTTGCTGCTGCCTTTTGGCAGTGACTACTGGTGTGTCCCACTGCAGCCTCTCTGGACAGCAGAGTTACAGAGATGTTGGTGGGAAGGGATGGAGGTAGTGTAGTCCACTTAACATGCATTTTCCACAGACACCAAGATTTTCATGGATAATCTGTAATACTTCTGTTAGCTCTCACTGAGATAAGTCTGGGGATTTGCTGTAACAGTTACCAATCATTAGAAAAATATGTTTGCTCATGCCTGGCTCTGTTGTCCTGGGGCCAGGACTCAGGATTTTAGGTTTGCTTAATTAGTACTTTCCTTCCATTTCAAAACTTTAGGGTATACGAGTGTTTAAAATGGTTTTGTAGAAATACCTTTTCCCAGACTGTGTGAGAATTTGGTTTGTATACAGGTATAATTTTGTGACTGGTCTCGGTGGATTTAGATGGTTTCCAGAAAACAGTGTCGCTCAATTAAATGTGCAGAGAAAAAAGATTCATTACAACAATGTAAATTCAAGCTGAACAAGGCAGCAGGTTTTTTAGGTTTTACTCCCGGTGAACATTCAGTTTCCTTTTGTTCTGGTTTTTAATAGTATTGATTTTTTTAGAATGTACAAAAGTAAAGTAAGTCCTCAGTGTATGAGCTGTGGGGTAGGTGTGCGGTGAGAGATATAATTGCATTGTATTCTTCAAGGGCAAATTTTTTTTGGATTTTGTTCTATTTGTCATTTGAAAAATTTACACTATTTTACTAAGATCACAGAGTAAATAATAGAAAATCAAAAGAACAAATCAACTGCCGAAATGCAATACAAGGCGTCAGCGCAGCACACGGCATAGCGAAACAGTCAATCACACCGCAATCACTAGCAGCCTGAGCAGTAAATTAACATTTCACTGGGATATATGAGAGGTGAATAAACACAGAAATATGTAAATACAAACTAAGTAGGAATAGACATGATTATAGATGAGTAAATATGTGAAATCAGCATCAGTTAAGCAAGCACAGTTAATAATTGCTTGCTGTTTATGTCAGGACAATGTGCCAAGGACTGCAGACAGCAGCCATCATGTCTTAAAAGGCTTTTTTTCAGGATTTTGAGCTGATTTCCGTGTGCAGTCCCGGGGCTCCCTTCACCAAGGATGGCAAAATTCAGTATACCTGTGTGTGATGAATTTCTGTGGTCAGATATCTGACGTTCCTTCACAGAAGTTGAGGACGGAGCCTGTGCATCCACTTCTGCCTGGATGGTGCTGGCCTTGATGGATTCACTGTCTGCAAAGGCCTTCTGAAGTGAAGTCAAGCAAGCAGCAGTAGTTAGAGGTCCATGCCTGCAGCTTTGTGTCTCGGTTGAGGCCTCCAGGTCCCCTGAGTTCAGGGCTGGCAAGTCCCCTGGTGCCTGTGGGCTGTGTAGGCGGTCAGTGGGCTCCCTGGTGCTTAACCACAATCTGTATTGAGCATCTGATATTGCGAGTTTGGAAGGGGTTTGCTGTCCTGCTGCCCCAGGAGCAGCGTGCCACCAGCCCCTCTCTGCTAAGTGTGTCCTCAGCTGATGGCTGCTTTTCCACGGGGTGCCACCTGGTCTGTCCTTGTTCTTCACTCTGAAGCTGTGGTGAGTTGATCTTGGCCAGCTTGCCAGATGCCCACCCTGCTGAGGGCTGCAAAGAAACATCCGCTGCACCGTGGTATCTTCATGGAATGCAGGTGAATCTCTGCTTGGGTGCCCAGAGCACCATCTCCACCTCTGACCCGAGAGCTCACAGGGCTGTTTCTCACATGTGCCTACTAAACCATGTCACAAATTGCCACATCTGCACGTTGTTTGAACACGTCCAAAGATGGAGACTCCACCCCGGGCACCTCTTCCAATGTTCCACTACTCTTTTGTTGAAGAAATTTTTTCTAATATCCAATCTAAACCTCCCCTTGTGCAACCTGAGTCCATTTCCTCTTGTTCTACCACTTGTTAATTGGGAGAACAGACCAGCACCCACCTCTCTACAACCTCTTTTCAGGTAGTTGTAAAGAGCAATGAGGTCTCCCCTCAGCCTCCTCTTCTCCAGGCTAAACAACCCCAGTTGCCTCAGCCACTCCTCATAAGACTTGTAGTCGCCCCGTGCCAGTCTGGGTGGTGGGAGTCTACGTAAGCTAAACCAGAAGGCGAGAATGAGATTGAGGGTCCCATAATTTTAGCAAAGCTGTCAGAGATTGCTGTTCAAGGGCTTGGTTGTACTCTGCAGCTTCAGGTGGCAGGTACCAGCTTGCAGAGAGGTGTCATCTTTGAGTGCCCCCCCAGGCCCATTTGGTCCTGCCTGGAGCTGCTGTGCATTTTACTCTGCTTGGAAATGAAGGGGTGGGGAAAAGGCTTTCTGCCAGTTTAGGGGCCTGAACCTGCTCCACAGAGGCTCTGTAGCTGTTTTTAGGCATTTGGGTGCATGTGGCCAGAAGCAGGAAGAGGAGGAGAGGGGAATGAGGAGCACGGGCCCCTGCCCTCTTCAGTAGCTGCAGGCAGCCAGGCCAGCTCAGCTGTAATGTGAAACTGCACCCTTAGTGGTTTAATCTCTTCCATCTTAGGAAAATGCATTTAAAGATTGTCATCTTTTGGGGTTGCTGAATCTGTCCCCCTCATAGATCAGGGAATCTGAGCCCTCAGTTCAACATAAGCTTAGTGCTTAAACCAGCTGGGCTTACAGATGTCATCCCCCTCTCCCTCAAGGACACACTCAGGGATGTGTCCAGAATGTGAAGAAATGGAATCACTGCCAGCTCCATTGAGGACGCCGGTTTGGTATCTAGGAGTCGAACAAGTTTCTCCTTTCACTCTTACTCCTTTCTAATCACAGCAGCTATTTCTGCTCTGTTTATAGGTCAGGTTCATCTTTGAGGTGGTTGATCAGCATTGTAGTTGAAACTTGGCCTTAGTGTGACCCGTGCACTGAACAACAACATGGTTGGACTCTGTTAACTCCCTCTGTGGAGTTTTAGTGCTTTATAGGAATACAAGATCATCAAACGCTTCTCACTTGGACAAAGCAGTGTTTCAAAATGACTCTCAGATCACATATTGCAAAATTCTTTTGTACGGTGAGTGCAGAAGAAAAATATAAATGTTCAACCTGGATGCCTGGTTTTATTGATCCAAGCCTGTCATGTATCATAGAATGATTTGGGTCAAAAAGAACCTTAAAGAACATCCAGTTTTAACTCCCCCTGCCCCAGGCAGGGACACCTCCCACCAGACCAGGCTGCTCAAAGCCCCATCCAACCTGGCCTTGAAAACCTCCAGGGATGGGGCAGCCACAACTTTTCTGGCCATCTGTGCCAATGTCTTACCACCCTCACAGAAAAAAATGTCTTCCTAATATCTAATCTAAATCTCCCCTCTTTCAGCTTGCCCTTCATCCTAACACTGTGTGTGAATCCAGAAGACACAACTGTATTTTCATGAAACGTCTTTTATTGATTATTAAAGTGTTTTTTTTTGTTTTCATTTTTGCTGAGTCTTTCAGGCCTGAATGTCACTTTGGTTTCTTTGCTGACCTTCACTTCTAGTGATTTGTTTCTTACCAAGCACAGGTCAGCCTGTGTGGTTTTCCAGATGTTTATAGACCGGAGGATTTTTATGTCCATCCGCATCTAAAATAAAGATTTGTGTACTTAAAACTGGATCTGTTAATTCTGACAAATGTCATAACAGCTTTTAGGAGAACTAATGTCAACGTATGGTACATTTTCTAGGTTTGGTGTGTCAGCTGTTCTGTAATTTCCAGTGCTATGACCATGTTATAAACCTGCAAAAATCCATTTATTAAACAAATAGACCATAAAAATGGTTCCAAATTGTTATATACCTGAATTAATATTCAGGGGGCCAGGGGGGGAGCCCTCCGTTGCCCTCATTTACAGGCAAGCCAGATGGTCTTTATTCATATCAGGAAAAAAAGGTACTCAAGCAGAAACTGTGCTTGTCATGTTGCAGTCTTCACTGAATTTGTGTGGCCAAGGCCATTCAACCTGGATTTGTAGAAGGAGCACCAATTATCTTATAATTTAGATGAACATGACATATTCCTTGCTTATCTGATGTTGTGTCCTCATGGGGATGATGTGGTTATTTTTCCAGGCAAGCCAACATTTATGAAAGCTCCCGAAGATCAGATTGGGATTTCTGGAGGAGTGGCCTCTTTTGTGTGTCAGGCAACAGGAGAGCCTAAACCTCGTATCACATGGATGAAGAAGGGGAAGAAAGTCAGTTCTCAGCGATTTGAGGTAAATACCGAAAAAAATAGATAAAAATTCAGTAAATCAGTCTTAACTACACAATAATCATCATTGCAACCTGGGTATCTCTGATTACTGCAATGTAAAGTCCAGAGCTTTAGAGTAAGGTAACTTTCCTTCCCTGCAGCAGTGCAGTCTGTAGAGCAGGCGCTGTCCTCTGAGCATGGCGGTGGAAGTACACATGTAAGACAGCCTTCTTCAGATGGGAGAATAGGGCTTACACCGAATTGGATGGCAGATAAGATTTGGATCTAGCAGTAATTTTCTGTTTTCATTGTGAAAATTAGTAGGGCACCTCCTTGGTCTCTGGGAAATTCAAAAGTGGGATGCCAAAACGCTCTTGAAAAGCTTTCTAAGTGATGGCTGCTGCCATCCCTCCCACAAACGGGTTTGGACGGAGAGCGATGAAGTCATCCTGACTTGACTTGACTTCACTATGAACTAAAGTCTGAGAGATAGGAACAGGGAAGAGCATGTATCAGGAATACTTTTGAAAAAGGGTCCAATTTGGTTCATGTTATCAATAGCAAATACATTTTGAGTGACTTTCTCCACCTTTTTCTCTGCTTTCCTTTTTTTGGAATTGGCTGTTTTCTCTAAAACTGTGCTTGGAAACGTGACCCTTCTGCCATTCTGCTGCCTCTCCTCTAATCCTGTCTTTGATATTTTTGCTTTTTTGGCTGGAGCACAAGATGACTTTGCTGCCCAGAATGGATTGATTCAAATCACCGATTTTAATCATGATTTTGTATGTGAGCAGAAAACCTTGATTAAAGAAGTCAATTTTAATCTTGTTTTACATTGTTATTTTTCCCTAATAAAGGTTAAGTTTTGTTGTATAGTAACCATTTAAACATTCTCATTTGTAAGCCCATACGTTCTTTATAGTGAATTCAGTACTTACTGTGGCTGACCTGAGGGCTGTGCCATACTATATGCATTTATACAAGCAATTTCGTGCCCTTACTCACATCAGTTTTGATACATAGTTGGGGTATTTTTATTGGGTTAGGAGATAGTGAATAATATCTTTCTTTTCTTGCTAGAAAAGTATTAATTTTACCTCATAGCTAAGCTAGTCTTTATTTGGAGGAAAATTGGAATTTAGTTCAAGTGAAAAAAATTAATACACAAATCTGATGTACACATGCTGAGTTATTACACAAAAGAGGTATCCCTCATTAGCAAAGGAACAGCATTTCTGGTCTCAGTGTCTGACAGGTCCTTAGTAGTTATAGCTCCCTTCCTCTCACACAGTGTTTGTTCAAAGGACAGTAAGGCCAAAAGAGCTTTTCTGCTGTTTCATCTCTTAGCTTTTTAGTCCTTAGCTTTTTAGTCCCTATCACTGAAGTAAATTAATCTCTGCATCTGATTTTGCCTTGGTTTAGAATTTGGCAGTAGCCCTATCCTGTGTGAAGGTTTAGCGTTTTGTCTCGGTTTCATATTTAATTTTAAATTGAGTATTTTAAAAAGATATTTTAACTCCTTAAAATATACTGTGGTGATGTTCTCATTTGTGCCCTCTCTGCTGCTACTTGACTGCAAATTAAGGGGTTTGACAAGCTGTTTCTGTTACTTAGAACAGAAGGGCTATTCCTTCCAGGGGGAGGGATTTTTGGTGGTCTTACTTACCTTTTGATTTCTTCCTGCTTCTCCTGTCACTGCAGAGTCTTGTGGTGCAGATGATCTATTCCTTGCTGTTTTCACTAATTTGGTCTTTATGCTGTGAGAAGCACTTCTCAACAGGGCTCTTGAAAAGGGGATACAGGTTGTGCATGGGGGTAATGCAGGTCCTAGGCTGAGGTACATGTGTCTGGAACAAAGTACAGCTTAGTTCCTTCATCTGCCCCCACAGTTCCCAGTGACAGGAGAGGGGCTTGTGCCTTTCCCTCCTGCTGTCACCATCTGCAGTTCAGTTAGGATTTCCAGCTTTTGCTGTGCTCAGTAACAGGAGAAGGATGAGTTTGGCATTAACAGTGGCCTGAGGCTGTGCCTTCGTAGTCTTGCCGTTAAGGAATAGCTTATACTCATCCAGCTGCAAACTAACAAATACCTCTTTCTCCATGTAGAAGTTAGAGAAGTGCATGTTACAGCTTAGCAGGATGGATGGAAAGGCAGTGATTTATTAAGAATGTAATTTATTATGCTGGGGTAGGAATTGTAATTACATCATTGTTGATTATGCCAGAGTTGCAAACTACCCATGCTGAAGGTCATTAAAAACCCCTCACTTTCTGCTGGTGTTAGCATGCACTGAGGTGCTCAAGGTTTCATTCTGGTTTTGTAACTCTTTGCTGGGTAATCCCACAGGAGTGTATCATTCTGCTCTTCCACCAAGGTGAAAGTTGGCACTAAATTGCTATCAGTGTGATTAGTAAAACCATTAGTGCAAATATGGCTCAGATGTTTTAAATCATCAGATCCACATCTTTATTACCAGGCTGATAATTTGTCAACCTTAATTGATTCATAAAGAACCTCCTTGGATCTTCATTTGTTCTGGCCTCTTCAGAGGACAAATATGTTCTTGACTCTGAAATTTTTGCATTTCTGGACTTGGAACACATGACTAATGGTATGGTATTTTATAGCTTTCAGGGCTTAGTTTGGGTTTTTTTGTTTTTTAACCCCTAGGTTGTTTTGACTTTCAGTTTTTCTTGCAGAAGATACCAGTAAAGAAGTGCTTTCTTTTCATTGTTAAAGGTTATTGAGTTTGATGATGGATCAGGATCAGTTCTCCGGATACAGCCCCTGCGTGTTCATCGAGATGAAGCTATCTATGAGTGCACAGCAACCAATAGTGTTGGGGAGATAAACACGAGTGCCAAATTAACAGTGTTAGAAGGTAAGTGGGGAAGGTTTTTAATGCCTTAGGTGGCAGAATGCGTGGCTTTGTCTTTGGTAGCTACGTGTTGGTGTGGTGGTTTTAAATGATGTGGTTATATTCTGGCTTGGTTTAGAAAAGCTGTGTTCATCCTGTATCATTTGCTGTAATTTCTCTCAGTGATAGAAGTTAGTAAGGCACATTCTGAACTTTATTTAAAGTGTTTTAGTTATATTGTCTGAGGTGTGTAGTTTCTAACTTGGAGGGCATTTGTGTATTTTTTTCATCTGTCTGCTTTGATATAATACCCATCTTCAGGGCATCTAAGAGTTGTATCTGAGAGTCTGAAACTTAATCTGTGTTGCCGCACTTTCTGGGATAAATCAACCCAGTTCTTTAAGAGATTTTCAGGTTGCTCTTCAGATTTTCAGTTTGATGTGGAATTTGGCTGGGCTTACTTTTCACTGTAGTCACAATTTGTTATTAGCTTTCTCCTATTAAAGAACAGATTTTGATGCTTGTCTGCTATATGAGCAGGTGTTGTTTCACTTGCTGTGTTGTTTCTTCTAAATGGAACATTTTGTGGAATAACAGTGTATTGGATATAAAAGGCTCATGATCGGTTTATTTTTTTATATTGATTGTCAGAATTATAGTCTGCTTTTAAGGAAATGTGGTTTTCTTCAGCACATAAATGTGTTGTAATATTTGTTTATATACCGGATTTTGTAAGTGTGAGATGTTACAAATCTGGGACATTTGCCTTAATGGAGTTATTTTTTGTGTTTACTAAGATGAGCAGGATGGAAATGACATGGAAACTTTTGATTAATGTGAAAACTAGACTGAAAAGTATTTGGATTTGTATGATTTTGAACCAGTAAGACTGGTTATCCTAGTGGTGAGTGTGCCAGCCACATGACAAGTTACCTGTTGTCCCCTGTTCTCCCATCTCCATTTATAGCATCGAGATAATCATGTTTTCCTCTCTGCTCTGTGACAAAAAATACATTAAACAACTGTAATGTGCTCAGACACTGTGGTGATGGGAGTCATCAAAATCATTCAGTACTTGATGTGATTGTGTCTTGTTTCTGGAGGTGGGGCATTCTTAGAGGATCAGCTTGCTCTTCAGTAGCAGTATCATTAAGAATATTATAACAGGTGCTATAGACTTGAAAATTATTGGGGGAAAAAAGCAGGTCTTTTTGTTGCTTCTTGTCTTTACAGCTGTGTGTGTGAGTTGGGTGAAACTCAGTGGAGCTCTTTCAGCAATTTATGTGTTGCTCTGCATTTAAATGGTTCTTGCAACTGGATTTTTGTGATACTAGATACCTGAATTACCCAACTGTTCCAAGCACATTCCTGTTGCCTTTGGTTGCAGTTGCCTTTATGTCTCTTAGATATGTATGCACATGCACACACACACTAATAATTTATTTGCTCTGTGTTAAATGTTCAAAGGCCCACAGAGACCTGCATTGCATAAAGGAGCACAACAGTATTTCTCAGCTCCATGGTGCTCCTGCTGATTTCCTGATGAGGTAAAACTTGCAGACCACCACGTAAACAGGGAATGTTAGAAAACATCAGAGGCAGGAAAAGACATGCGTGCTTGCTATTTGAGAGCCACAGAGGCAAAAGTCACTACCAGTCAAACACAGGGTCTGCTTTTCTGTTTGGAAACTTCCTCTAATCAGGAGTAACGCTAGTTTAACCTGATCCCAGAAGGTCAGAAAGCAATCTGCAGACTGGGAAGCTGTGTTTTACTCTCTAACTGAAGAATATCAGCCCCTTCCTGGGCACTGTCATAATGGCCAAAACTGAGAAACAGTTGCTTGTTTAACAGTTTGTGTTTGCTTATGTGTTTGGAGTTGTGAGATTGGTGACAGAGGATGAAGAGCTACAGGTGCCCCATGTTGGCTTAACAGACAAGAAAAGATGAGCTGTGTCCCTTCAGTTCTGGGTCCCTCAGCACAGGAAGGACACGGAGCTGTTGGAGTGGGTCCAGAGGCCATGAAAATGATCTGAGGGCTGGAGCACCTCCCATATGAGGACAGGCTGAGAGAGCTGGGATTGTTCCGCCTGGAGAAGAGAAGGCTCCAGGGAGACCTTAGAGCAGCCTCCCAGTACTGAAAGGGGCTGCAGGGAAGCTGGGGAGGGACTTTTCAGCAAGGCTTGTTGTGACAGGACAAGGAGTGATGGTTTTAAACTAAGAGAGGGGATTTAGACTGGATATAAGGAAGAAATATTTTATGATTAAGGTGGTGAAACACTGGCCCAAGTTCCCCCGGGAGGCATTGGAGGCCCCATCCCTGGAAACACTCAGGGTCAGGTTGGATGGGGCTCTGAGCAACCTGGTTGAGTTAAAGATGTCCCCGATCCTACACGGGGGTCAGACTGGATGACCTGTAAAGTCCCTTCTAACCCTAAGTATTCTGTGATTCACAGTGCATCTGTATTTAAGAATAAACAGTTTATATTTCTCTTTCTGCAAAGCTCTGTGGGCAGGTCTGTGGGGTTTTTTTTCATGCTATCCTGTTGTTCTCTGTGATCTGCTTTAGATTCTGCTATTTCTGCATTTTGGCAGTGTGGTTTTTAAAATTATTTATTATTAATATTCCTTTGTTTACTTACATGTTGACAAAGTGAATATTGCAGCTCAGTTGCTCTGGTTGTGGTTAAGTTTAGTCTCGATAGACTCCAAAAAATAGCCATAAGTGCACCACCTCTCTGTTACACCATCGCTTTCCTGACATGAATATTTTAGAGGTAGTTGAAAATGACACATTTCACGTGGAACCCTCGATACCCTCAAGACTGTCAACTAAGATTGGATTTTCCCTTTGCTTCTGGGGTTAAAATAATTTCTGTAATTGCTCTCAAGTGGCAGTTTGAGTGATGCAGACATTCTTCACTTCCTTCAAGAATTTGACTAATGCAGTTGGTCCCTGATGCATGACAAAGCTCTATCATAGATGTCCTCGTGGTTACACGCTGCTAAATACGCAGCACATATTGATTTTTACATTAAAAATCCTTTATTACAGTAAGTTTTAATGTTTCTTCACAATTTGCTCTTTAGAACACGGGCCTTAACATTAGATCCAGAAGTCACAGTCAGGGTTTAGCAGGCTGTTATTAGGTGTCTTTGTAGCTAACTAATCGGGGAGCTTTATTTTATTTAGATTTCTGCAATGTTTTACAGATTAGAGGCAGATAATCCTTTCTAATTGCCAACCTATTCAATTCTGAATATTAAGTGAGAAACATGAGTCCAGTCTCCTGAAGGAATCAGGAATTCTCACATAAGCGAATCTCTTTTAACAGTTTGATTCCCTGCTGCCCTTTCATTCTCTGCTCCCATGTCTCTCATTTTTCTCTTCTAACTGCAAATCCTGTTGTGACCAAACTACGGATATTTAGTGTATCTGGAAATTATTTCTCCTGTTGATAGTAGAAGAAATAGACATGCATATACCTTCTCTCCTCATTTCTCCTAGGTAGCTGATAAGTTGAATTATGTATGAGTCATATTGAACATTTCTATCTTTTTTCCAATTATGACCTGAAGCACAGAAGTACACTCCTGCCTGCCTGGTGGAAGAGGAAAGCAGTGCAGGCAGGGGAGGGCTAGAATCAATAAGCTGACACGTTCCCAAGGAAAGCCTTGGGGACAGTTGCTGGTACTAACAAATTAATAAATATATTATTCAGTGGTAATGTTGAGTATTACAGAGCTTTTTAAGTAGGGAGATTATATGAAATGTGAGTAGGAAGGATGCCAGCATGGAAGAGCGTGGCAGCAGGCTGATTGTCGGAGTGTCAACGTGGTGTCCTTCGACAGTACTCCTCGTACATTCAGCATGAGGCTGTATTAGGAAAGGTGATGATAACAGTGCTTGTCTCTAGTTTCTTGCACACTGAAGTATACCCTCAGTCTGTGGTTTCCAGCGGTCTCCACCCAAAAAGAAGACAGGGACAAGCAGCGCGAAGAAGAGTCTTCAAGAGGTATGAAGGAATGTATCAATTCTTTGGGAAAAGAGGGAGGCTCAAATACCAAGTGTATTGTCAGTCCTTTCTCAGAGGACTTACCAACTTGGACATTTCATTTCAGGTTTTGATTTCCAGAGTTAGGAAGCTATTTCATTGTAATTGATCCTTTAATGTTCTGCAAGCAGTCTTTTTTTGCTCCTGAGAGCATACAGTGATATCCAAGTGACACTGAGTATTCAGAGTTTATTTCCTTTTGTTTTTAAGTAGGTTAAATGAAAATGAAAGTATCCTCTCCAGTTCTTATTTCCAGCACAGATCTATGCAAGTCCCCTATGCCACCATCCCAGACTCCTCATCATGTGGCATGTACTTATCTGCTTGGAGGGCGCTGCCAGGCTCCGCAGGAGAGCAGCTCCTGGTAAAGAGGACAGACGGAAGAGCTGGGAAAGGGTTGCTTGCACACTGTGTTTCAGTCTCCACCTGGCAAGTTTAACTTTATTGTCTGGCTTTGTGCTGGTGGAAGTTTTGAGGTGTTTTGAGGTGTTTCAGTGGAGCCCTGAAAAGTTCCGAGTGCAGCAGTTGTTCCAGGGTGGGAAGCAGATCCACCTTATCGTAATTTTCTGTTTACTGAACCATGTCATGAGCTTAATTTCTTTCACCATCTGCCAGCTGCATTCTAGTTCCTGGGGTTACCCTGTTTGCAATGCTGTAAATGATAAACATTTGACTGTTACAAATTATTTCTGTGGAGAGCTAGATCTCAGAAGGCCTGAAACAATATGCCCTTTTAGTAAACACTCTTCTGGAAGTGATTTTGTCATTGCTATAGTAAACAGAAGTTAGCTATGTTTAATCCTTGTTTATGTTCGGTTAGTTACAAAAGGATTGGTTGAATCGTTGTGCTCTGGCTCGTGTTTGTCTTCATTGCTTTTGCGTCTTTTTGCCAAAAAGAATTTCTAGCAACCTGTTATAAAATTGAAACAACTATAGAGGGGAAATTGAATTCATTTGCATGTGCTCATTCTGATTGTGTAAATGAATTAAGGCTCCCTGTACCTCCTGCTCCTGGGACTGGTAGTGTCTTCTTCATGTCTGTGGTCAGGAGAGGACAGGTCTTTTTTCTGCGTGTTTCATGTCCGTTAACTCTTTCAACTGCGTTTGGTCTCACCCTGGAAAGAAACAATACGGTGATGGCAGAAGTCCTACTCCTGTTCTTTGCTCTCTGCAAACCAACCCAAATAGTACTTTCTTTCTGTATTACAGACCTCTGTAATTATTGCATTTCCAAGACCTGCAGCATGGTGAGCCTCCGCATGCTTCACTGTTTAGGGAGTTGTACCAAAGTAGAATGATGCACAGAGAAATGAAGAGGCTGGAATGAAGAAGCTGGCGTGTTTGCTTTGCGCTGGATCATGGCATATGCTGTGCTTGTTAAAAAGGGAAACATTAAGCCAATTACTCATGGTGGCCTCATTGAGAAGTTTAGGTTGTCACCTAGAAGAATGTAAATCCCAGCTCACGTGGACTTAAGCTATTAAGGTATAAACAGTGTTCACAAGGAAAGCTTGTATTGTGCCGCTTGACAGCAGGTCTGCTGGTGTTGGACTGATTAAGTCAGTTTAGGAGCCCAGTCATCACTAAGAACTCCAGACATTTCTCAGGTGCTGAACAGTGGCTAGAAGAATTCTGAAAGTTCCACAGGAAAGAGATGGTCCCTTGGTCCCATAGCATATGGTAGATTGGGCAGAATTGGTGGTCCATTTCAATTAAACCATGGCAATTTGTAGAGACTGTTTTACTCGTAATCACCATTATGTCCCACAAAGGCAATACCTGAACTGCCAGAATATCTGAAAAACTGTTTCATCTATTTAATTTTTGGTATCTGTAGCGCACCTATGATCTCAATCCAGGTGTGAAACTCCTGGTTCTCTTAATTTTATTCATTTTTGTTAAAAGACTGGATTAAATAAGAACTTTAGCCTTTATGGTTTATTTTTTATAATATTTAGCAAGAAGACTTTGTTGACTCTGAACGAGAGACAAAGAAGTCATTTTCCTAGGTGAAGAAAAGTTTTAGGTGTTGTTGGTCTCTCCTCCAAACGGGAGAGTCAGCAAATCTCTAGAATGTATTAGACCCAAATGCCATAATTTCCATTTCTTATCTCTGTTTAAATGATTAACTAATGGCACATAACCATATAATGTATCCATGATAACAAGTTCCATCAGAAAACTGCCGTGCACTAAGGTTAACATCCAGGTTCATTCCACAAGTTTATGAAGCAAGAAATACAACCTTTGAAAAGTTTCATGTGAAATACCACATAATGCCAAACTGAACCCTTTGGAGCTGTGCACTCCCATAAAACCTTGTGCCTGAAAAGGTACTGACCTCTTAATGTTGAGAACATTTTTCTTTTACAGCAAGTGGCTGTTTCTGCGTATTGCCTCTCAAATGAGGTCCTGTGAGATTACATCTGTAACAGGATGGGATGTTGTCACGTTCTTATCAGCAAGCTAATGGTGTCAGTGATATTGCAACACCTAAAAGCAAAAAGCAGCACTTCCTAGATAAAAACAAGCAAGCTTTAAATGTGTCAAACAAATCAGAATATCTGACAGAATTCTACAAAAGCTGTAATGCAGAGTTCCTACTGCCAAGTACAAGGTAGCTTGAGGTTGTAGGTGTGCAGTTGTAGTAGTAAGTGTGCGGTTACGTCCTGTAAAAACACTTCTTGGAGCTCCTTGTCTCACCATTGATTTATTCCAGGTTTATTCAGCAGTTTATACGTGCTGACTTGTGTTCTGGAAATCATGTTCAGCTAAGAATTGTTGTCACTCCATTTCTCAAATCCCTCATGATGATATTCTCAAACACGGATGCTTGTTCAGAGCCTTGTGGCAATCTACTGGTGACTTCTGTCTGTTATGAAAATTGGTAATTGAGCCCTGGGCATTATTTTCTCTCTTTTCTTGGGCTCAGGGTGTAGAGACAGGTTGCTCCTCACTCTGTGCTGCCTTACGGCTTCCTGGGAGATTGTCATGGAAAGCGTGTCAGGCTGTTCTCCTACTGCTGCTCTGCTATCAGGATGTTCAGCCTATTCCAATAGGTAAATGAGGCACAAACAGATCAGTTTAACTCTCTGGCAGAGATGTGCTCATGCAGGCAGGTTCTTGTCTTGTTGGAGAGGCATCCCTGTGGGTTGCCATCTCCCAGCTGAGACCAGGGATGGCCAGATAACTGCCTCTGTGTCTCTTGTTCCAGTTTGAAATCAGACAGGTTAGATTAAATTGTCTGTGGTTTAAACTAATCTGTTTTGACTCTCTGTTGGAACAGATCATCGGTCCCAGCTGGGAGGCAGCAACCACCAGTGCTGCCTTTCAAGTCACTGCAGAAAGGCTGGCATTCCCATGTGTCCTCACCCCCTTGGCCACAACAATGTATGAAAGCTTCAACAAGGCTGGAATTCTGACGGTGTCAGTAGGCAATAAACTGGGCTCTGAAAGAGTTATAGTCTGAAAATGGCAGAGAGTGGAGCGAGCAACAAAGCGACAGCTGCCGAGGAGGAGATGTGTCCCCCGAAAGCTTTTGGGACTAGATAGTGCAGAGGAAGAAAAGGCCAGAATAGCATAGGTATAGTCTAACTGATTGTAAATCTTGAAGTAAACACATTAGTTGGTAAATTGAGGGTGTTTAGTCTGAGATATGTGCTAGCCATTGTCCTGGTCTGTGCTAGGAATTGGCCAGGTAAGCCTCGCTGTGCAGTAGAATCCCCACATATGTTCCGTTAGATGATCTTCCAGTCTTTTTGATTCTCCTGGTCTCAGTGGCCCTGTTCTGCACTTATTCCAGTTTGATTTCAGGGACTTTTTTTGAACACACCCAACTAATCATGTGCACACAAGGAGCCTTGCAAGTGTCTGTCAAAATCCATGGGTTTTGGAGATACACTATCAGATGTATGCTAGGATCACAGTTGCTTTTTCATTCGGTTGGTCACTGGTAGCATAGCTTTTCTGCGTTTTTTAATGCACCCATGTTTGTTTTCTTTCCTCTTGTTTCCAAGCAATATGTGCCAGGCTTATAGCAAAAATTCTTACTGTTTCTTATGTTTGTTCCTATTATCCCTGTCGCTTAAGGTGATTTGGCTCTTCTTTATTTTTTTGACCATCGTTTTTATTTGCAGCATCTCCACAATGCTGTCTATTGAATACTCACCTTTTGTGCAGATGTTGTTAATACATCTGGTCATTTCAAAACTGATGCTTTGGTAACTTGTTGATAGGGACCATTGTCTCACCACTAATAAAATAGTGAACAAGAGAGTGGAGTTGATTAAGTGTCAGTGAGCCATGATTTGGCTCTCAGAATGTTTATCTGGTAATAACTAGGCTGAGGCTGGACCTGGTGACTCTCAGATAATAAATTGAGTTTGGAGGACTGGCAGCCAGAAGAAAATACTTTTATTAATGAACTGTGTATATATGGATCTAGAAGTCTTTCAGAGAAGAAAAAAGACAGACGTGAAACCCCACAATTATAATTTAATCAGTTTCTTATTGTAATAGGCACTTTATTGGAAATGTATTTAATTCCGCTGGAACAGGCAAACAAGAACTTAGTTTCTTTAGATACTTTGAGTAACTAAAACTCTAATCCCTGTGAGAAGAAAAAACTCACATTTCTAGTTAGATTTAACATCTACTGGTGACCATTAGAAGCTAAAATAATACCTAAATTAATATCAGACAATTCAAAAGGCCTTTCTTATTGCTGGAAACTCTTTCAAGTTGCCTCGTTGTAAGAGCTTCCGTAGAAACTTGATATTGACAGATGTGCTCTTTGCAGCTTGTATGTCAGTCCTGCTGCTGTCTCCTGCTGACTAATAAAGTTAGTTGCTGGTATGTATTTGTAGAGTTTTTGAAGTCTGCTAGGTTGTGGAACAGCCTACTGAACAACTCAATAGCTCATTGTTTGAACTATTGGAAATTAATGGGAAACACTGCTTGAGAACGCCAAATGGATTGTCTGCTTTGGTTCCAAGGAAAAAGGGAAGGGCAAGACCAAGGTGTCCTGAAAAGCTGCCTACTTTGGCAAAATTACCTTCTGTATCTGCTCTTAACTGAGAGACTCTTTGCCCAAAGCTTAGTGACCTGTTGTCATTTACTGGTTTGCCATGACTTACGCGGGCACTTAAGAAGACATAGCACCACAGTGATCTTCTGTGGCTTCTTCTGCAGAAGAGAGAGAATATATCCACTTAATAGAACTGGAGAGTAAGTTCTTAAATGGAAAATGGAGCATGGAGAGAACAGAAAGTGATAACCACAGCCTTAGGGAATACAGTGCTTACAGCTACGAAAACATAAATCTCTGCATGAAAGAAATTTTCTGTACAGTCATCTTGGGTTTGTGTTCTGTGCCTTATCTTCTTCCTCTCACTAAAAATTAAAAATTCATAGCCCAAATTAAATAATTCTTGGAAAAATTGCTGTTTTAAAATTAAAGCCAGAAAAACATGAAACTGGAATATCAGTGCATGGTGGTAAATCTGTAGCCAACAGCAGCTGTTCAGAAGCAAAGATGTCCATGTAGGGACACCTCGTGTTACTGTACCTGGGGAAGAAACTATTTTGTAATTACTTTAATTTCTTCTGCAGAAAAAAGGTAAATCACATAATTGCTGCTGATGGACCACCTTTTGGTCTTGGTCTGAGATGCTGACTGTACAAAACAACGCTGGCTTTGCATTAAAGACCTGTAGTATTAATCATTCTGACAGCTGGTTTGTGTGCGTCATGCTTATTCACAAGTGCCACATCTAGTTGTCCTTACGGATCTCCTGTTGATCTTGTATTGTTTTTATACAGTC
Organism: Dromococcyx pavoninus; assembly: GCA_033558185.1. NCBI lineage: Eukaryota > Metazoa > Chordata > Aves > Cuculiformes > Neomorphidae > Dromococcyx > Dromococcyx pavoninus. The sequence continues at coordinate 197,702 of JAUMJL010000399.1, read as the reverse complement.
TGGTGTCAGGAAGGCTCTACATTTGTGATGCTTTTTAAAATACAGTGCCCAGATAATAAGCAAAAGGAATAACTGGCCCTAATTTTGGAAGCAAGGAAGTAATTATTGTGACTTTTCATTGTTAATTTGTTACTTGAGCTGTTAGTGACTAAAATAGATCTGGTAGAAAGATGATCTAAAATACATGCATTCCACTTGCTGGCTTAGAAGCTCAGAGAATCTTTATAAAGGTATTAATCTTGTTGTAGTAAAACGCCTTCCCCATAGAATTTCCTAACAGCTGTTTATTCTTGTGGATATTTCAGTTGGATAATAAAGTAGTGACTCTTTCTGGCATTCTCACCTGCTCAAATTCTTTCTGCCCAGAGCTCCAGAATAGCTCTTTCAAATCCTTCATCCTAAAGAAAACCAGCGGGTGTGAGGCATAATAAGATCTGTCTTTTCAAGATCATCTAGCACCTTGATGAACCAGGTTGGGTGATACCATGGGAAAACACTGCAACGCATTCATCTGTCATGCTAATCCTGTGTTTTGTTCTTTCAAACCCTTTACTGCAAAGGTCCAGCCTGGATGAAACCTTTCCAAGTTCTTGGTGTATGAATTGAGTGGATAAGTCTAAATACCAATCAGAGCTATAACTTTATCCAGCTGTAGTGTACAAATGTTCAGTGTTGTGTTGCTGTTCGAAGCTGGGACTGGGAAGAATTTCCCTGCAAAAATGAGCACTTGCTGGCACAGAATATAGAATGCTTTAAATAAAGCCAGAAGCAGAAAGCACTGAACAGAACAGGCATTATGACCTTTTAGCTACTTGAAGACCACTAGAAAGGTGCTGGAAACATTAACTTGTTGGAGACCTTAAAAACCCAGCCTTGCTTTTTTGCTACTACAGCTTCAAAATGGTGCTTTGTTTACACGCAAAGTGATGCTGGAATTTATTTTTCTGTATCTTTTTGATTTAGACAATGCCACAGTTGGTCCCAGTGAAGAGAAAGTCCTTGGAGAAAAAACAGAAATCATAAACATATTGATGAAAAATGCATGAACTGCACACAGGGTGGTGTTAAAAAAGGCTGTTGCAGGGGAAGGTAATGAATTGGGGAGTGCGTAGTCCAGGATGACAGGATATCCTCTATAAAGAAGGGCAGACAAAGAAGGTCAAGAAGAGGAACAGAATGAACCTTTTAAAGCAAACCTGCATCTCCCTCACTTTGAGTCCCAGCAGGGAAGAGCAGTGCATGCCAGCAGTGTTACAATTCCAGAAAGTGCCTTCCAGATGGAGCTCCATGCCTAATGCACAACAAACACTCCAGGCAAAGCAGAGAGCTTGCTGTTCCTTGGAGCGTGTCTGGAAGGGAGATGAGCCCAGCTGAACCCTTGGCAAGTACCAACACACTGAAAGCCTACATATGGTAGGGATCAAAACGGTTCACCTGGAAGAGTGAAGGAGGAAGCAGGGAGTGCCCTTGCTTACACGGACCATTCTCTGTAAGAAGACTTGGTGTTGTCTTGCACCTCCTGCCGGGAAGTTAATTAGGACAGCTTTTTTTTCTGTAAGAGCATCACAGACATGAAGCCAGCTAGATTATCCATGTAGATGTGTCCTCAGCAAACCCAGCACTGGAGTTGTTGAATGGGTTGAGGCCAGGGGGAAACTCAGTGTGTGTTCTTTACGAATAAATGGTTTGGTTGCTTGATTTGGATGTGAATTTGTCCCTTCAAAAAAGTAGCATTGCAGAGAACCTTAGCTGACTCTTTGCCTGCAGGAATAATGTGGCCTCGTGGAAAAACCAGCAGTTGTTTTGCCTAGAGCTGATAGGCTTAATCAGTGTCCACCTGATTGGCATGTAGCGCACATCCAAACATTATAACTTCTGCTGCCATGTGCTCATAGTCCTGAGAAAGAAAGCACTGATCAGATCCATAGTCTCTAGACTTGAATTTAACAAACATGAATAAAATCTTTTTCTTTTGCAGTAGGACTTTTAAAGAAGGGGGAGGTGGGGAGAAAAAGATTCTGGAGGATTCATGTTTTTACTAATTAGGCACTAAAAATTATAGAAGCACTTAAAAAAAAGATAATAAAACAAACCTTTCTCTCTTGCCCTGGGCATGAATTTACTAGCTTTAGTTTGTTGTTCAGTTCGGTTCATTGATCTTGTCACAGTTGATGATTCATTAAGTTGTGACTACTGTAGAAATTACAATGCACAGATGTAGCTGTACTGCACATCTGTGTGTTCCCAATGTGTTAATGATTTAAAAATGCACTTTCTGCCTGGCCATCCACTGTGCTTCAAGTGCCAACTGACATTTTGTATTACTGAACCATTTGTTGTGGTTGGCAGAGGGAAAGTCTTCTGGTTCTCCTTGGACTTTTTTGTTACTTTTATCCGGATTTCAGATAGTTTGATTCGATTTTCCCAGCAACCTTGGCTTTGCAGTATGCCAGTTGTGATGTCTGTCTCTTTCTACAGGCTGCCACCTCTTTCAATATCACATGCTATCTCCTGGTGTTTGCTTACAGCAGATGGGGGTTATTGCCTGCACCAAGTCACCAAGTCACGAGGAACATGTCAGGCTCAAAAGCAAAATTTGCTGATTTCCTGGCTTGCTAAGGATTCTGAATTTTTGAAGTTTGACTGAAGTGTCATGGGCCTGATTCCTAGCTTAATGCTAACACCTCAGTTTATCTAAAGCTTCTCATCGTATTATGTCTCAGAAGACCTCATAAACTTTGAACATACTGACTTGTGCCACTGGAGGTTTCTTTACCAAAACAGTGGTCAAACATTAGAACCGGCTGCCCAGGGAAGTGGTGGAGTCTCCATCCCTGGAGGTATTCAAAAAAATGTGTAGACGTGGCACTTCAGGGCATAGTTTAGTAGGCATGGTGGTGTTGGGCTGATGGTTGGATAGGGGTCTTTTCCAACTTTAATGATTCTATAATTCTATGGCTTACAGGCTGATTGGCACCAGCAATTCAACAATGTGTGACAACACCGTAAAACAACTTCTGTGTTAAACCTACTTCAAACTCTTCCTCTAATTCAAACCACCATTCAGACTGGTCCTTGTTAGTGTTGTATTTGATAAAAACAGAAATCTGAGGAGTTGTCCATCTGATGGACTATGGCTTTGCATTGATGAGGCAAACTATGCCCACTATTAAATCATTACAAGGTTATGCTAGTGTTGTGTAGTTAATGCATTTCCTTGTGGTTACATTCTGTCTCCAGTACTGCTTTCTAGTGCAGACAAAACCCATAAGGCTACTCTTGCTTCGTGCCTTTCAGGGAGTACTTAGGGAGAGCAGGCTGCGTCTGTTCAAGCACATCCCAGCCAATATACATGGCTCTGTATCCATTTCCAATTTGATCGTAGGCTCTGTGGTAAGAGGGTCCATGTTTAGCATCTCTCACTTGCATCTTCTTGGTTTCAGCAATACATATATTTTTGAAATCTAGATTAAAGGTTGTCTTTAAAATGTTATATACTGTATCATCAAAAGAAATGCAAAGCAACTGTGAGTCCAGCATTAACTGGTCAGTTTATTCCAATAATTAATATTTAATTGCAGAGTTGAAACTGTATAATCTCAGCTGTAAGCCATTTGGCTCTTTCTGAGACCATAAACCCTCTTTTCTGCCCTGTCTCTCTGAGATCCCTTTTTCCACGTAAGCTTCCGTAAATTGTTTTCAACAGACTGAACAGTTTGAGCTCGGTAAGCCCCTGTTGTATGGCCTATTTTCTAGCTCCTGGCTTGCTTTTTTAGCTCATCCTGAAATACTCTGTGCTATTTCCTTGCTCTTCTGGAAATGCATGCATTGCAATTCATGCTGTATTTTACTGCGTTAAGAAACAGCTGCAATGATTCAGATCGAAGGTCAATCTATCCCACTGTCTTTTCCAGGAGCCAGTGCTGAATACCAGGGAAGGACAGAGCATGCTTATAGCAAGGATTCCTCCAAATATATGCTTTTTAGGCTCTTCTAATTTGTACCTGTGACAATTTTGAGCTAGAGGTAGTGGGTTTAGTCAAACTAATGAAAGAAACCTAATTACTCTCTCAACTTTAACTTCTAGTGTGCGTAATATCCCATAGTAAGATGTTTCCCAACTTAACTGTGCAGTCTGTGGAAAAAATACCTGCTTAATTGCTAAAATCATTTGATGCCCAGTAGTCTTGGTATTAGAAGGGACTCTGGATTTAATAGCTCCTTATTGCACCCATCTTTGTTTGTGTCTTCATACTAAAAGTGCTGGTTTATTTAGTTGTGGTCTAACATATGTTGTTTGCAATAGTAAAATCACGCATCCTCATCTGGTAGAAATAGGAGTGGGCAGCACCCTGGAGGTGCATTACCTTCTCTGTCACAGTATTGCATGAATACTGTGAACCATTTGAGTTGCTGTCATCCAGGAATGTCTCCCATCTTGCAGGTTAAGCATGTTTTTCCTTGTTTCTGTGGCAACTGAGAGCACATCTGGAAAAGTCTAGAATCTCTGTCCAGGTGAGTCAGGGCACAGGGTTGGACTAGACAAAAGATTAAACTTCAGGAGGGGTTTTGTGATGTGCTCTAGGAGGAAACTGGCCTCAGGGACTCAGAAGGGGTTTTTTCTGTGTTCAGATTACTTCGTACTCTTTTGTATTCAGATATAATCTGTTGGATGCTGCCTCTTTAATTTTATGCATTTTGTAGCAGTAACCTGTCTCCGTTATTTATCATCCAAGATCTTTCGTGTTTGTGGAGCAGACCTGCAGCGGTTTGTGCTTTGCAGCTTCCCTCAGCTCCTATGTTGGAGGGGGGAAGAAGCTTTAAGGCCTTTTTGTGCAGTTGTGGAAGGCTGCACCCAGGTCTCCCTTAAATCGTTTTTGGCAGCAGGAGCTTGCACGTCCCTCATCTCCAGACTCAACTAAAGGCTTTTGCCCAGCAAAGGGAAAAGTCAAAAGCTGTTGAGCACCAAGGTAATTTTCCACTGCTTACGATAGCACCTTGCTAAATTTTAGCCCTGGATCAGTGGATCTGCCCTAATTTTTGGTTCCCCAGTTCAAGACCTAATTTTTGGTTCCCCAGTTACTTGATGCAAACGAAGGACAGTACAGGACAGTAACCCACTGAGACCTGATTGAAGCCAGCTCCCCATTTTGTCTTAGAACATTTAGTCCTAACACAAGCGAGATGTTACTCGTCAGTTATGCAAATCATAAGCAGTGCCAGAATAGATTAAGAAGTGAGTGGAGCTCAGACAGACAGAGCTGCTCCTTTTGATCTTTTCTTGCTCTTCTACAGAAAGGCAGGAGACCTCAGGGGTGTCCTGTCCAGTTCTGTGCTGCCATATGGTCCCTTCATTTGACCAACGGCAAATACATGCAAGGTGTCCATGAAAAAAAAGAGTTGGTATGAATAACAAAACTGTCTGAAACATAAGTTACAAAACTTGACAGCTCATCTTCTCCACCTTCCCAACTACTGTGTCACTAATATTCATTGAAGCATAGAATTGAAATGCTTTCTCTTATCGCTTAACTACTTCTTTTATGGTATACATTTAAAAAAATATGCAGTGCTGTTGTCCTTTAGATCAATGCTGCTATTCTGAGCCTGGCAAGTGTTGTTTCTCTGTGGCTGAAAAAATGAATCTGCAGAATCTGAATATAACCTAGTGATTCATTACTTAATGCACTTTTCAGTTTATTGAGACACAAAGTGTTGGATTTCAGGGAAAACTGGACCTCACTGCCAAATAACGAGGTTTGAACTTCTTTTCCTTGTGACATTAATTGCTAATTTACAGATATGGAAGAGCAAGTAGAGTGGTGCAGGCACAGGATTCACCTGCAGAAATTACCCAGACTCCATAGTTACACAGTTAACAATGACTCTGTAATGCTACTGTTAGAATGACCCTTTCCGCATTTTTTAAGTTATTTTGGCATTTCTTGTAGTAGGCCACTCTGTCTTCAAGACACTCTTGACAGATCCTCATTAAAGACTGTGATCTTTACAGGTGAGACTTTGTAGTTAAATACAAGTTTCAGGAGAGTTACAGCTAAAGCATGGGAAGTTTTGTCAATGTTTCTCTCCCTCGTGAGCCTGTCTCCCAGGCTATTTTTCAATCTCAGGCAGAAGGGGAAGTGAACATTGGTTTTAGCTGAAATTTTACTGGCTTTCCACTGGATACCATTTAAGAAGGTAAATATGCAGAAGTCCAAAGTTTGTTTAAAATAGAAGTACAACTCCTTAGGTTGATGGTGCTTATCTTCCTGTGGTCAGCTGTCTTAGATGATGACCTTCTGCCTCAACAATAGAATTAATAGCAGCCTTTTGCTTATTAGTATACTGGTTTATTTTTATAAAAGAAGTCTGCCTATGGTCTGCTGATGTTTTTCAGGGAAGGGGAGTGTGGTGCCACTTTTCACAACGTGTTTGTCTGTATGTTGTCACGTCAGCTGCTCTCTACAGCGTAGGCATTCCACTTGCTGCTTCCCCAACTGAGCTGTTGATTTCCATAAAGATATTTTGCAAGTGCCATACTGGTGTGGTTTTATTAAGTAATGTGTAGAGGGTTCCTTCCGTGAGCTCTGACGATTTTCCAAACTGAATAGTTTGGAAAAGACATTTGGCAAACTCTGAAATTGTGAGCAAAGTGGCCTTTAGTTAGAGCTTCGTTTCTTAGTGGAGACTATTTCTACCAGTCAGAGCAGTGCCCCTTGCTCTGGCACCTAGGTGTGACTGAGTGGTGCTACTTCTGTGCCCAAGGTCACTGTTATAGAATCTTAGAATGGTTTGTGTTGGAAGGGGCCTTAAAGATCATCCAGTTGCAACTTCATGTAGGATTAACTCAATAGTTTTTTTACACCAGAAACATAATCTGCTGCTCCAAGCCTGAGACTGTGCTACGTGGAAAAGTCCTGGATAAATAAAGTGAGTCTTGCTGTGTCTTACTTGTAGAGAAACTTGAGTTGGTTTCCTGGGTGGCAGTAGAGGAGGAAGGATCAGCTTGCAGGGAGGTCACAGCAGCCCTGTGGGCCCTTGATGACTGCATCATTAGAGTAATGAAGGCTGTGATTGCAGAGCCTTTCAGAAGACTCCATGAAACAGGACACTGTGCACGCACACACTGAACTACAGTGAGTTCTGCCTCAGGGGTCTGAAAGTCCAGGTAGGAGACAGGACAACAGATGGATGCAGACAAACCTGTGTCTGTAGCATGAGATAGTGCAGAGACAAAATGATCACCAGGACTATCAGTGGTTGCAGCATAATTGGTGCTTGACTCCCGAGGAGGACAAACTGCAAAAAAAGGATTTGGAGGCCTGTGTCTTTCTGAACGTGCTATGGAAGAGCCTCTGCCTTAGCCTGGGGCACTGCATGGGAAAAAATGTGAAGGAGCTCATGTGAAAGTATGATGTGTGAGTGATGAAGCACTGCTGGCGCCTGGAGAGAGTCAGCACCTCAGCAGAACATCGTATTTTTGTGAGAAGCATGAGTTTTTCAAAGAGAAAAATTGTGCAGTCTGTTGTTTTAGAGAGCATGGGGTAAGAGCTGGGCAGCCTTCACTCTGAGGCCAGGCTTCAGTGATTTAATATTGCATGTCTTCACAGCTCTGCCTGACAAGGATATATTCTTATTCTTTGTGCATTAGTATAACCCAAAGAGCATTTCCAAGCAGCTTCTGAAATCTTTTTAAGATACCTGCTTTTGAGGCTCCACAACGTTCAGAATGTTAAATGCTGAAAGAAGCTTAAAGGAACAAGGAGTTTTGTCATCCGAATATTCACTTTTTTAATAAAGTGAAGCAGCTACCACTGGAAGGAAAGGGGAAAAAAGGCAGAATGTTCTCAGGAAAATTACTGGCACAGATTCACTAGTTAAAAGCAATGAAGGTCCTGAAGTGTAATGGAGTGAATCACTTATGACCAGCTTTATGGTTGTGTAATCTGACATTTACTTTCAATGGTAAATACAGAAAATGATAGTGAAATGTTGAAAATGCGATGTGTCGTAAAAGTTACAGCTTCCTTGTCAAGTTTATTATGCTTTGGGAGATACAGGGTCTTGGTTGCTTCCTGGAATAGATAAGACATTTGAAATTGAGACACTGAAATGTAAACTAGTCCTTTGCTACCTGTAGGTTTGAGGTGGTCAAGTATCAGCATAATTACGCAGCCGACCAGTTCTGCTCGAGTGCCCATTGCCTGCAGTTGGCTGCACATCAGTTGGTCGCGAGCTGCGTGTTTCCACGGAAACTGCATGTACCACTACCTGGGAATAATTGAGAATGGCAGCTGTAATGACAGAATTTGGGGTAAATTGTGTAAATATTCGTAACTAGATTACAGAGGTAAAATATTTTCACTCTAGATGAAGATCTAACTTCCAGGCTTAAGGAGATTAAACTGAAGAGGTCTAGAAAAGAATCTATCCTTACGAAATCCAGGGATGAGAGTTTAAAAATCCATTACAAATTGCCAGAATTTTAGAGCAGGGTTTGGGAAAGTGGTATTCCCTGTGCTGCCTCAAGGGTCCAACGTCCTATGTATTTTTGTTCTTGGAGGCAGGTCACTGAAAGGCAAAAGCCCTGAATCTGTAGCAGCTGTGTGACTGCTCAGACCCCACTGCTTCAGGGCAGGTGCCTTTTTCTTGTCTTGCTTACAAAGACGTGTGAGGATACACCAGAGGTTTGGAATAGTACAGCCAGGTTGCATCTGCCAAGTCTCCCCTGATTTTCCTCTTCAGCTTACGTATTTATTTTTCAAAAAGTTAGATGCAGTGGCTTAATATTCAGAGCACTCTTGTGCTCTGCAGTGTGATCTGCATAAACCGAAGGAGAGATGCTGCGAGCTAGCTCTTTTGCAAAGGCAGCTTTGTGTGTGGCAGAGAGGAAAAGCCAGCTGGATGTAACAGGATTCACTATGATTGCTGCTCAGATACTGTAGATGTGTATTTATGTTGGGTTGAAGTGACCTGAAGAATTTCCATTGCCCGTCTCTGGGCATACTGTCTCTTGCACTGAGCTTGCAGAAGGAATGTGCGCAGTCGTGCCAGCAGGAGAGAGCTGTGTTTTGTACTAGCCTAAGGTTAAAAAGAAACGGTGACTGTTTTGTGTGCTGCAGCTAATGAAAAGATTTGGGCTAAGACATCATAGTTAATTTTATACAAAATTAATTTTATAGAAAATTAACTTTGTCTTTGAAACTTGTTTTATTTTTTGCCAGAAACAATTTTTCACCGCTGGTAAAGCAGTAGAGTAGGTCTGGTTTCATGTGAACCCAGAGCAAGCTGGGGCATTGGCATTACATGGGAAAGTGTTGTCTTCATCTGGGAAGCTTGAAAAGATGGTGCTAGACTCCCAGTCGTTCTCGTTACTCCTCAAACCACAGAAAGACCTGGGAAGCAGCTGCTTGTGCAGTTTAGAGACAGAATGTTAACTGGTGTAACTGGGCTTTCCTCCTCGAAAGTAGTGAACTCTTGAAAACTTTCAAAACGTGAGTGTTGCAAGGTTAATTGGATGGTTAAATTTAGCAAAGCCTCAACTGCACCTCACTGAATAAAACAGAGCTACCACTTATTATTTAAATGTCTGTTGTGACATGAGATGGTAGCTCAGAATGGGCTACCTTGTGAACCAGGCAGTCTAGTAAACAGTTATTATTGACTTGAGAGATGGAGCTTGTCATGAATTGCGTCTGTGCTGATGCTGTCAGTTAATTTTGAGCTAGATAGCTGTAACCAGCTTTCATTCCACTAGAAAATACCTGGGGATATATGGAGCTATGTACTAGCAGTGCTAGGCTGAAGAGGAATTAGTTTTGCCTTACAGTCAGTGATCCACAGCATCCAACAGCCTTATTAATTAAAACCAGAGCATGTCACAAGACTCTGATCCGAGTGTGTAAAAAGGAGTACCTTAAACTTTGTATTTTGCTTTAAAAAAATCCAACTCGCCAAAGAAATGCTCTGCTGATGCCTGAAAAATTCAATAATAAAGAAGGTTTAAATGGGAGGAAATTCTCTTGCTCAGGTTTCCCTCTGCTTATGATGCCAGAGCCTTGTCAGAGTGAAATATGTAACACTGGCTGAATGGCTGAGCAGCTTCCATCTGCTTCAGGATCTCTCAAAGATAATAAAGAATGATGAAAATTGTTTCTTCATTTTTGACCTCTAACCAACCTGTTAGCCTTATGTCTATAAAACAAGGGATGTCTCCAGACTGGACATAAATTGTAATGCCAGAGTAGATCACAACTCTTCTATCAATATTTGAACTGGAAAGAGCTTATATCAGTGTAGGAGCAGGTTATTGTATTCATGAGAAGAACTCCATACCCTTAAGACTCATTAATTTGACAGAACCCTAATAGCAGCTTGCAAATCTTACTGCCATTTGTCGCAGGAAGTGAGGTCCGTCAGGATATGCTGTCCCAAGATGGGAGGAATGATCAGCAACGTTCCTTGCCTGTGCATGCCACCTTTCTGTGAAACAGGAGATTTATTCTCTGCTACCACACTGATTGGTTTCACTTATGCAACAGGAATGTGGCACTGGCCCATCCTCACTCATCTCTGTGCTTGCCAAACGCCCTCTCCCAACAATCTCTGTCTCTTCTGTATAATACTGGGTGGTTTACGGCCATTGTGAGTTTTCTATAAGTCCTTTGGCTTTTTTTCCATGTTGTTCTTTCAGCCACATTCCTCCACTGCCTTGGTAATGAGCTTCTTGCATTCATCAGGTGGTCCTTATTTCTGAGCGCCCTACTCCTTCCTTTCCCCCTTGTGCTGTACTGATAGCAAAATGCTGATACTTAGCCAACCTTATAAAACAATACATTATCTCACACCCCTCTTTTTCCCGAGCTCTGTTTTTAATTTCTCTGCACAATCTGTGTGCTTTGGGCTGCAGGCACCTCGAGGAGGAGGAGGAATGCTTTGTTTAACTCCATGAAGCCCTGTGCAAGCTGCTGGTAAGGGGTCTAACAGCACGGGCTGTCGATCTGGAGTAGCACATCTGTGCACAAACGCTTGCTCAGAGCAAAACAACACTTGTGCTAACTCTTACCTTTTCTCCAAGGATGAATGTCATGGCTATCTGGAGATTTTATATCATCTCACAGAAGTTTTGCTACGTTGTTAAGTGAATGCTGTGTTCCCACAGCTGGTTAGTCCAGCCAAGGCAGCCTTTCCAGCGCCACCAAGCCCCTGGTGCTGGCTGAGCTCAGCAGCAGGAGCGTGGATGTTTACACACATCTCCACCTAACTGTCAGTCCCTTCCAAATGTCATTCCTCTGTCATTTTGGTTGCAGGACAGTCCATCTCATTTGCTTAACATTCCTTAAAAGCTCACTGCAGTAACTCTCAGGGGACAATAAAAAAATAGATTGTTGGATCTAAGCATTGTTGGGAAAATATTAAGGATTGGCAACCTACCAGGAGAGGCTGTTGGCTTAAGAAAGATTTAGAGGGCCTTAAATAGCAGAGGTCATATTGGCTGTGGAAGAGAAGAAAAAAAACCCATAAACTATGTTTGCAGTAGATGGAGAAGTCCCTGGAAAACCGAGTATTTCAGCACAACAGTCATTGAACTACACATGAACCTGAAGAAGCTGAACTGGAATACACAAACGTTGTCCTTTCTGTGTTTCTTCACAGCTTGCACATTCATCTGGGCCTTGTTTTAGTGTGGCACGAAAGGAGGGTTTGTTGCAGGCACTGTCCTTTGCAGAACGTTGGGAAGTCAGGACACAGTCTCCTCCCACAAACATGTGATTTGCCCATTGAGACCACTGGCCGCATCTTTGGAAATCTCCCACTCCTGTCCTGTGAACCTTCAGGAGATGTCAGAGAGAGTTTGGTTAAAACTCAATTTAAATGAGCATGTTAATACAGGGGAAGATTGCTCTGTCAAACACCTTCCCCATCAGTAATATTCAAAACAATGCTCAAATCTTGAGGTGCTGCCAAGTGTCTCAGGGATTGAGACAAGAAAGGACGGATGAGGCACAGGATGATGTTTAGAACTTACCTTTGCTGCTTCTTTCGTATTTTGTATGGGACAGAGATTCATTATCCTGAACTCTCTTTGGTGTTGGGTTCCAGAAGGATCCCCTATCCTGAAGATGCCTTGTGACATTGCACTGTTGGAATGTTTTTTCTGGGAAACACAACAATTGGGTGGTTCATTGGAAGGACTTGTTTGCTTGGTGGTCTATTTTTGGTGGTTACTTGTGCTGACAACAGAGCTGTTGGCTGAAGAACCCTGCGTGCCGCAGAGCTGGTTGTAGACTGCAGTGCCTCTGGACTCCCACCAGAGCAGTGTTTGTTCACCTGTAGCAAAAAAGTGAAATTGTGTTTATAATGCTTGCCGTGTCCCTGCAGAGCTGTCTCATCCACACACCTTTGAGGCTTATGTGAAGAGACGCCGTTCTCCCTTCCCGGCACCAGGCACTGAGTAGCAAGGGAGGGGTTGTCCATTCCCTGACTGAATTTCTCTCCATTCTTTGCATTGCATCCCACAGGAGCATCTTTCGTAACACTCACAGTAACCTCTGCTCCCTTGAAAAAGAGCAGAGTCTTGTGGGGCACTGGCTGTGTTCTGGGGCACTGTTGTAGTGCTGTAACAAGGCGATTAGCGTGGGTTTGGTGGCTGGTGGGGGTAGAGGCCAAGCGTGCCTGTTACCACACTCATCCTACTGGTGGTGGCCCTGTTAAGGGAAGCGAAGAGCGTTTCCCTGCCGCGTCCCCGGGATGTGTGCTAGTCTAGCCCGTAGGAGCTTGTGTTCTTTGATCTGCTGCAACACATCTGCTCAAAAGGATTAGCAGAAAACTCCCTTCTCAGCAGCTCACAGTTGTCGTATACTGACACCTGTATTTTGGCATTCGCAGGCTGAGCCTGTGCATTTAAACAAATAAGCGAGCTCAGTTCTACAGGGGTAAAATTGTAGGATGAGCCTGCATCAATTAGAGCTGGTGAGACTCCTCAACACTCCTGCTGTTTGCTATCATAAACATCTTGCGTATGTTTGCAGCAGAGTGGAAAAGACAGACTTATGGGGCAGGTGCTTCTTTTAAAGCAACAAATCAACTTCCAGATAAATGAAAAAGCCACAGTTGCTTTCGGAGCAGGCAGAGGATACTGAAGGAAATGCTGTTGCCAAACAAACATCTGGTATTTGGTCTGCAAACATCACGAGAGGAGAGTGGGGGAATACCAACAGACATGGGTCTCCTAGGCTATTTGTTTCTGGAGCCCAGACTGTTCCCTTGGGAATGCTTGGTAAGCAATAGATTTCAAAGCAAATGGAGCTTAGTGCTTGGAATTTTCTTTAAGGATCACCCTAAATTTTTCCTATGGATATATCTGGGTATTTAACGTTTTTCAGATCCATTGAGGAAACTCTCTCACAAATACTAAACAAAGAATATTTAAAATAAAGAATGTGTATCACCATTTCCAAAGCAAAGATCCCATACTGTATTAACTCTCCACCTGGATTCAGTCTCTCCTGTCTGGGCCTGCAGCTGGAGCCAGTGGTACCTACCCATGAGAACAGTGAGCTTGTTTTTTTACCTCAGAACAAAAATAATAGGCTATAACCTCCTCATTCCCTCCTGTTTCACGTGGTCTGTATGAAAGTCCATTGGCTACTTCTTGCTTCAGACAAGTCAGCTTTTTTCCTAAGTGAATCAACCTACTTTGCCTTAATTTTATTAGGTAGTAGGTTCCTTCAGTCGTATTTTCTATGCTTGTCACTTTTATTAAGCCACTCGGTTGCGTGCCGCTCAATGTGAGCGGAGTCCTCTTCATGTTAATATCTGCGTTGATACAAGCAAGCTATTCCTGTGCTCCTTCCTGAACTGAGTTAGCTCTGCTTTCCTGAAATCCAGTACTGCTGCTCTGCTGCATTTGGAGATTATAAAACTCAGAAAGCTGTGAGCTCTGATACAGGCTTTCTCTGGATTAATTCCTGTTTGAACTTGAAAAGATATTTTAGAAAAGCATCACATCTTAACTTGACAATTGTCAGCAGTGTGCAGTCCTCTGCAGCCCAGTGTACCCCATGGTACATTGTTTCAGTGATTAATTAACCTCTCTGTTAAAAGTTTTGCTGTTCAGCCTTCCCCTTTTATCTATGAAAATTCTCTAGACTCTTCTGAACTTTCTGTTTCTGTGATGGCATTTGGTTACTTTGATTCCATTACATTTCAGCCTTCTCTTTGATAAGGTGAGCAGATTGACACCCTGGAACCTCTCTGTAAAGTGGTGTTTCTTCATGCTTAAACCATCCCTACAGCTCTGGACAGATTCAGTGCTACCAATACCTGTCTAGGAGGAGTACCCAGCGTGGAGGCAGTGCTGTCTCCCCCCTCCTTGCCAGTGTCTCTGTGCAGCCCGGGGCTGTCTCCTATGGTTTCCTTTCTTATAGGCCTGGTTACAGCATCGTGCGCTCTGTTAAGGACACAGCTCCCTGGCGCAGAGGCTGTTCAGACACAAGGTCTGTAGGAAGAGATAACATTTTTTATTAGACTAGATAACACAGATGGAAAAAAATGAATGAGAAGCTCATCATCAAATAAGATCCTCCCCACCCCCGCAAACTTAGCTTTCCTTGCATCTTTTGAGCTGCCTGGTGATCAAGACTGTCGCCAAATACTTTGACCTTCATTTTCAGTCTTTATCCTATCCTTTCTCTGTAGGATTCTTCTGGCCCCACCTTCAACCAGACAACAAGGCTCATCATGTCAGAGTTCCACTTTGTTTAAGGGATCACAGTATTCCTTCTGCAGGATGGCGCATCTCCCTGCCTTGAGAATTTTGTAGTTGACATTTACCCCAAGCTCCGCAAAAGTAGACTCAAGGTCTCCTTTTAAATTAGGAACTAAACATGCATAGCACAACCGCATAAAAAGACCCTTATCTTTTAGTTGGTTTTTCATTACCTCCCGTGGCTCTAATCTGATTGCTTTGCATATATTAATGAAGAAGGAAATAAAATACTTGTAATAATAGGTGCGTGGCATTCTGGGATTTATTTATTTATTTCCCAAAAAGGCATGCTCCAGAATTTATTCCTTTAGGTGCTCTTGGGATGCTATTGGTAACTCCTTAGTTGTTCTTGGGGCCATAATCCCAGTGCAATTAGATGTTGTAATGAACTCTGTTCCCTGCTGGCTATTCTTTTTCTAGGAATACCACTATTTGAGCTGTGACTTTGGTTTGTGGTTTTGTTCGGTACTTTGTAGATGTACAGAAGAGAAACCAGCTTTCACAGGTATTTAATCTCAGAAACTGCTTTTGGAGCAGAGGACTGAGAAGAAAGGCTACAGTCCGAACACCCCTCCACCACACCCTGGAGACTCACTTCTACCTTTGATATCAAAACATATATACTTGAAAAATCTTGATATTGCTTACTTATTTACACAAAAGACAAGAAAAAAACATGTGGTGTTCCAGCAGACACAATTGAGAGAGGGATCCAGGCGTTCCATTTCCAGTCTCCTTCAGGAACATCAGTATCTGTTTTTCAAATGGTTGAAGGGAAAGTCTAGCTAATATAAAAAAGCAGTTTTCTTTAGGGAAGAACAGATGCTTGCGCTGAAAATGTGACTGGTTTTCACATTATCCGGGGCTGTCAGTGGGTGTTGAATATTTATATACTGTAGGGAAAAGGTGATGAACTAGTTTGCTTCTTACTAGCTTTTTGTGCAGGAGTGAAAAAGCCAAGAATTCTCAGATGAAGCTTCCTGTTAGTTGTTTTGAGCGTGTGTGTAGCAGGGATCATGTGGAAGAGTTTGTGGGTGATGAGAGAAGAAAACTCCCCTGGGTTATCTAGTGAGAGGTTGGGGCAATTTTTACTTCTCAGCATGTGCTTGGTTTGACAGTGAAAATAAGTGAGAGGGACCTAGGGATGAGGGTTTTTCTGTATCGGAAAGGAAGCCTATGCAAGTGTTTTGTATCGTATTTTCTTTACAGTCTATAGAAACTGACAGCCTCTGATTTTAACCTCGACACAGCTGTAAATACCACAGCATATTCAAAAAGCATCATGACAATTGGTCACTGATTGCCTATGGAGATGTGCCTGTTTCAGCCACCTTGCTGCTGTCCTGGAAAATCAAAATATATCTTCCTCGCACTTGAAATGTTGAGTCCTCTGTCCCTTCTCTCTCCCAAATGGTGATAAGTGTACAGATATTGAAGTGAGAACATCCATGACTTCCTTCTATAATAGGTGAGAGGCTGAGCAGATGGAATATTTTTACCAGGGGCCAGGTCAGGACAATCTTTTCACAGCAGATGTGTACTTGAACAGGTCTCTGTTGATATGGTTTTGTTTTCCCTTGGAGGCACTTTCTCTGTGATGAGTCGAGTTGTCGTAAGTTTTCTCTTCTTGGGAAGAAGGATGTGAGAACGTGCATGCAGGCATGTATTCTCTCCCTAGAAGCTGCTTTTCTGCCATGGTGGTGCTGCTCACCCATCCTCTTCTTTTGATTGCTGCCTTGTTCTCTTGAAGACTTATCCGTAAATGGTTTCCAGTTTCACGAGAGAGAGAGTGTAGTGTTGGGTGATGAAGTAATGTCTTTAAACTCTTCCAGTGGTGCGGAAAAGAAACTGCTTGTGAGAAGAAGCTGGTAATAACAACTGAAGTTCTTTCTAGAAATGAAGCATTGAACTACATGATGTACTTGCATCTCTGCCAGTCCCATCCCTGGCTGTTGTGGAGATAGGGAGACTGAGCAGTGCCAGAGCTGGGCAAGGTGAAGCCGTGTGGAGCAACACAGAGCTTGTCCTGTTGGTTAGGTGTGGTTGGACACACAACTCAAACTGCCTGTACGTGACCAAGGCAGTAGGGTGGGCAGTGCCTGGAGAGACCTGGTGTGCCTCAGGAGGGTGAGGCTGGGGGGTTCCTCTGCAGAAAGGCAGGAGGTGGGTATGGTCTGTGGGTTATGTATTCAGATAGTGCACGTACTGCCAGCCTGAAGGCTAACACAAGTGTGTGTGGATTTTAGAAATAAGCCAGGACACTTAATGAGCGCAGAAGTAAAGATGTCTGCCTATGTTTATTAACTTTGTTCATTTGCAAGCTTGAGTTGCTCTGAACTAGGTATTCCAGAAAGGACCAATTTACCACCAGCCAGTCTACATTAACTAAATATCAACACAGCTTTATCAGTGATCAACCTGGCATTTTAAGCAGAAGGCTGTTTGCAAGGAATGTCATCAGTTCCTTCGCACAGGACTGATGGGCTCTGTGAGCTCTCGAGGCCTCTCCCAGCGTCACTCTGTGGGTTAGGAAGGGTTTGGAAGGGAACACATTTGATCTCCCAGTAAAAATGAAGGCTGCTGCATGTTTCCCTCTCGTATTCTCTGCTGCAGTGAAAGGGAGATTATGACTGTGCTTTCAAATATCTGAAAGTTGTTGACAGAGACAGCAAGAAAGCTCAGATGCTATCTGTATTCCTGAATCTCAGTTGTTTCATTCAGTTCTAGCTATAATAAATTTCAAGGAGGAGAGGAAAAAATGACATGTCTGTTCCTTCTAGTCCATTTCAGTGCCTTTTGGGTAGCTCACTACCCTTCTTGGTCTGTTAAGCCATTAGCATTTCCAGTGCTCAGCTTTTGGAGGGCAGTGGGAGGGAGAGTTGCTCAGAAGCCCCAGTGCTATGTGCCTGTCCTGGGTCCAGCCTGGGGGCTGCTCATGTACAGCTGTGTTTCATAGTTCCCATAGCAGGAGCAGAAGCTGGGCTTGCTCCCCTTCGTTTCTGTAGGAGGCAGGAGGAGGGACTCGAATTCTTACCGCATAGGCTTTCACCTGGTTTGTGGCTCTTCTTCGGAGACAACTTTTCATACTCTATCCAGTTCTTGATGTAGAGGGCAATGCCTCCATCTGTCCTTCCTTTCCTGTCCCTTCTGAACAGCTGGTAGCCATCCGTAGCCTCACTTGATTCATCCCCCCAAGTTTCAGTAATGGCAACCAGATCATAGCTTTCTAGCAGTACAGTGTCTTCTGGGTCCTCCTGTTTGTTGCCTGTATTGCGTGCATTTGTGTAGAGGCTCTTCAACTGAGTTTGTTGGTCATGTAGGCCATCCCATTATCAGAAAAACCCCAAAATTGTGGTGATGATACCAGCCCTGGAGCCGTGTGTTAATAGACTGGGTGTGTCTGTGTCTTCCAGTGTTGCTGCCCACAACTGGAAGGAGAGAGGAGCAAATAACGTGTGCTCCAGATTCCCTCACCAACCGTCCAAGAGCCTGAAGTTTCTTTTGATTGCCCTTGGACTACATATTATGGCTTTATTGCCACCTACATGGAAGAGCAGTAATTGGCAATGGTCTGAGGGCTGTACCAGACTAGGATGTTTCCTTTAAGTTGTCTGTAACTAAGGGAAGGCAGCACACTTCCCTGAGAGGTGGGTCTGTCCAGCATATTGGACCCTCTGTACCTCTCTGAAGGGAGTCACAACTACTGTATAACCTGCCTTTTCTTCCTCATGGAGGTGGTTGTGATCGGGTCACCTTGGTGACACCTCTGCTGTATATCAACCGTCTTCCTCATGATCTATTGGTCTTCCACGTCCAAGCCTCATACTTGTTGTACAGAGGCACCTGGGAAGATGGGGTGGGCAAGGAGGGTGTTCGTCTGCCACCCCAAGCATCGACTGACCTCCATTCACTCTTTTCCTTTGAGGTACTGCTTTCAGCCTCCTGGGGAAGGGATACAGGATCCCCTTGATCTTGGGGTTTTTTTCTGGTCATTGTTTCTGTCTCAGGGAGGGCAGAGCCTGGCTCCACCAGTCTCTTGTCCTGCTCAGCATCCCTGATGCTCTTCAACGTTTTTGATTTCTCTATTAGCTCTGCCCCCAGGCTGAGCAGATCATCCACCTGGTCACACCTCGCACAGCTCTTCTCGTGACTGTCATCCCTTACCTGTGCAAAGCTCTGGCACTCCCTGCAGCCTGAGTCCTGGGAGCTCTGGCTGCCACATCCGTTCTGGTGAGGGCAGAGCTTTCCACTGAGTGGATACCGTAGCTCAGCTCCTTCTGAGGGAGTGATGACCACCAACTGAACTCAACTCCTGAGCTTGTAGGGTGGTGGCACCCTTCCCGCGTGAACTGCCGTGCAGAGCTCCGGGTCGCTTGGGCTCCCTGGGCTGCTCTTTGTAGGTGACAAGACCACCTCCGATACTTGACTGCGCAGGGCAATCCCTTTGGCACCAGGGCTCCGTGGACAACTGCTGCCCAGCTCTGACAGGACCCAGCAGAGGAAGGCCGTGCTCCTGTGGTGCCCCAGGCTGCTTAGCTGTGCCCGGAGCCAGCCTGATTTCCCCGCTCGTGGTTCTGAATAAACACTCAATGAGTAAAGGGGTGTTGACTTCTTCATGAAGTGTTTGCCTGAAAGGAGTGGTAGATTCATGAAATAGATGAGATAAACTCAGAGTAACGGGTGCTGTTTGAGGCATAATAAGAGCTGCAATCGCATTCCTTAGTCTTCAATAATCTCCCAGTACTTTTATGAAACCTTAACAAAAGCCTCTTTAGGAGCTTCTGCCTTGGGAATCCTTTGCCTGAAGGGCACCAGATTTGGACTCTAAATCTTAATCTTCGTTTCATGAGGCACCTGCTCATTCTTAGACTATCTGTGACTATTTTAGAGCACTCAGAGCTTACTTATAAACCAAGATCCTTCTAAGAAAGATTTTTAACTCTGGCAGAAGCTGTACATAGTTGTAATATTTTTCCTTTGGGAAAGTTGGCACTGATCATTTATGTTGTCAGAAAGGACTGGTTTTCATTTTACAAAAGAAAGGGAATCAAACCCCAGGTTAGGAATAGTGAGAATAAAGAATTCCCCTGCTTTTATTTGTACAGGCCACGTACTTCCTTACACAGCCCCACTGGCATGGAAACCCCATGGTGACCCTGTCATTGTGCAGCACAGAATGGAGATTATTCTGAAGAGCAGTAGGTAATGAAATGAGTAGTTTTAGCTCTTTTAATTGTGTTAGTGGTGAGGATATTAAGGGCTCTAAGTGACAGAAATACACTTACTACTGTTTTGAGGGGTGTTTATCTGAAGAGTGAGTTTAAAATGTCATTATACAGAAGTCTACAACCTCGCCTGTTTGTGTTTATATTTTTGGTCCAAGACCAAGAAGTAAGAAATACTATTTATCAGAAGGAACTGCGGGTGTTTAATGCAGTGGTATTAACTCCAGGCATTAAGACGGCAAAGGACAGAAGGGGTTTTCCAGGACATTTTACTATTCTGCTTTCTTTTGCCTGCTTTTGTGTTCCTTAATCTCTTTGTAGCTGGGTTTCCTACCTGAAAATGGGAGTGAAGATTCCTGCTAAACGTTCTGGTTTCCTGGTGAGACAGACAAGTTAGGGCTGGTTATTGCTGGCTAGGAGCAAGTCGGAGGCCATAATTTGCAGAGAAAAGTACTCACCTATTGTATTAGCTATGCAGTTAAATTGGCCTCATAGGGTTTCCTAAGACAGAATTAAAAAGAGAACTCTGATAGGACACACACACTCACTCTCACCTTTGGAGCAGACACCTCCTGGACCTTTACTAAACTTTCGGGTGCTGTTTTAAGGCAAGGTTGGTGGCTGCAGAGCAAAGTAACCCAGGGAGCAGTGTCCTGTGCAAACAGACAGCACTTTCTAGGGATCTTGGCAACTGGGCAGGCTGTGCTTGGACTCGTGGCACAGTGCAGTGCCTTCTGGAGAAGTTCCCAGTTGCAGCCTCTCTGGCTTATGTGCCAGAAAAATCTGTGTAAAGGTGTTCAACATCTTGATAACGTATTTTTTTAAATCCTATCCTTTTGATATCTAAATGTTATAAGAGCGAGGGTTGTGTTGTTCCTGTGCTGGCATCTCCTGGGATGACTTTCACGTCATATAGAAGTGATGCTTTGAAGCTGGTCTCTTTACTACTTGTTGTCTCTTATAATCTTTCTGTTCTCCCTCAAGCATCTCACACCAACCTCCTTTCTCTGCTCCACTTCCTTTGTAACTGCATGGTTCTGCATCCTGCAGATTCTCAAAACTACCTAAATATATACAAGAGGAAAGGTTTTCCAGAAATTAGAATTGCTTAAGGTGCCTTTCATAAGCATAAGCTGCAGGAGGAAGAAAGTTGAGACTCTTCCCAGCCTTGTGTGTGCTTGTTTTCCCTGGCCCAAGGAAGTGGCTTTCCATTTGATTATAAGCACAGCAATGCTACTGTTGCTGAGCTCTGATAATCAGACAGAGCAGGCGCTGGACACAACAATCTCTCCTTGTTTTGGTCACTCAGCTGGCGTTTCTTTCAGGACCCATTGTGCACTGTGGGCGAGGTGGAGATGCTGCTGATTGTTCTGGATATGGTCTCTCTTACAGTCCTCTCAATCCTATCCAGCCTGGAAGTACTGTGAGTTGTGGAGCACAGTCACATCATTCCTATCTCACAGGCACTTTTGGCAAGACCAGCACCTGCTTTTCCCTAAAAAAAGGCTGGGAGCAGTGAATACCAGACCTACAGGAAATTGTTCCTGGACTGGAAACAAAAGCGAAGGAGAAGCCTGCCACAACCAGACAGAAGAGTTGTTTGAATTAGAGGCAGCTGCTGTCCCCAGCTGAGTGCTGGGTACCAGTACACAGTGTCTCTTCCTGGGCAGACCGGTACCCACTTCTGTTTTCAGGGGAGTTTGGCTCCTGCTGCTTGCTCTCTGGAAGATCCAGTTTGTAAGTTTAGAGCCCCAGGGTGAGTAGGTGGGAGGTGTTCTGGGGAGAGGTGGAAGGTGGGAGTGTCAGTGTGAGAAACCAGAATCCCACCTTTTCCAGGCCTCCCTGCTTTTTTTGTGTCACTGGGGAGATGGGATCAGGTGTGCTTTCTGCTCTCCATCCCTTCAGGGCTTTTATTCTGAGAGTCTGTTGCACTCTTTATGTCAGTGGCCTGTGGGAAAAACATGGCGATCATGGTCAAAAGAGGCTGGAGGAGGGAACTGGGATTCAAATAACAACACTTTCTCTTCTTTTTTCATGATGCCCTGTTTATCTGGGATGTTGGTTCACTCCCTTACAGGGCTTCTGAACAGAATGAAGCGTGCTTGTGGCTCTGCACATCTCACCCTGAACAGTAATGCCTGTCTGGGTGTTTGCATGGGTTCCCATCATGTTTCCTGTCTACTTCTAACGTGTGGTCAAGAGATTGAAATGCAAAATGTGTGCTCTAGGCCAGGCTTCCCTCAAGCATGCAGGGAGAGCACGTGGGGGATGCATGTGTGCACACTTGCCCCTCAGTTGGAAGACTCAAATTCGTGCTTATCAGTTTGATTTTTGTCTTCTTTTAAAAGATGTCATTGGTGGAGTAAGATGTGGCTGAGGAAAAATGAACTCTTGTAAATCGGAGTGCTTATAAAAATTACACATTTATGGAGAAATGCTTCTGTGGCCTTCATTTTATAGAGCCCACTCTGCAGTTAAACAGGTTGTTATCAAAGGATTATAAAAGCATTGTGTTCACAGAATTCATGCTTCACATAAAACTAATAGTGTTGAACATCTCCTGTAGTCCCAGAGGGACTGGACAATGAAAACCTGATGCAAACTCAGCTGGGAGGGTCAAGATAAGACTATACAGTAGATGATTAACCAGGCTGTTGGTACCTTCTCCATCTAATGAGGGTTCTCTTCTCTTAACAACAATGGCAGCTTAGTTTACTTGGATCCCAAAAGAGGTATTGTGTTGCCATACAGATCATTTCCTGTGAGGAAGGTGTCAAGTCTACTGTCCTGATTCCTAACTTGTTATCATAGGACCAGGGTCTGGGGGAACAGGTTAGGAGAGACCTTTGGAGGTCACCTAGCCAGTCCCCTGCCAAGCTAAGGCCAGTGTTGTTTGGTCTGTGACAAGAAGGCCTGTGGTACCTGCAGGTTTCTGCCAGGATGGGGTGATGCGAGTTCTCTTCTGGGCATTTCATGAATCTTCTGCCTTTTTGCAATTAAGCACTCGTGCCTGCTCTATCCAAGCAGAATCTAAAGATATCTCAAGAGGTGACTCGGTTAAGGAGACAAATACTGAAGAAATTAAGCCTGAGAGTGTAAGAATGGATATTTTCTCCCAAAATTTTTTTGAAAGAGAGAGCAGGAAGTTTGGTATTCTTAACGTGTGTGAGGTGTAAGGCTGCTCCTTGCTTTTCTAGGGTTGCAGGTGAAAAGAGCTTCTGCAGGTGCTGACTACCTAGAGCATTTTGGTTTTCCCTCCCAAGGAAGGCACGTCTGCAAACCACAAGGACAGACCTTCTGGCAAACCTGGAAGGCCTGAGCTGGCTGGCATGACTGCTCAGGGAAGAGAAACTGCAGGGTGCTTTTGTAAGAGAGTAAGAAAAATCCCTTTTTGAATTACAGAAACCCTGACCATGTTTGTATTTGGTGCTAATTAGGAATTTTCCCCTAATATTCGTTGTGGTTATATCTGCAGATTCAATATCTGAAGCCTGAGCTTTAACTACTGAACATTGTTCCTTGGTATCTTTTTCTCATGCCTCCCACTCTGAAGAAGTTGCTGGTAGGCATAGTCTGTTTTCAGAGAGATGGTGCCAGTCCACCCTAGCAATTTATGGTGTTGGTACCTGTGCAATCTTCACCAGCTATAGAGAAGCTTGCACTTTGAGAGAAGATTTCAAGTGGCAGACAAGTTGGTTATTCCCTTTTGAGTTACCTCATGTTCAAATATAAACAAATAATACCTAATTTCTTAAATTTTTCTACTAATTAGTGGTACTACCAGAACTGGGTTGGGAAGATTTTTTTTTTTTCCTGTGAGGGTGGCGAGGCACTGGCAGAGGTTGCCCAGGGAAGTCGTGGATGCCTTCACTCTGGAGGTGTTCAAGGCCAGGTTGGATGGGCTGTGAGCAGCCTGATGCGGTGGGAGGTGTCCCCACCCCTGGCAAGGATTTTGAACTGTGTGGGCTTTGAGTTTCCTTCCAACTCAAAACATTCTATGATTCTGTGATTCTATGAAGACAAGTCAGGACTGATTACCCTGATCCACACAGACCTGTAGATGAGGCATTCCCATTTGAATCTTTTGTCTTTGAATGTGTTGCTCCACAAGACTCTGCTGGAGTGAAAAGTCTTGGAGTGATGAGCAAAGTATGTTTTTCTTAAACTTCAGATTTGTTTAGGGATAGAGTGGTGGGTTTTTTTTTTCAGAATTAACAAAGCAGAGCATAGAAAGATGATGCTGTCCACCTGCAGTCCCTTATCTCTGCACACCTCTCTTCCTTATGGGCACTCTGTGTGCTGTAGGAAATGTGACTGCAAAATTCAGTAAATATGCATTGCACTGGGAATATACACAAATATGGTGCAAAGGAAGGAGAGGAGAATTCAAAGACGAATATTCGGCATGATGATAAATCAGAAGTCTGCATATTGTAATTAGGAGTAGCACTTGTAGATTTTTCATATGATGTGAATAATATGATATAACTGAGTCAAAGAATATTTTTATTTTTTTTTTCCTTCCCTATGGAGAATAGAAAGGACTGGCTAGTTTGGTCCCACCCGTCCTTTATTCTGCAATCTATTTATAGTCTCTGCAGAGGGCAAGGAAGGAGGGAGGCCTTGGAGAAACACTGGGGCTTAGCCTTGTTTGTTCTACAGTGGAAACCCTGGCTTTAACTCCTTCCTTCCTCAGCTGCACCAGGAATATCTGAAATCTTTTATCTTTGGCAAATAAACAGTGCATCTCTTTCTGTCTGTTCTATAAATAAAATGTGCGTGTTGTTAACTCCACATTATTACAGAGTAGCTGCCCTTCAATATTTATGAAACTGTCACCTGTGCTGCGTGTTGGCCTTGTCTTGGGCTACGACAGCGTGTGTGTGCAGCACAGGCACAAAGCTCCCGTCCTCTCCAGAGGTGCTCTGTGGGCTCCAGTGGCAGCGGGTGAAAGGAAGAGCGAGAGCCAGCTGATACTTTCAGATTTCGCTGTGCTGAAGAGATAAATGGAATTGCCAGAGGGTTACTAATACCCTTTAAAAGAAGAAATATTCTCTCTCCCAAAAGGATGTGGAAAAAATTAGAGCAATTACATCTGTATCATGAACCTCTGTACCGAGGGGAACAGGAAAGGGGAGTAGGGAATGCAGTGAAAGGAACAGGGCACAGAGTTCCCATTCTGTGCTCCAGACTAAATATTAGGGCTTAAAACTGGGGCAGGAGAAAATGATTGTTGGTACTTTTCTTAAATATGTTTGCTCACAATCAGGGAGGTGAGCAGGGGGCTGTTTCCCAGTGTCACTATGATGTGGAATATGTTAAAGCTGCATATTCTGATGCGATACGGTGCTGCTCCTGCGCAGCTTTATTTGTGTACAGAAAGGGAGCAGGCTCGCTCCAGCACCCTGTCTTGGTAGAGCAGCACTCCTCAAAGTGGGAGTGAAAGTAAAGGTGATGCTTTTTTCAGTTAATATGAATTGATTTTTCCTTATTAAACCGAGTTCTCTGTGCTGCAGCCTCTGCCACTGCATAACTGGAGATGCCCTGCTTGCAAATGTCTGTGAAGTCAGTCTATTTTCCATCTGTAAGTAATGTTTTAGTGTTTAATGCAATATATCTTCACTCAAATTGCAGAAGATGTCAACACTAAAACATTTGCTACAGACATCATAAACTCGAGACATTGGCAGGCACTGCTGAACAGAGCAGAAACAGTGGCAGTGAATACATATTTTTAAACCATCTGGTATGCAAGTGCTATTGGATCAAAAATTGACATGGTGTAAAAAACTCGCCGCTGTTTGTCAGATGACCTTTGGGCAGTCGGCAGAGAATCAGTACCGCATGCAAATGCACTTGGAATAGCACGTCCTGTCTCGGTTCGTACTCCTGGGCCTTGTTCCTTCACTTGCCAGATTTCAGAAACTAATAAGCTTATTTAGTAACATTTACAAGAAGCTCCGATAACCCAGTGCCTTGAGGGCTTTGCACACCATGCAGCACTCGGAACAGGCGCTTCCTTCCTCTGTGGCCTGTGGGGATGTGGAGCTTCAGGAGTCATGGGTGGGAGAGATGCCTCTTCTTTTTTCTCCCCTTGTCTGTTTTGATGTTTTGTTTTCTATCCAGTTTTCCCTTTGTCAGGAGCAGCTTGCGTGGGTGGTATGTACACATGCATGTGCACACACAAACACAGGCACCGCTGGTTATTTTATCTTTGCGGGATACGTCTGTGGTGCGAAGAGGACTCGTGGGGCTCTTCATGTTTTGATGGAGAAGCCCCTTGAAAACAAGTAGCCCTGTTATTGCCAGGCTTTGGCTGAGGGTAGCGTATACTTCAGCAGGGACATCTCTGCAGGCAGCTGTTCCTGAAATAAATGTTGTAAAGTCTCTAGAATTTTCCCCTTTCCTTCCCAGAGGATTTCTAGCTCGTTTCTGACTATGCGTCAGATGAGTGTGCATTTACTGCTGCCTATAAGCAGCAGCCAGCATGAGAAATGGTAAAATTTCTCAGCTAGCCCCTACAGTATGATTGAAAGTAGGGGCCTTATGAGCTAAAAGTCTGGAAGGCGGAGCGTGTGCAGTCTCCCTCCGTTACAGGTGGCTCAGAATGACCCCAGAGAACAGCAGCAGCCAGCTCATGGCGTTAAAAAGCCAGCTACTATGAAAGCCCCATGCCAGGCTGGCCACCCCCACGCAGAGCAACGATGATTCTACCTTCCATGGTTAAATCAGGCTTTAAAATGCACTGTCTAGCAAAGATTACTTGGAATTCCAAACATGGTAAAAACAATAAAGGGAAAATGGAGGTCTCCTCTTCTGTAGTAGTGACAGGTTTTCCTACAGCATCTCCCTGCCTCAAAATGCATATAAAGTACAATGTCCACAACAGGTTTATGAGAGCAACACTTCATTACTGCGCAGGTATTTGAAGAAATCTTCATCATCTCCACGTTTCCTTTTACTTCAGCTTTACTTTTTTTTTCATTTGGAGAATGAGGTAATTTCCAGATTAATGCTGTCTCTTTGTGAACAGACTTAACTAGGTTGCTCTAGATCTCTTTGTCTTGGAGGATGAATAATACACAGGTGATAGCAATATGAGTCATTTGCTCCCTTAAAAGCAGCTGATATTATGTTTTCATTAGGCAAAAAAATTAAGAGGCTCAGTATGGATTAAGTACCTGAGTTTTACAGGCTCGGCCCTGTAGGTTTGTGCATACAGGAAAGGCAGCCGTATCTCCTGGAATGTAAAGTTGTGCTGAATGAATGGAAAGCTCTTCTGCAGACAGATATTCCTTCCTGAAAAAAAACATTACATGTTGCAGACTCTGTCCTCTAGGAGGAGGAACAGGGTGCCCAGGAGTCCTTGAGATTATGAATGGGATACGTTTAAATTAAACTTCTTCTAAAGCCCTTTGCATTGAGAGAACGAGGAGATGAGCAAATAGACCAAGGAGTGGACTTGCTCCAGCACATGTGCATTAGCAATTTCTGTATTTGCATAAGTCTCTTGACAGAAATGTGTGTAAACTTATACATTGTGCCTCTAGGGGCTCCTGAATAAATAAAAATAGGGAGGTGACATAAGATGTACTGAGGCATTCTTAGATATTGTTTTCTTTATTCCCATAAAAAAAGATATTGATATCACAGAGATTTCTAGTTCAGGCTTTAAATAAGCTGGATCCAAAATACAAATCTATTTTTAGGTGACTTTAAAATATCCTGACGTGTTTACCAAGCTGGCTTCATACCAGCTACAACATGTGTAAACAGTTAATACATTGTATTGCTGAGGCAGAGGATTTCTGCTTTCTTACAGCGTAGGTTAGAAAGTGCTCTTCTTCACCCCGAAGCACTAAAAGGGAAGGAAGATATAAATGAAAGCAACAGTGACACCTGACACAGTGTCAGTCTCCAAGCATCCTCTTGATACATAGTCGCACCACAATACTTTCTCTAAAGTCCAGTTTTCTATTCAGGCACACATCAAAAAGAAAAAGAACACAAAACTGCAGTGCACAGCCTTCAGTCTAGCTTCCTAATGCTATATTGCTTAATAATTTAAGGACAGTGATAGCCTAAAAGTTGCAGTCTTAGCAGCTTCATATAACCTACATTAGGCAGAGGGTGAATATCATATTTATTATGTACTCAAGGTGTCTGGCTTTATCAAGACAAAGTCTTGGCTGTGTTGGGCACTATATCACTTAGAAGGGCTCAGCTATGTGTTACCTGTAACTAACAAACCCATCTATAATCAGTTTAAGGGGCTGGTGTTCGTGGTCTGTGCTTCCATCAGTGCTACTCTTGAGGCCTCACTGGAAGAAACAGCATCTCTGCTGGGACAGCACAGAGAGAGAGGAGCCAGCTCGAGTATTGTGAACAGTGTCACTTTGGAGTCATGGCTCTTGATGGCTTTCTCTTTGCCCTCAAAGTCCTCCGTGGATCCCTCTGCTTAGCACTCATGGGGCCAGGATCAGTGCAGCTCTACTAGTTAGGTGGTATGGTTTGTGATGTTTTCTGGTGTGGTGCTTTTGGAAATTGTCTCTTTCCAGTTATGAGGTTGCTTTTTCTATTTAGAAGCGTGACAAAGTTTTGAACTAAGGGAGGGCAGATTTAGACTGGATTTAAGAAGAATATTTTTACAATGAGAGTGCTGGAACACTGGCACAGGTTGCCCAGGGAGGCAGTGGATGCCCTGCCCCTGGAAGCATTCAAGGTCAGATTCAAAGGGGCTCTGAGCAACCTGATCAAGTGGAAAATGTCCCTGCTTCTGCAAAGGGGGTTGGACTGGACAACATTTAAATGTCCCTTGCAACCCAAAGCATTCTATGATTCTATCACATCAGTGCAGGGCTGAGATGTCATGGGAATCACTTTTTAACAAAGTAATTTCTGAGTTCAGGGGACTTTGAATCTAAGTTACGATAGATCTTAATGTTGTTTTCTTACACTGTTAAGGTTTGATCAGAGTACTAAACCAGAAAAATACATTCATCTTTTAAGAATGCAGATGCTTCATGGGGCCTGTAGCAGGAAAGGATGTCATTTGGGGGCTTAGAAGATCTGTAGAGAGAACAGATTTCCTCAGGAGATTACAATATTTCCATAAACATGGCAGGGAATATTGTGGTAGCGGCAATGATGCACACACACAAAAATCTGCTTTCTTCCTCTCACAAGGGTTTCTTCTCACAGGCCTTGTGACTTGAGCTAGATTTTTAGTTTGGGCTGACAGCCATCCTGCAATCTCCGACTCAGCTGGAGTTACCTGTGTGGATTCCTCTTGATTTTCTCAAAGGATTCCGAGTCTTCTGGATTTTGGCATTACCGTTAGATGTTTGCCACCTTTCTCTCTGAGCTCTGGATTGTGCTGCCGGCTGGCTGAGCTGCAGAAGTCCGTTCCGCTTTTGTACTGGTGGTGATTAGCTATTAATACAGGTCCACTCGGCAGCCTCCAGGTGCCTTCTTTGAAAAGGCCTCTGTTTCTTCACAAAGAACTGAATTGCCACCTCTCTGAAGTGTTTCATCTCCACTGCTCTGTGCTGCGGTGGGGGGCAGCAGCCTTTATTTCCACCAGGACGGCGTGAGGGTTGGCTGGCACAGCGCCGTTACAATATGGTACAATACAGTTGCCAGCCCCAATAAATCAGCACAGCTGGTACTTTGCTGGGTCGCCGTCTTATTCAGTCTACAACTCTTTTTCACCGATGCAGAACTCATTCCTGAAATGTGGTGTTGGTCGGCTGGATTTGCAGGACCAGAGATCAGCCAAATGTCGCCATAGCGTGATAGCTCACACTCCCCTGTAATGTGGCAGCAGTGACAAGGTTATTAATAGGTGTAAGTACCTGTTCTGGATGCTTTATGGGAGCACAGTGGGCATAAATGGCAGTGGAGGGATTTGTTTGTGAGTTGAGTGACTTCACGGGATAACAAATGTTATCGGCTGCCACGCTGTCAAGGACACAATTAATTCTGCTTGCGCAGTACAGTTAATTTAGTATGCATCTCAAATGTTTTCAATGAGCTTTGCATGCAGATCCAGTGGACCATTAAAAAAGTTTCTTTTTAGCCCACAAATCTGCCTGATCTATTTTCAAGTGATTCTAAAGGGACCTGGCAGTGTCCCTTTATGTGAAACAGAGCTGCTGTCGAAGTCGGAGGCACTCTGCTCCTGTCTGCCCTCTCCTAGGGGACACTTGGGCTGATTGCCTTTTTGTAGGACTCCAAACTCTGCAGTAGCAGCCTCCTAATCAGCTCTAGAGCCCTCTGGGTGCAGGACGGTCACCCACAAGTGGCAATCTGTAGCACGATTCCTGCCCTCCGGGAGCTCCAGTTAAAAGGTTGTGCTGGTCCTTATTCATGGAAATGAAAGCACAGTTTAACCATTCTGTTTAAATCTTTCTCAGGTGTTTCCAGGCCATAAATTTTAAAATCGAAGCACTTAAGAAGAATTCAGCTTTGTAAGGTCTGGTCATGTTGGAAAAGTGTGCTGATTATTTTTTGTTTTTTATTTAATTCATAATAAGGAAATGGTACCATACAGAGTAACAGACTTTTAATTACCATTCTTCCTAGCCACCTTCTGTGTCTTCTGTTTTCTTCTTAGGTTGGTGAAGGTCAACTTTGTTGTTAAAACAGCAAACTTGATAGTAATGGGAGCGAAGAGAGAATGAACTCTTTGTTTAGGAACTCAAGTGTGGAAAGAGGAAAAACTCTTCAGAAAAAAAGACAGAGAAGGGGCAGTATCTTAAATGCAGCCATTAAGCCATATTATTGGGACCGTGGGTTTGTTCTTAATGGAAGGAAATTAGCAATGCAAATATTTCTAGTCACCAATTATCCATGATATAAATAGGTCGGAAATTTGCACTGTTAATACCAACCGTGTTGAAACCTTTTCTCAGCAGTTCATCAGCAGAGAGATGTTGGGGTTTTTTTCTGATTTGTATTCCTGTGGCTTGTTAAAGGCTTGAAGAGGGGGAGGAGAGCTGGAGTAGGAGGAAAAACAGGTTTAATGGGCTGTAAGGAGTAAAACTCTTTTCTGTTACTTCTACTGTAAACAAAACGATGAGCTGAAGCCTGACTTTGTTTAAAAAGGAAAAAAAAAGGTAAATAGCAGTGATTCTTCTATGCTGTTGCTCTTCCATACTTGTACATTATGTGCCTTCCTTGCACGAGGTTTCATCATTTAAATACAAGCAGAGAGGCATTAAAGGCACATAACTGCCAGAACAGCTCGCTTCAGCCAGTGTTTCTGCAGAGGATATCAATAATCAATCCAGGCCGAGAGGTGTGGCAAGACTGGGGTGCCGTGCTTGTGGGCACCACGCATGTATCAGTCACCCCAGCTCTTCCTTGGCAGGTCTTTAGAGCTTTTCAAGGCACCCAGATACTTTAGAAGCTACTTTTAGCCAACATATTTTGTTGAATCAAGTATGTTGGTCAGGGAGCAGATGTTTCTATTGGTAACTGAATACACAGACACATGGAGGAGATGCGCCTGCTTTCCTGTCTGATGTTTAATTTTTAATTATATGAATTGAGTGATTGTGGGTTGTATGTTTTGTTCCAGTCTGCTCTTTCATCTTACATCCACAGTTAAGAAACAGGAGCTTTTTTGGTACAGAAAACCATGAGATAACCCACTGTGGTGGTACCAACAGAGAATAGCTTTTTGTGAATTTGGCATTGGTATTATGGGATGTAGTAACTCAGGCTGTGGAGTTCCTACCATACTTGCTACCACTTAAAGGGGAAGGAGACTTAGCTCGGTATAATACTTTGGCATAGACACACATTTAGAATTTAAAATTATAAGAGGAAGGTAAAGGAATTTTTAGGCTCATGTTGACCATCTTCTTCTGGAGAACATAGGCCACTGGCTTACCTGTGGGAGTTGGTAAGCCCTAAGCTTCTGCTGGGACCTCTGCTGTATTAGCAACATCCTCCAAGGCTTTATGATATGCCACAAGTGTCCAAATAAATTAGAAAGATGGGATTAGAGAATGGCTGCATGAATAGCTTATGCATACTTTTTTACCCCCCCGTGGAGATTGCTGCTGCCACATTGACAGGTCAGTTTGTGCGTTGTACCTGCATAACCGTGTACAGCTGTGAGGTGGGGGTGACTATTCTACCTCTAACGCAATAGAGATGTCGCCTTATTTGAGGCCCATGAAGGGACGCTGTCAGAACTCAGGCCTGAAGGCAGAAACCTTGTTTATCCTCCTTTTTTTCATTCCTGCAACTGGACCAGCTTCGTGGCTGTTGAACCCAGAGTCACAAAGTGCTGCAGCTGTTGTGGGTTGCTCAGTGAGCAGTTCTTCTGCTTGCAAAGGAAGTATTTCCGGTGAAGGATCGCCTTCACTGATGCTTTTGGGGTGCCAGACACACCCCCCCCCCCCCCCCCCCGATATATGTGTTGCTCTGTATCAGTTAAGATTTCTCTGCAAGGACAAGAGGTGCTATTCCCTTGGCAAGTCTTACCCCATGGAATTATGTGGGATGAACAGTGATGCTTGCAGAAGTTTGTCTGTGAAGTTGACACTGGAAAATCAATTAACAAAGCCCTGCGTGGTCCTCTCTCTGTGTTGCACGTAGTAGGAGTGTTTGCAGAGGCTTTTCAGTCATGTGAGGGTGTGCTAGAGGTGTGTCAGGGTGCCATCCCTGCCTGCAGTGACTGTGGTCCTGTGCAAGACAAATTGCTTGGCGCTGCCTCATGAGGATGTGCGTATTTGGCTGAAGTGAGGCAAAGCAAAGAGGTCTTTTTTGCTTATTGTATTAGTTTTGTAGATTTACAGCAATGATTAACTACATTCCTGCATGGAGGAGTTATCTGAAGGCTTAGGGCTTAAGCCCCTGGTCAGTAGCTATGCAATCTGTGTATTATGGATCATATTGTTTTACACAGGAAGGAACATCCACAGCCTGGTGTTAATATCCTGTTTCATCAAAACTCTCCCTTTGAAGGAGCAGCACACAGGATGAGGGTAGAACAGTGGGTGTTGGCAAAGGCTTCTGCTCCTCAGCCTTTCCTGAGCAGAGCCTTAGCAGCTGCTGCTCGCTGTAGGATCTCACTGCTCTCATTACTCTCTGTTCTCAGCTGCTGTGTCAGATCAGGCCATCGGTCCATGTACTTCAGAGCTGTGCCCATTCATGTCTGAGAGCTCACCCATGCCCACTCCTGCACTTAGTTTAGTAACCAACACCAAACACATGCAAGGAAGATTAATTTCTCCTCTTTCCCTTCCTGTTTCCTGGCATCTGCTTGAGCCTCAAAGCATTCACCTTTCAGTAGGAGCTGGACATGAGGAGCTGTGCCACCACACTGCTTGTGCTGATGGAGAGTCCATAGAACCTCTAGTGTTGTCCTGTCATCTGCCTCTGTGAATTCATGATAGAGTCCATTTGCACCTGCGTCCTGGACAACTTGGGAACCCATGAACCCATGTACCTTGGGAACACTTTTTTTTAGTGGTTCAGAGCAAGCATTGTCATCACCTGTCAGGAATACATTATGAAGGCTGAAGGGAAGGCAGCTTGTCTCCGCATGCTTAACCTGATGAAGAGTAGCAGCTCTCAAGGGACAGCAGCCCCTATTTAAAAGCTAAAGAATGAGAATTCTCTTTCAAATATCCTCACACTTACATGTCATTAGCCTGTGCTATCAAATCTGGTTGACCCCAAAACACTGAAAACTGGACCAGAGCACTAATCCCCTCCTAAAACACAGATGACGAGGTCCTCCCTCGCACTCAGAGGGCACAAGGTTGGTGGTGAAAAGCTAAGCAATTACAACCCCATTGTGTTGCCAGGAAGGAAAGATTACACCCTGTGTGCAGTTCAAGGGTTAACCTGTATTAAAACAATTAATAATTGGATCTTGGATGCTTAAAGGGAAAATATCTGTTAAGAGTGTTGTAGGGCAAGTGCCAGCAGGAGTTGGGAAGTGGACCCTGCTTGGGATGAGACAAGCCTGTGATAACTGTGCAGTGCCACTGCTGGCCTTGAGTTGCCTTGGCACTGGAGCGATTCATGGCAAGAAACAAGAACATGAAGAAACCAAATGCTAACACAGAAGAAAACTTTTTGTCAACTTGTACAGCTCTTGGCTCTCCAGTCTGTGATTCAGTGTTTGGGGGTTTTCCCCCATGAGTAGATTTTCCTGCCTGCTTGTGTGATGGGGTGCAGACGTCAGGCAGGTGGATGTGGGATGGTGGCAGAGTAGCTTGTTGATGGTGTCATCAAAATGTTCAAGTGGAGTACTTCTGCAGAGCAAAAGTGGTACTGCTGTGATAGTTCACTTCATCTGGGGAGCGAAGGAAGTCTTGGTAGCCTCCAGGCCAGGAGAGCTTTTTGTGCAAAGCACTGCCAAGTGATGCTTTCTGCGTGCATCGTTGGCATGGCAGCATGGCAAACTTCTGGAAGGGACAGAAGTGAAGAAGATAGAAATTGCCAAGCCCAAATGTATTGGGAAAGGAGTGTGTGTGTTAGCTCACGCACAGAATATTGATAGCAACTTGTTTTTCCAGCATGCTGAGCCAGTTGTCACTGTATGGCAGTCCCTGAATTTCATACGTTACTGTCTTTGCCTTGCAAGCTTACGCTTATCCTTTTCTTCAAGGCTTTCATGCTTGCATCTCAGTGCTTTTGTCTATCTGTCATTGCCGCCTCCTGTCTCCTTAAAGCTGCCTTTGTTGTCTTTTTTCACCCACGACTTCACCTTTTTCATATCACTCACAGTAATGGTGTGGCTGGAATAACCTGTCTGCAATATCACCGAGTCCCCTGGTGAGAAGGCCCACTGCTGTACAAAGTGGTGGTGCAGAAAAAGCTGTAACACGTTGAATCACTGCTTTGGTTGCTGTTGCTAGAGCTAGAAGAAGACCTCCTTTTGTGTTTTGTGTTGGTATGTGTTGGTTTTTTTAGCATAGAGGGTGCTAGACATCGCATACAAAGGCTGTGCATTTTAAATCACAGGGTCTAAAAATTGGATTCTCCTGTTTAACAAAACTTGAAATACCAGGGAAGTCCTAGGTAGAAATATCCCACTCATTAGGTGATATTTTAGAAAAACATGTGGTTGACACTTTTAATTAAGCCTAATATTTGTGTTAAATAAAAATATTTTTTAAATTTTGACAGAATTTTGTCAGTAAAGACCTAGGACTTTACTAATCCCAGTTAGTGTGGATTTAGGGAAAATGCTTACATCTCTTTTGACATTGCAAATTCAATTAATGAAGATAACTGTGCAGTAGTGATGTACTGACTTTTGTAAGGCATTTGATGTAATGCATCTGATTGCAATCCACAGTGCTGACAGGTGGTATGTCAAACCAGAACTCAAAACCAGTTCTTGTTGGGCAGTTATCAAACAGGGATGTTTCTAGTGTGACTTAGCACTGGCTCTGGTGCTGGTCAACACCTGCATCAGAGAGATGGACAATAGCTCTTCTAAAATTTGTGGATGAGAAATGTAAGCAGATGATGGGTGCACAGAGTAAGGGTTTCACATGATTGTATAAACCAAGAGCTTTTCCAGAGCCATGCACAAGATTGCACAGGCAGAGTAATCCAGCTTTCCATGGTACAGAAGCAGTCCTTTGTAGTGTGTGGTGTGCAGTTGAGTGTTTCTTGTGACTTGCCCAGCCTTTCAGCCTGGTGGAACGGAATATAACATGGTCCTTGGGCCATACAGTAAGGGAAAATCCCCCACTTTGGTGCTGGTAAGAGAAAGTGCATCTAGTTCTCTCCTCTGTGCTTTGAAAGGAGGGTTACATTGGAGGTAAGAGAAGTACAAACATAATCTAAGGTTAAGAAAAATGTGTTATAATGGTAGATTGGAGGAGATCAATGTGCTTTCCTTATTAATATGAAGATGGGGAGGAATTTGATTATGGTGTATAAATAATTTCATGGGGAGAAGAAAGGCTTTTTAAGGACTTCTTAATTAAGTGAAAAACATATTAGAAGGACTTAATAGCTGGGAACATTAAATCATGGTGAATTCAAATGGAAGCAAGGCTCAGATTTCTAGCAGAGAAGGTGAGAAACTGTTACAACAATCCACCACTGGAAGTGACAGATTCTCCATCTTCAGGTGACTCTAATGATGCCCAGGTGATATTCTTGGAGATCTTTTAAAGCATACATTTTCTGTATGAATAGCAAGACTCTGCTGCTTTACAGCCTGTGAGGAAACAAGGTATCAGACTGATGATCTCATGTTCCCTCAAGACCTTACAATCTCTTTTTGTGTATCTGGGTACACAGCTTTCCTTTGTATTCCTTGACTGGTATACTGAACAAACTGGGCTAAAGATCTGGCACGTTTTCTGATTCAAGGAGGTTCAGGAAGGCCAGCATGCAGAAATCTGCAGGTGTCAGCCTTAGGCAGAGCTTTGCAGAAAAATATGGAGATGTTAAAAGCACCAGGGTGGGAAAAGCAGAAGACAGCAGAGTGGTTCCCATGGGAAGAAATCGCAGAATCATGGAACGATTTGGTTTGAAAGGGACCTTAAAAATCATTGAGTTCCAAGCCCCCTGCCGTGGGCAGCCACACCTTCCACTGGATCAGGTTGCTCAAAGCCTCATCCAACCTGGTCTTGAACACATCCAGGAATGGGGCATCAACGACATCTTTGGGCGACAGGCACAGCAGTAATTCTAGCGACAGCCAAGGAAACCGAAAGGAGAAAAAGGAGGGAGGAGATGGGTTGCTCAGCCTTCATCATGGTGAAGCTGAGAGACAGCAAAGCAAAATGCTGTAAAGAAGGCTTTGAGGGGTGTCTGGCCATGTTGTGATGTAGGGAGAGTTTGAGATTTCTGCAGACCCTCTGCCTTCCTTGCTGTGCTGTACGTCTCTATTCTAAAGGGAGAGCCTGGGGGTGCTGTTCCAGAAGATGCTCAGAATAAATATGGTACAATATAATGCCCTTGATAGTGGCTGTCAGTCAGTAGGGATCTATCACTGTTGTAATGTCTTTACACTACAGTTATCAGAAACTAAATGGCCAGGATGAAGAGAGTGCTGTGCCAGTAATCTTGGCTGCTACTTCAGCTGAGTGACAGATACACATCCTGAACCCAAAAAAAAAGGAAAAACGATCTGGGCAGACAGCAGTTATCTGTCTGTAGATTCATTTTACAGCTAATCAAAGTTGGATATAACAAGCTTGTAGCATCTGGCAGTCCATAAATGGTATGATGAAACCTTTAACTCTTTGACTTTCTGACAATGTTGCTATGATTTAAACAACTCTTTTTATGTTAAACACTGGAGGAGTGGAAGGGAGGACAGAAAAGAGAAAAATGTTGAATTGTGGGCCTTACATCTGTTGAAGAAGAGGCTGTCATCCCTTCATCCACACAGGACTCAACAGATTGGAGCTCTCATCTTTTGCAAGACCTGTACATTCTACAAACACTAAAACCCGATGTCCAGAGTTATCATCAGCACTTGTTCCTGCCTGCATGAAGCTCAATGAGGCAGAAAACGTCTTGGAAACAGATTTTCATCTTGAGGAATTCAGTTTGTATCAAATAATTGTTAACGTAGGAAGACCTGCAGTTATGTGAAGTATAATATAAAGATGCTTTGTAGCTTTAAGAAAGTCCTTGACCAAAAGGGTCACCTTTTAATACCATCCCTCACAGCCAGAAAGCTATAGTATAAAAACCCAGGTAGTCACGTTCAAAAGGGTTCCCTGTTCCTTCAGAGGGAATTCTGCTGAGCGAATCGTTGGTGTGTTGTGTGCAGCATCTACGCCACGGAGCAGCAGGAGCACTGGCAATGATGTCACTTTGTTGTGTCTTAATGTAGAAGTCTGAACAGAAAACGAGTGCAAGCTCTGAGAAGTAGTTACCTAAAATAGAAATAATATTTTAAGGCTAAACAGTGTTTAGCTTGGAACAGTAGTTTGAGGCTTTCGGTACACATTATGCCTATAAAATTTGCATCTAACCTGAAAGCAGGAGAGATTCAGAGGGATATGCAATGCTTGTTATTATCCATTTTTTATTAGTTCTCTTTGTGTGTATCCCTGTTTGTCTTCAATGCATGCAGACCCTTTCAACAAGGGTTTCCTTGGTGGTTTCTGTAGCTACTCTTCTCTCTCGTTCTTATTCCTTAGCTCTCATCAGATAAAGTTCTCTGAAATTCTGATGTGGTTTTAATGTGACTCTTAATCTCAACTTTGCCTTGTCCGTATGTAATCGTCAATCATTATTATAGCTTGCTATGCACTGGTAATGTGCTTGGCCTTGTACATGGCAGAAGATGGAAAAGATGAACTAATAGGCTAGAGATGTGCTGGGAAACCTCAGAGGAGGGAGAAATGTGGAGGTCTTTAGTTTTATATATGATTGTTACTTTTGGCTCCCTTCTGTGTGTTCTAAGTGAGGATAAGCATTGCCTTTTCTCATCTGTCCATCCAATTTCTTTGTTTTCATTTTTGTTCTGTGGTTTTAATTACAACAAACTAAGGTAGAATAGGGGGTTTGTGCTGCGTTTGTGCAGCTTTTTCTAATTCATTCCCAGTTTTGTGTGTGTACGGCTCTGCACCAGCACCTATTTGTGCAGAGAATCTGGAAGCTGTTCACCGAGGCTTTCCAATTGCCCTCTCCTCTCCTGTCCACCTGTGGAGCATCTTTGTGTAGCTGCAAGCAGAGCAGACCGTATCTCAGGGGAGAAATGAGGACTAGTGCTTGTATTCAGAGTGATTGGCAGGGAACCTCATTCTTAGAAATACCCTAAGCACTTGGGAAGACAGAGATATGTGTAGAGCTCCCCTTCATTCAGATGTTGTCTAATGGAGTTTCTGCCTATTACCTGAAGTTAGGGAGTGTATTCATTATTTAGTGCATAATGTGGTTGATTGCAGGCTTTAAAGTAGGCAACACTGTTTATAAATCAACAAAAGTTGATCAGAATTAAAGCTGAAGTATCAGTAAGAATGTGTAATCAGCTATTAGGAATAGTTTTAACAGCAATCTTGAGTCAGCTTCCCCTAAAACAAGGCACGTAATGTGCTGGTAATAGTGATAAATGTCCTTAGAGATGTTGTGAATCAAACCTCAGTGCTGACATTCAGTAATATTTATTGTAAGACTCCATAACCTTTTCAGTGTCCCCTTATGCACTGCTTATCTTCTGTTGCTCTTTGTATCAGAAATCTGCTTTGAATCTTTATAGCTTACTTACTTCAGTGGTATTTTTGAAAAGGGGACATGACATCCAGTCCCCTCCTCAGACTCCCATGATTGAGCGTTTTATCAGCAAATCAGCCTTGAAATGTTACAATGCTGGTTTAGAATTTGTCAACATTTGTATAAAACATGCTCAAAGCCAAACCATGAAGAACTCAACAGTTAAACAAAGAGCAGTAAGCATCAGAATTGGCTTGAGAGGTTGCTTGAGCTCCAGAGATTACCATGGACATTTGCTTCAGTGATTTTTCCTGGCTAATGGTGTAGCTTGCACCCTGCTTCTAGGCAAAAAGCCAGTGCCCTTCTGACCGTGCAGCCCAGAAACCTGTTTCTGGGGGACTGCAGCCTTTTCTACTCAGACAAAAATACACTGAAATGGTAAAACACTGCTGAACACAAGGCTGAAGTATCTCAGCTAACGGTAGTTTTTTCCGATAGAACGATTGATTCTGATCCTGTTGAGTTGATGCCCTTTTCTGGCCTCTGTTAAAAGTCGAGGATGGAGCGGATGTCATTTTGTTTGGTTCAAATACAGAGATTACTCCCACCTCCATTTCATCTAGCTTTAAGCTTGCTTCCAGCTGGAACAAAGCGCTCCTTAAGTTTGGGCAGTGATATCTTGAGCTACTGGAGAGCGGCCAGTCCAAAGCACTTGATTTCAAGGAGATTTAATATAAAGTTTCCCCTCAAAAGAATGTGAACTTGGCACCAAAGACCTTGATTAAGACCATTTCTAAGCCTGTTGGACATTGTCAGATGCCTTTCCTGGTGATTTAATTAGCTCTTTAGGAAGGTTTAGTGTCAGCTCTGAAAACAAATGGGGAGAGAGGGTATTGCTGGCTGTCAACAATACGTTAAACTGTTATGTGAGAATTCGGCTTTAAAAGCATTTTTCTCAAATATTAACCATAGTTCTCATAAATCACAGAATAACAGTTTTAAAATTATCCTATAAAGGCTGTGCTGAAGAAATCTTCATTATCTGAAAGCTTACATGAAATGGTGACCTGAGCTTTGCCCCAGCTGGAGGAACTCTGTGACCGATGCATCTGGGGCATGGCAGGAACAGGTCATGAGGATTTTTCACAAGGGTGAATTAAATAGGAAAGACGGAGAATCATAGAATGGTTTGGGTTGGAAAGAACTTTAAAACTCATCTAGTTCCACCACCCCCCTGCTACAGGCAGGAACACCTTCCACTGGATCAGGTTGCTCAAAGCCCCATCCAACCTGGCCTTGAACACCTCCAGGGAAGGGACAGCCACGACTTCCCCGGGAAGCCTGTGCTAGGGCCTCACCACCCTCACAGGAAAACATTTTTCCCTAATACCTATCTAAATCTCCCCTCTTTCAGCTTAAAACCGTTCTCCCTTGTCCTGTCTCTGCACTCCCTAATAAAGAACCCCTCCCCAGCTTTCCTGTAGTCCCTTCCAGTACTGGAAGGCTTCTACCAGTTCTCTTCGGAGCCTTCTCTTCTCTAAGCTAAACAAGCCCAACTCTCTCAGCCTGTCCTAGTATAGGAGGTGCTCCAGCCTTCTGATCATCTTTGTGGACTCCTCTGGACTCTCTCTAATAGCCCCACGTCCTTCCTGTGTTGAGGACTCCAGAGCTGAATACAGGACTCCAAGTGGGTTCTCACAAGACCAGAGAAGAGGGGCAGAATCACCTCCCTCAGCCTGCTGCTCACTGTTCTTTTGATGCAGCCCAGGACACAATTGGCCTTCTGGGCTGCAAACACATGTTGTTGGCTGATGTGGAGCTTATCCACGAGCACTCCCAAGTCCTCTTCAGGCCTGCCCTCAATCCAATCTCCACCCAGTCTGAAAATGTGCTCGAGATTGCCCTGCCCCAGGTGTCTGACATTCAGAATTGCAGCTGCCAAATATCAATCATCTCTGCTTAGCAGAAAGCAGGGTGGTCTGTGTTCAGGTGTCCTCTTTTTAACAGGAGCCCTCCGGAGAGCTGTGCCAGTGTAGCCACTTCCACTCTCTCCCTTGGGGCCCTTGCAGGCAGGGTGCTACTCCAGCATTTCAACCCCAGTATCAGCGCGCCAGCTTTGTAAGCATAAAGTGGAAATCAGTGCACGGTCCTGTCCTGGTATGGGGCAAAACCCCACTTGCCTTGCACTCTGCTGTGGCTGGGGGAGGTGTGACCCTTGTCTGGATGCCCAGCAGGTCGCAGATGTCAGATGCACAGTGGGAACCAATGCATCCCTGCTGTGCACAGGTTAGGGTAAAATGAGGTGGAGAGTTCTGGCTGGGGGAGGGCAACTGAGAGCATATGTAAAGCTGCGGCTTATGCTGCCTGCTGTGCCAGTGTCATAGAAGTTCCTTTAATGATCCTACCTGCTGTTTCTTAGAAGAGATATGGGGTATGTTGGGTGGTATTTGCATGGCTTGGGAGGTGCTGGGGGAAAGGATGGCTCTGTTATCACTCCAGGTCCCAACGTGGTAGTTTGTCAGCTGGTTTTTAAATGGAAAACCTGAATTTCAGAGGCACGGGAGGAATCTCTCGCTCGTGCGTGATTGCAGGCAGCAGCATGGGGACTGCCATTACCAGCTGCTTACTTTGTTGTTCAGGTGCTGTGACATCCCACGCCCTGCTGTCCAGCTCATGCAGACTGACATTTTCCGATGTGTGCATCTTCCAGAAGTGGAGAGTGTCTTGGGTGGTAGTGCAAAATGGTGTCCCCTGCTGTATGGGGTGAGCGCACAACAAACCAGAGCAAAGGTGTAGGTTGGAAAGCTGAGATTGCAGCCTGTCACCTTGCTGCATCTGCTGCTCCCTCCATGGATGCTGCAGCATGATCTATGTGTACCTGTTGTAGGGTATGATTATAAATGATGCTCAAGTACTGTTGTTCTACAGATCCCCTTAAATCTGGAAGGCTTACATCGCTTTCTATTCAGTATGGACTT
This sequence comes from Dromococcyx pavoninus, assembly GCA_033558185.1. Lineage (NCBI taxonomy): Eukaryota > Metazoa > Chordata > Aves > Cuculiformes > Neomorphidae > Dromococcyx > Dromococcyx pavoninus. The sequence goes on along the minus strand of JAUMJL010000399.1, from coordinate 155,571 downwards.
TTTTCATATAGAGAAGATTGAAATCTATGTTGCTGTTTCAAAAACATCGATGATGACGATGATGATTCCTTCGTCATGTGAAATGTGCTGTTTTCAAGCATAACAGCTTGGCTTGGAGGAGGCAGCAGAGAGGATCCCACCTGCAGCATGTGTCTGCATGCTTGCACGCAGTCTTTACAAAACGCTGCCTGGGTCCATCTGTCATGACAGAGTAAAAATAATTCCACAACACTACGCTCTGCAGTCTCACTAATATAGAGCCATGCTTAGTAATAAATCAAATGCTTAGGTGTCATGTTTCATCCTGTGCAATTAAACTTCGTAAAACCTCCGAAAAAATGTATTTTAACATAAGTAGCAGTTCAGTGTGAGAACCTCTGATGTGGATTTGTCACGGTCAGTTCAAAAATTCATGCGATGCACTGAGTGTGACAGTGATGAGAGGATCGTCATTTCAGTATTCATGCAGCTCTTTGATTACTTAGCAAAGTTCTGCGTTAGCTGCATGGAAAATACTAATCCAAGCTGGTTTGTATGTGAAGTAAATATAGAATTAAGTCCATGTTGGATCAGTTGGGGTTAGCAAGCACTCGCTCTGTTTTTTTCTGTGGAACAGCTTAATGTGACATTTACGATCTGGGCTGTGGAGGCGAAACCCTTACTTAGGCTTCCTAAGTCAAGTCTTTGTAAAGCGGTGCTCATGTCAGGGTCGCTCCTGTTCACGGTGTTATTCAAGCTTGTCTCCTTCCTTGCAATGCTGACTGTTTGAAAAACACCTGATATAATTTGTGCCAGTCTCCTGCCCCCACCAAATTCTAGAGAGCTTTTTCTGCGCGCTTCACACTGCCTTACAGAGGGTCTTTTTGATTTTTGACATTTCTGTGACGGAGCACTAAGTAGTATAAACTGGAGGTCATGATGGAAAACAGAAACACAATTTGCATGCAGTTCCAGGTTGTTTTCATAGCTGGTGAATAAGCTATGGCATTAGAATGTAGTTGTGATTCACTCAATTAAAAGGTCATCAGCAGATCAAAATGAGAGCTAAATACCTTGACAAAAATATCTACCATGGCTATTTTTTTTACTTAATCTACAAGCTTCACTTCAGGAGAGCATTATAATATTGTCTAGTAACGTTTCTGCAACCAACAGGAGCACTCCTACCAGGGCTGTGAGAACTAGCTTGCTCCTGAAATGCTCTGTAGTAGGGAGGACCCCAACAGAGTGTTTTTTCTTAATGAAATAGGAACAGAATGCAAACACTTGAAGGGCTTTTCTAATGATTATTTTTGTGTAGCTGTATCAAAAAAAACCACCTCAGCGTTTTAGAGTAAAATCCGGTGTAGCCTGTGGAGTTACAACTTCTGATATTCTGTAAATAAAATGTTTTGACACGGTTGTGATGTGGAGTGTAGAAGCTGTCTGTCTCACATGGGCACTGTGTAATTACCCATCCTAATCGCAATTATGTAATCTAGTATGTTGTTACAAGATTAGGGTATCTATTTGTGTAGCTGAATCCCTGAAACGTTCAAAGCACTGAAAATTACTGTGGGGAAAGGAAGGAAACATAAACATTTGAAATGTAAACGTTCAGGAGAGGCCGTTAGGGTTAGGAGACCTGCTGCCAAAATCAAGGATATTTGCAATCAAAGGGGAGCGCAGCAAGTGCCGGCACAAAGCAGCGCTGCGGCTGTGCCAGCAGGGCTCTTGCAAAGCAACCCGGTGGGCAGGCTCGTGTCTGGCCAAGACCATTGTGCAGTCGTCCCAGCTGTGGCTTTTGGGCCACCCAAAAGCTACCATGCTCAGTGGCTCACGGCTCTGCCCTGGGATTGCCCTGCAGCTGGGCGTCCCCAGGGCAGGACACCTCAGCTCAGTCTTTGCCTGGTGGCAAGTTGAGGGCTTGGAGGCTGCTGCTTCCTCTCTAATTGTCTGTCTCATCAAGGGAAGCTGTTCACTCTGGGTCAAAACTTGGTGCCATTTTCAAATTAAAGTTCACTGCTGAAGCCTTAAGTCTGAGTTCTGTGCTTTTGTGACAGCTTTTCAGTTTAGAAGTGCAGTGAATTATTCTCCAGCTGCTTCCCTTGCCAGGTAGGGAGTGAATAGGTTACCTGGGGTTCAGCCCTTCTGCTGAGAACAGAGGCTTCTCGCTCGAAGGGAGACCGATCATTGTGTGTCTCGACCCAGCCCATCTTGTTGGGCTGTTTGGCTGTCTATGGAGGAGGCACGTGGAGAGAACTGAGCAAGGAAAAATGTTTTGTGCTTTAGGGAGGAAGCCCTATAGCAGGCAGGGAGAAAAAGCAAAAGAATTATTCACTCTGCTTATAACTGAAAAGGTCTCAGAAGAATAGAAGTCTTAGGCTGGCAGCTTTCATCGTGAATGTGGATTTGAAAACAAGACCGGGTTTTTGACCTAACTTAAGCAATATGCGCAGGACAGATACCCTTGTAGAAGTGGTTAATGCAAACAGAGGGGATGATTAAATGAGCTAGACCTTGTAAAAGGATCCATTTATCAAGGCTGTGTACCGGGGGAGCTGCCATCCTCGGGAGGCTGGCAGGGGGATTTGCAGAGCCTTTCTTTGTAGGTCATGGCTTCCAATTTGTCTTAACTTGCTACTGATTAAAAGTTACCAGCAAATCTCTCTGTATTAGCTGTCCAAAATGAATTTGTTACCTCAGTTGCTCCAGCAGATGCTGCCTTTTGCATTGAAAGAGTTGATATCACAGTGGCTCTCTTCCCTGCAGACTCAGCAGAGAGCTAGAGACACAAAACACTGTTTGTCTCATCCTGAGGCTTGGGTTGGGTCCCCAGAGACCATTAAGGGTATTCGCGGCTCAACAAGATATCTCTTGGGTGATGGTACAGAATTGCTGTCTTTCACAGGGCTCTGGATCTGTCTGCCAAAGGGAGCTGCAGTACAACTTCTCTGTAAGACCACCGAGATCTGTTTGTTGGTGGATAGTGCCACCAGAGAAATATGATGGAAGTGGTGAGGGTTTCCTGGGGTCCAGAGACACTGCGTCACCAGCCGTTCGGGTGTATTCTCTACCGGTTTTTTATGTCTGCTCCTGGCAGCAGTCACTTGTAAAGTGCCCTGAAGTAGAGCATATTCCCCACAGATGGGGAAGGAGGGCTGACAACAGCTATTGAGGCCATCAAAAGACAACCAGAGACCATGCATCCAGAGCAAAAAGGGGTCCTTTGGAAACATCGACACAAGTCCAGAAACAAATAGAACAGAAAGAGCAATATTGGCAATAGTAGATCTCTTTTGTTCTTTGGTGGCTTCTATGCTCTTGAATTTTATGTACACTGTATTTCACCTCTAAACCAAATACCAGTATTCATTAATACCACTCAAGGCTTGCCGTGGAGTTTTTAAACGAGACTCTTGTGCTGTGTCAGACAGGTGACACATCCACCTTCTCATGTTACATTGCCTAAAATAGAGATCTTTTTTAAAAGTGGAATTAGAGTGCATCTTGTCTCACATCATTCTGCATACTTTCACAGGGATGCCAAAAAGCTACTTCTCAGGCCATAAAGCAATTTCACCGTTGATTCAAAGGTGTCTTGTTTTAATAATATTTGCTGTATCAATGACTTATTTCAGGTGTTGAAAGGGTGGATAACAATAGTTTAGAGGAATACTTCTTTCCTGAAGACTCTGACAGCAGTTTGGTACTTATCTCCCCAGGAGCTTTTAATGGGAATTAAGCACCTACAAGCCATTTTTTTTCCCCTTAGAAAATCTCCCCCGCAGGCTGTAGAAGAAGATTGGTAGCATTAAAAATGATGACATTTATCCAAGAAATGGCAAAAGGGAGCACAATAACCCCACACTTTACAGGTGCTTCTCATCAAAAAAGAAGCTCCACATCTTTGCAAATTCAAGATACAAATGTTGCTGCATCCTGACGTTTGACCAATTCAGTGAACTCTTTAAGAGCTTGCATCAATGCTCCGTGCCAGCTAAAGACACAAAGTGAAATATATATGCTGCTTCATTTCTCACTGCAGTATATTTTGACAGTAGAAGTCAGCGCCGTGGTCAGAGCAAGCAGGGTGAATGTACGGTGTGTTCTGTACATTACCAGGGTATAAGTCTCCGGATGCTGCCTCCTCCCATCCATCTCTGGGTGGGTTAGTGGTTAATTATAACCTGCCACTTGGGTTTTCCCCATATGACTAGCAACGATTTCCCTATTCCTAGATTAATTAAAATGTTAAATAAGATACTTCCCTAACACCAGTCTCAGGGGTAGCATGTTATCATTTATCCTTACCCTTTAGTTATGGACATTTAGTAAGTTTTCAGACATCTCCACCAGGATTTAATCCCAGACAGCTTCAGTTTTGGGGATGGGCTTTTATGAAGCGCTCTACCACACTTTTCTGTTGACTCTGTTATCCAACCAGAAAGAAAAGCTTGAGTTTACTTTTTCTCACCTGCTGTTTTTGTATCGCTGGTGAGTCCTGGTAGCGTTTCAACAGAGGCAGGTTTGTCACTTGCATTTGTTCCATTCGCTACAGCGCAGCGATTCCCGGGTCACCCTTTTTGCCACTTCTTGCAGTAGGTTCTACTGCTTTTCTGGTTCTCGGGTGTCTTAGCTCTCTACAGACTTTAAAATAATTGCGATTGATATAGTAAATTTGTTAGCTAATTCCCATAACACATAGGCATTAAAACTAGATGAGTTTTCTTTCCTATGCTTCTTTATGAAAAAGTGCTGAGCAGCTTAAGCACTTGAATCCTAAATGGTTCTCCTTTCTCCCTTATTTATCAGACCTACTTTTCTGTTACTTAGTTCTGCTAGCTCCTCATTTCCACAAACTTTCCTGACAGCATTAAGTCATTCTGGATTTTCCACTTTTTTTTTACTCATCTGTGCTGCTTTTTCTTATTCGGATGCTGTGTTGTTGCTGTCTTGCTTTCTCCTTTTGCATACCAGCTTTGGGGTTTTATTTAAACTGCTTATTTCATAGTGGAGCCACGCTGCCCTTCCCATTCCCACAGCCTGGGCTGGCTGAGTTGGTGGGAGAGTCTGTCTGCCCAGAGCAGATGTGCAACAAATTTAGCTATTAATAAATGACTGTGTGACAGTTACTATTTCTGTACCCCTTCCTTTTGGGGCACTGCATGTCAAAATCTACATATTAACAGAATTCTCTTTAATTTCACTTCTCTTGTGACACAATGGCAGTAGCATTTGCTCTTTTATTTGGCCATCACAAGGGAATAGTAATAGATTTTCTTTGAAACCATTTTCCCTCATCATTTCCCATTACAGCAGTATACTTTGGCTTGTAAGGATCTCCTTATGCCCTTGTGCTGAAATAGTTTCTTGTACAGCAAAAGTGGTGTAATAGAGCTATACTTGCCTTGAAACCGTCTGAAGATTTTTTTTTTTAAGCCTAAATTCCATTTTAACAAATGTAAAGGAAAACCTGGGAGGAGGCAGAAGAAGGTGGTTTATTTCCTGTGATCCCAACTGGACATTGCTCCATTCTCTCATGCTCCAGTATTTTGGATGCTATAAAACGTTTTGAGTTGAAATGCAGGGGGAATATGGACACACATTTAAGCTCTTTTCCCCTGAGAACTGTAGCAATCATGTACTGGTTGTTTTGAAAATGGAGGATTGCAGTAAAAACGAATTCCACCCTGTGATGCTTTAACAGTGCTTTGAGTTTCTGCTTGTGTAAGAAATGATGTGCTGGTGAGGTTTAAAACCAGAAAGATGCAAGCACTAGGAATGCAAATAAAAGTATTTCTGACCTCGCCTTAATAATTGTGATCAAAAATATATCATGACATTGATAACTAAAGCAAAAGAGCAGCTGACAGAAGTCATCTGGAAAGCACAAGGATTAGCTGGTGACATTCTGATCTGTACAATTAGGTGGATGCTATTAACATTTAAGTAGTTTAAAAATCTGCTCCCTGAAATACGGTTCTGTGTGCCTGAACTGTGAAAATGCCGTCATTCTACCTGACTCAGTGATAATTGCTTGGTAAGTGCTAAACATAGTGAAAATGCAGCAAAGGCTCAGAAATGCAGGCTTGGAACCAGGAATGGGAATGAAAGCAACAGTTCGTTTTAAAACAAATTCAAAACAGCACTCAGTTTAAAGGAAAAGAAACCAAACCCCAAGCTTTTAAAGTGCCAAGTTTGATGTAACCAAAGCAGAAAATAAGTGGTGGTGGTTTTCAACTGAAGAAATCGGGGAGAAAATCTTCACTGGGAGTATATCTGTTTTCTCACCACACATGCAGACACATTTATCTGCTTGTACACATGCTGGAGCCAAATGGTCTTTGTTTTTTTTCCACTATGTCCTCAGCCAAAATCTGTGTAGATAGTCAAGTTTGCCTACGTGAAAGCAGATTTTCTGGATAAATCAGAGTTCTGTTTGGCAACAAGTTGGTGCTGCTGTTAGCACATCTGAAAACTCACTTCTTGGCACTGTATCTTCTGTTCCTTGGGTTTGATCGTGTCTTGCTTCCTGAGGCTATTCTTCCTCACTGGGATGGCCCCTTAGAGAGGGGCTGCCCTCTCCGTGCAGTTGGACCCCAGCTCTTCAGAGTTCGTCTCCTCCTGGGGTTCTGCGTTGCCTTGCTGAGCCCCCTCCCAACACCGAAGGGCTTGTTTGCTCCAGTGGTCAGTTGCAGGGAGGTAATCCAAAGGGAAAATAAGAGATGGGACTCAGCAGTGGCCTTTCCAAGTTCACTCCAATCCCAGTGGCACGACACAGTCCCTGGGGAAGGGAGCCTGTGCGCTGCTCGGGTTCGGTGCGGCTCGGAGGGCCAGGTAGGACACAGCAGAGCGGGCTGACTGAGAGGTGGCTTTAGGGATCTTAACAGGGTAAATAACAGCCCTTTTTTCTTCCCTAATAAGAGAGGAAGCGTGTGTGTGCAGCTGTAGCTATCTCTGTTTCAGAGCTATAAGTCTCTGTCAGCTTCAGTGCCTGCTGCATTCCTCAGACAGTTAATGCAGCAGCACCTGGGAGAAAATACGGCCAAAGTCACCCACAGGCTCGGCACCAGCTGAATCAAGAACCATCTCGCTGTCACCCCTGGCAGCTGCCTCAGTGTGTGAACACCTCAGTAGGAAGCTGCTCCAGAGAAACTGTCATGTCAGCGTGCTTGGAAATGTGTCAGGATTTGGAGTGCATCTCCCTAAACCCACTGGTTTTATTTAGTGTTTTATTTGACCGTATGTAACAACTATTTAGAAAAGCTTCCTTTTTTACTGCCATGTTTATAGAGAGCTCATCTTATGTGGAAAGGGGGGAGAGGGAGATGTTTTGTTATTTCCATTTTTCACTCTGGATAGTGAAGAAGAAAGAATTTTGACTCCAGAATGAGGAGTTTGCTGGTGGTGGTCTCTCTGCTACCACCACTACAGGCTCAGTGGAAAACGGGGAGTGAAAACTGGGATATTAGTTCAGCGGTACAGTAATTCAAAATTTTGCATATAATTCTATTAATGATGTATGAGCCAGAATAGATGCCAGCTTCCTCTCCTAGAGCTACATTTATTTTGCAAAACAATAGGGTAAGAAGATGTTTAGCTTCATTTTTGTTAATATAGTGAGCAGACATGACTGATTACACACTGGGAACAGAACAGTTATGTTAAAAAAATGATGCAGTCATTTTTCTGCCTATAGCCACATTTCAAAAACACAAAGGATTATTTGTAGATCACTGGGAAGTGTTAAATGAATTCATTGAATATTCTGTTAATATGCAGGGATACAAAAACAAAAGATGCAAAGGTAAGAATTCCTTTGCATCTGTACTTTCTCATCAGAGAATACAAAAGACAAACAACAAATTTAAAAAAAAAAAGGAGAAAAGTTTCCCCAGAGGAAGGAAAGAAAATTTAGATAAAAAAGGAGAAAGTGTTGTTCTTGCTTGTGGTAATAGACATGGACTGCCCTTAGCAGGCTGCCAGGACTGGGGAAGTCACTCCACCATAGAGGGTACCCCCACCTGTGAGAGCAGCCTCACCAGCAGCTCCTCAGGCCAGAGAAGGTCCTTGATCCACATTAGGTGGAGCATTTCTGCTGTGGACAGTGCATCATCTCTGTGATAATGCCAGTGGAGAAGTGAGATATGCTTTGGTATGCTGTGGTCCTCCTGCACGTGTTCTGCATTTCTGCATGTCTGGAAGGGCTGAACCGTGCCACTGGTTTTGTCAAGAGATTTCGTAGCGATTAATATTTGACCAGCTCTTAGCAGGTAATGGAGGCTTGTTGTAGTATCTTCCCTTAACAACTCCTGCCACACACATCTGAATTTATTTTCTTCCTGATTGCCTTTAAAGGTGTGTAATCATGCAAGACTTAGCACTTGACAGCACAATTTTAATTCTCACCAGCCACTCAACAGACATTTGGTGCAGCAGGAGCAGAGTGCAGGTTCCCACTGTCCCCACTGTCTCCTCGTTTTAATAGATGCACTGCTATCTCAATTTCATTAATCATCTCACCTCTGAACACACAGTATTGTAATGTTATCAGCTTCTCTCGTGGTCTTTCATATTCTTGTCTTGCTCATGTGTGACTGAAAGCAAGCTGGCTGTATCCTTGTAAAGCTGAGGATACACCTAAACCACCCAACACAGTTCAGAGCTCACACTGGCTCTCAAAAAGGGTCTGGTTTTGATAGTGTGGAGAAAACCATGAGCTAATTTACCTTGCTTGTGCATAAGTTCAGTTCAGGAGAGCTGTACCTGAGCTATCTGCCATCTCTTTGGGTCAAGGATTCGGCTTTGATAGGCTCAGGGTATACTACAGTACAAACAGGAGGTGTTGCACTGGGGCAGAGTTTTGCATCACCAGCATTTGTATCTGTAGCAGGAACAACTTGATGCTTCCTCCTGACAGTAAGGAGTCAGTGTGTTACTGCTTAGCGAGATGAAAGCAAGGACAGGAGTGTGATGCCAGGGTTCCTGTTGTAACTGAAGACCACCCACCTGGTGCCCTGAAGCTTCTTTTTGCTGCTTGCATTAACTACTATTTTGTGATCCTTTTCAGTTACTTTTCAACTGCAAAATACCAACAATGTCTTTTTTTCCCTCCTTTTATTTCCTTTTATAGCACCTTAAGTGCCTCCAGCTCTTTGACTTTAGCCATATATCTATCACCAGGAAGGTTGTTTTAGATCTGCCTACCTTTAGCCTGATGCATAAAGAGAAGTACTACTGCTGATCTCATTTTGAAATGTTACGAAGAGGGAAAATGAAATTACTGCAGGTTGTTTTGAGGCAGGAGCAGGGTTTGTAGTCAGAAGCAATGTTTCAGTGTTATTGGGAAGGAAAAAGTGAACTGATGACAAAACCAACAGGAAAAGGGGGAGGCTTTTGCTGCTCTAAGCAGCACCATGTGCCATCTGCCTGGACTTCCCACCCTCTCCAGGGACAGGAATCACTGTATTCATAAAGTGTTCTGGGCAGGCTGAGCTTTATTTCAAAGGATCATCTTTGAAATATGTTGATTATCAATATTTAAAAGGGCTCAATTAAAAGTTCAGCCATATTACACGGTGCAGCTAATAAGAGCCATGGTGTGAAATACAATAGCACTTTGGTGACACTGTTACAGCATCACGGTTAATGACCAAAATATTAAAGAACTTATTGAAGTTCAATCATCAGTCAAGGTAAATTGATTCTTCTGGCAAAGAATGCAAATGCGTTCCTTTGGTACCACATGAATACCAACGACCCAGGCTCGGCTCCCTCTCCTTCCTATGGTTGGCAATTTGTGAACAGCTGGATGAGCCATGGTTAAATGAGGGGGTGAGTAGCAGCGATTAACTTTCCATTCATGACAATTTCCCTTCACAATTAACTTTCCATATCATGACAATTTCCATGGCTGAAATTGTCGTGATAATCCTGGTTGCTAGATTTCTGCTCAAAGTTTTCCTCCCTCCTCTTTGCATGTTTTCTCCAATGTTGTCTCTGTTGATCCCAAGGCTACTTTCGACAGAATAAGTTGCAGAGGGGATGAACAGTTTAAATCTTTCTGCAATCAGTGTTTCCTTCAGATGATAAATGTGTGTGAAAGTGTCTCTGTCTGTCTTGGTCAAAGTTGCCATTATAATCAAGATATCACTGAAGCAGAGGCTTGTTCCCCTCCTGCCAGGAGTCATCGGTGCCTCTTCATATCCTGCTTTGGTTCTCTTTCACCTTTCTTGTCCAATTTGCTCTGCTGGACCCTGCACTCAAAGGTCTCACACAGCTTCTCCTCTCCTGGAGTTTGTTCCTTTTACTTTCTTAGTTCTTTGGCTGTGGCAGTACCATCAACCTTTGCGTTGCGTTGTTCCCTGGTGGAGGTCCTGCCTTCAGTTGTGCTGCCTCAGGCACAGAGCTGGCCTGTTGTGCCTGGACCCTGCACACTTAGGGTGCTCTTTCCATCTCTCTCTGAAGCCTGTGCCAAGTACAAAGTGGGCCATTTTAGCACAGTCCCTCCTTCCCCCAAGCGTGCTGTGTTACTGTCACTGGGATAAGTTCTTGGGGTGGATCTTGTTCTGCAGGAAATAAGTTTCAGGTCAAGATGAAAATCTCTGGAGGCTGCAGCTGGTTCCCAGCAGTGTGGCACACTGCAGGTAAAACAGGGTTTTCAAACACACCCTTTGCTCAGATGTCTCCTCTCCCCACCATGGTCCAGTATGCCATGATCCTAAGCGGCTTCAACCTATGTGACCTCGTGACTGCAGGGGGCATCACGCGGGGCTTCCTTTCATGGGCGCTTTGTTGGTTTGCAGTGTGGGCGACAGACAGCCTGTCCCCTCACCTGAGTCATCACAGGAGCAGCAGAGGTCTAATGGGCACAAATGATAAACACTGATCCCTCTCGTGCTGTCTGTACAAATGTCACATTATGCTCTTGTAATGGAAAGCGAGAACAAGCCATTCCTTACCTCAAGGACAAAGAGCTGGCACCATGACCATGGCTAGCAACTCCTGAAATCTTGCCAAGGCTGATAATATACAAACCAAAAATGCTGTAGTAAGAATTACATTTGTTATATTTCATAAAAATACCCTCATTAAGCATTTTCTGTGGAAGACCAAACTGTCAGATACAGACCGAGGTTTATATTTCATTTCTCCTGTGTGGACTGCTCTCCATCCCAGCCTTCGAGTGAGCCTCATTTATATGTGAAATACATGTCAAGTAGATGTAGGAGCTGTGGAAGACAGGGACAGAAGAGCTAAGTTGTTTTGTGGAAGGAAGGAAGTACAAATGAAAAAGAGAGGTCAGCCATTCTTCCTAGAAATACTGATTTTTTTTTTGTTGCTCTGCCCAAAGTTACCCTGAAGACAAGTGCAGTACAGTAACAAAGGTTTTATGTGCCCATATTTTTCTGGCAATGAGGAATGCAGGCCCTGACTACAATATAGGATACGTAAAAGGCCACAAGAAGGAATCTACAAATGGAAAAATATTCCATGCAAATGGAAAAATATTCCATTCCATTCAAAATATTTGTGGATTATGAGTACCTAAAGTGAGAGAGGACTCTAGCTACAAAGAATGACTGTTGAATGCATCGGAGCCAGAACAAGAATCAATAACTGGAAGCTGAAACCAGAGAAATTCAAGCAGAAGTAAGACTCAGATTTCCAACAGCGGGGCTGATTTGCCACTGGAAGCGTTGCCTTCTCTATCTCTTGATGTTATCTAATGCTGGACACCTTCCTGCAAGACCTTTCAGCCCAGCGTAGGTGGAAATAGAGCACAAGGTGGGTGTGAAGGGCTGCTGCATGGAATTTGTCTGATACAGCAGGTCAGGCAATGTGACCAAATGTTCTTTCTGGTCTTATAATTTTTAGCTGGAAATAGAGCCGGTAGTTTCTGGATTAACTCAGCTTTGTGGTTCTGGTTAGATCGTTTCCTTGAAAATAGCAAAGAACTGATTTTCACTCAGGTTATTTTAAAGTGTGAATGCAATGAAATCCATGCTTATCAGTAACTGATGTCCAATGGGGTGGCATGGAGCAAAACCCAGAAAGCAATCATGTGAATTAGCAGCAAATCTTCCTTTCCATCTTCACAGGTGCACTGCTTCCACCACAAGGTTACCTCAGTCCTTCCACCTTGTGATTTTGTCTCTGCATCAGATGGCAACCTAAATTCCTTTACAAGAAAGTGCAGGTCCCTGCTCTGAGGACTCAGAAAGACAGTAGCTGTACTAAAAGGCACACTGCTGTGTGCCCCTACCAGGACATCCACAATGGATGTTTCTCTTCCAGGTGAGAGTAAGCCAGGGAGCTGGCTCAGCGATGGTCCTGGGAGGTCACCGTAAAAACAGATTCAGAAACCAAGGCTGAGCTTTCTTTGTGCAGTGCTGATTTGGGACTTTTCAGTAAATTCAGAGTAAGGGAAAAGGCTGAGTTTTGAGACCATGTTCTGCTAGCGATTGACCGCTCACAGCAAGCCCCAATTCTCAGCCCATTGCCACGGCCCAGAACTGAAAACAGCTCTTTCAGGAAACACGAACAGGGATGGACGGGTTATGTGGATGCGGCGCTCGCATGTCATCAGCTTCCCAGAAAATGAATCTTTCGTGAAGTTGCTGGAGAGAAATTGGCAGCCTGGAGAGTGGGAAAGGATGTAGCTGCAACGTAGCAGCTGATAGAAAATGCTGTCAAGTTTCCTCAGCTGTCAGTTAGGAGGAAAAGAAAATGTAGTGCAGAGCTGCCAGCACATCTGGCATGAACTAAAGGTTTAACTAAACTAAAGCATCCGTCCTCCAGCTTGGCCGTTACACACTACCCAAGAACAAACTGTGGAAAAGCTGACAGGTTGCAGATGGTGCAAGGAACATAACTTTGCTCGTCAGCTCCTGCTGCCAGTCATAGTCCATTAGCAGAAGCACCTCTCTCCACCTGAGTTGGGTGGCCTCTAGGAGCACTGCAAAGCTTGGCCTCTGCCAGCGGGGTTGTTCTCCAACTGTTTGACACTGCCCTGTTTGACATGTCAGTAACCACAGTTGTCAGGTATGGATTTTGGTATCTCTCTTTTTCCTCTGGAAATGGCTCATCACTAGTCATGTCACTGCTTTATTTTTAGGTAAGAATGCAAAGCTCATCCTCTTCCCTGTGGTTGTTATTCGTTAGCAAGCTATTTTCATTAAGTTATTGTGTGTCTGCTATAACTGGTTACTATAGCTGGAAAATGCAGAAAGGTGGTAGGATCTTTCACACTTGGTGGAACCAGACCCAGACCCCAGTGGTGCTGGAATCTTGCCACAATGTTTAGGTTTGGCTCTGTTTGGGGAGGAGCAATATCTGCTGTGCTGGAGCTGGGAGCAGATAGTTAAGAATAAGTGGAGCTCTCAGAGATGGGAAGCAGAAATATTCATCCTCTCATCGTCGCCATCTGCTTTTTTCCCATTGAGGCGTGTGGCACACTTCAGCCTAATGCCAGCTCTGCCCAGAGGGGTTTAGATAAAACAAATCAAATTCCTTCCTTATGCTATCCTTGTAAAGTTGCCTGGCCATACATCTTTGCCCTTTTCCCCCAAGGTTAGAAACAAAACAAAACTAGAGGTGGGGACCCTGTTAGTTTTTGCCTCTGTCTACATTTCCTTAATAACTTAATGCTTTCTGGTATTTGTATGTGATGCCCATAATTGTTGCAGGGATGGGGGGGCTGCATTTGTATTGAGACCTCCTCCCACATTGCTGGCATCACCGCATCCCATAGCTCATCCGTGTGCGGTCATTGGGGTGGCATAGCTGCTGTGTTACTTTAGCTTTGTGCCTGGTGAGACTCTTTCTCTCCAGAGAGATGTTTTAAGACTTGCCAGGCTGGTCCAGTCAGTTCTGCTCCAGCCTAGTCCTGCTATAAAGAACCAGTGGAGCAATCTGGCATCTATGACCAGTTCCACCTTCTGAGCTGAAGAGCATCTTTGAGACTCTTGTGGGCTTTAAGCCCATGGGAACCCACTTAGCCCAGCCTGCCCCTTCTTAGGAGGTCTTCCTTCAGTTTCTGCCTTCTCTAGACTTTCTACATCCGTACTTGCTACTCCCTCCTGCTCCCATGCAATATGATATAGTACACTGGCACTTCTCCTCATTAGCACAAATTTCTGTGGCGGCTGGATTGTTTGAAACGTTAAAATCTAGACTATGGTTGTGAAAGCCAGGATGCTTAGGAAAGGATGGCTCTTTACAGAGCCACGTGCAGCTCAAGTGAAATTTGGAAGAGAAAATCTGCCTGTAAAGATAGCACACACTTGACTGACTTTTTCTTTTTCTTATATAGCACCTCATAACACTTGCAAATATCTCCTGTAAGCGCAGCCTGAGCTTCTTTATGAGCATGCATAGTGGGCAGTAGTTTTCCCTGGGTATCTGAAGATGTGCTGCGTGGGGATTAGGCAGCAGCTTTGTAGATGCCCAACAGTGATGGGCGGAAGCTGCACTAGGCAGTAGCACGTAATAAAATCCTGTTCATATGAAGCTGTGCGTTGCTCAGGACTGGCAGTCCTGCCCACTCTCTTTGGACCTGCAGGGTTTAATAAGCTACGTGTGCTGCCTTGGCATAGCAGCTTTTCCTCTCCTACACTGTGAACTCTGCAAGCTTTCTCCAGGTCCCTGCTGCAGTTCATAAGCTCAATCTGCCAGGGATGCTCTGGAGCTCATTCAGCTTCAAAAATAAGGGTTGTCATGAATGTTTTTAAATATAGCCAGTCTCTAAGAAGTACTCAAGTACAGATTACTAAATGAAGAATTCAACTAGAATGCCTTGAGATACAGTTTTCTAGGAAAGCTGTGAGGTTTACAGCCTTCTCTCTGCTATCTCCAAAATACATATTTATTTTACTTCGGATTCCCTTCAGGATTTCTCCTTAGCCAGTACCCTGTACAATATGGCAGTTAATTATAGTCATAAATATGCAGTCACTGGCCAGTGTCCCTGGGGAGATACCTACCACTGAAATACAATTTGTGGAATTTGCTTTTGCCGTGTAGATGCTGTAGGACATTCTAAATTAATGTCCACAAATCAGTATCCCATGAGAGGTTATGGTGATACTCGTGTTGTCTTGAAACTCAGGGCTGTTGAGAACACACATGAAATAAGAATTTATACAATCATCTATGAGAAGTTAAACATGAATTAGCACGAACTGGTTGCTTTAAAAGATAGAATTTTAATGATCCAAAGAGCAGCAATAGTGCTACCGTTCTGTTGCTCAGTAGGTAGTCCTGCAGAAAGAATTGCTGTGATGCCGTGTAACAAAATGTTGGAAAATCTAGTGCAGCTGTTAAAACCACCTATTTAAAAAAGATTTTTGATGATTATGAAAAGAATTGTACAACATTTCTGCTACTACAGAAAGCACCTCTGTAGTACAGTAAGTGTGAACTATGCAGCCTTAGGATTATTGTTTCATAGAAAGAAGTGCATGGCGTGTCTCCTACTGCATTATGTATTCCCCCCTGGGATACCTCCTTCTTGCAGAGTTTCAGGTATGGAAAAGATGAGCTGTTACATTAGCAAACATCGTTGCTTGCCATCAGGTATTGTTCCAAGAGCAAAGTCTTTGTAATTAGCAAAGGGAGCAAAGCACTTGCTGTGCTGCTGTAGTACAAAACTGGAATTGGGCAAATTGAAGCAGGGCAGTGTGGTTTTTGGATGTGTATGTATAGGACAGCTGCAGGTAGCATCTCAATGAAACATGTCTGTTACCAGGTGGTATCCCTTTCAAGTCTTTCATGCTGTGCCTTTGGTGGTGTTGCTTTTGCTGGCTGGAGGTTTATATGGGCAACTGTTCTAGGTGCAGCTGCCAGTCCTGCACGAAGACAATCCGCTAACGCAAATCCCTGCGCTGAGTGCTTGGTTTCAGTACCTGCACACATCCCCAGAGTAGCCAAGGTGGGGCATGTGCCAACTTGCAGCAGGCTGGGCTCGGTTGTTGGTGCCCAGCAGCCATCCCCTTGCAGAACAGTGAGAGGGGATGAGCGTTGTGGACACTGACTTGCTCCAAGGCTCCCAGCGGGCATTCAGGAGCTGCACAGAAGAGCTTGTTTAGGTGACCTGTCTGTCAAACAGTGACATCTCCCTTTCTCCCTCCAGGGTGGCTTAATTCAGAGGCTACCGCCTACAGAGAGGGGTATCATTCAGAGTGAAATTACAGCCAACTGACAGGATCCCTGTCCTCGTAAATCCCCAATAATTGTGACAAATGTCTGGAGCTCCACAGGCCTGCAGCACTCTGCCAGCTGCCCTGCCAGCCCGGCAGCATCCGCGGCGGCCGGGCCAGCACCTGTGGGGCTGCGGCAGCATCGCCCCATCCGGGGCTGCTGAGGGCTCACTGCTGTCACCCCAGCTGGGGCTTTTAACTGTTTTCTGGCAGGGACACAGGATCAGGGCTGGTTAAAGCAGCCAAAATGGCAGCAGTGGTTTCCTGCAGCCCGATTTGTTCGTATTGATTACAGAGGCTAGTGGAAACCCACAGCTGAAGTAAGCAGAGTTTGCTGCCAGTTTTACTGTGTCAGCAGAATCCTGAGATTTCCGTAGTGTGAGATCAGAAGGGAGATTAGGTTGTCTGTCCTATTGTCCTCACATCTCAGGCAGTCACCAGATAGTCCTGCAATACATCCAGGCATCTCAATGCACCCCATCCCAGGCACCGCTGCAGAGCAGAAGCCACTGATGCTGTAGCTTCCGCAAAGCAAGGGGGGTGTTTGCAAGGGGCTCATGCCATCCCTGCAAGCTGCACTGGGCTGCTGAGGTAGGGAAGCAATTTGTCCTCGGTCTCCCATGATCCTCGTCTGCTTTCTCTCCCCAGAGACCCATTAGTATTTCCAGTCCCCTAGTCTCATGCAGATTTTCATAGAATCACAGAATGTCCTGAGTTGGAAGGCACCCACAAGGATCATGGAGTCCAACTTCTGTCCCTGCATAGGACAACCCCAACATTCACAGCGTGTGTCTGAGGGCATTGTCCAAATACTTCTGGAGTACTGTCAGACTTGTTGCTGTGACTGCTTCCCTGGGAGCTGTTTCAGTGCTTCACCACCCTCTGGGTGAAGAACGTTTACCTAATATCCAACCTAACCCTCCCCAGGCACACCTTCCTGCCGTTCCCTTGGGTCCTGTCATTGTTCACCAGAGAGAAGAGATCAGCGCCTGCTCCTCCTCTTATCCTTGTGAGGAGGCTGTAGACCATGATGAGGTCTCTCCTCAGCCTGCTCTTCTCCAGGCTGAACAGACCAAATGACTTCAGCCACACCTCAAACACCTTCCCCTCTCAACCCTTCACCAACTTTGTGTCCTCCTCTGAACACTCTCCAGTAGCTTTATATCCTTTTTATACCCTGGTACCCAAAACTGCACCCAGTATTCAAGGTGGGGCCTCAGCAGTGCAGAGCAGAGTGGGACAATCACCTCCTTTGCCCGGCTGGTGATGTTGTGCTTGATGCACCCCAGGATATGGTTGGCTGCAAAATTTTGTTGAATCATTCCTGGTGCCACCCTCCACCATTGCTCTCTCCAGCCCACTGTGTACTTATAACAGCTCTCTGCTGCTTCAAGGAAAGCTGGCAAGGAAGAAAAACCACGGACACACTGCAAATAAAATTCCTCCCTGGGCAAAGCAGACAGTTTTCTGAGGCCCTGGGCTATGATAATTGATTAGAAGGTGCCTTTTTGCAGATGTTACAGGTGTGCTGAGCGCATGACAAACATCCACTCCTGCCTCCGGCCCACTCAGCAAGGCGGGTGCTGAGGCTCCACAGTTTGTCTTCCCAAAACAGGCAGCACCCTCAGGCCTGTGAGCCCAAACTCTTTTTTCTACGCACGTGCTCCTGTGATGCAGCTTCTTGGGCAGTCTGGAGAAAACTTCTTTTAATTTATTTAACTCTGAAATTTCCCAAGCAGTGGTGAATCCATCATCCACCCTGGTGACACTGCCTTGGTTTTGAATGAACTTCACAATGAAGAGATGATGCTTGTCCCCAACATGTCGTGTGGGTCAGAGGATGGAGGGCAGCAAAGCCACACCAATGCCAGGACAGCCATCGTGTCAAACCAGCACCTCTTGGAGGGTCATGGTCCACGATCATGTGGTGGAGGGAGCTGCAGCCTCTGAGATAGGTTTTTTTTCGTGCACTCATAATTGACGCTAATTTTAGCAGCTGATAAAATACATGCTAAAAGGATGTGTAGGTTTTTGTCACAGTGTATTATTCCTCCCCTTTTTTTGTTGCATTGAACTTGCTTACTCAGCAAACTCTACTTTTTTTTATTTCCAAATTAAAGATGTGAAATTTCTTTCATTTTAAGATCTATTTTGAAAAAAAAATACGTCATTTTTGTGGAGCTGTCACATCAAGATTGATTCCTCTGGAAAGCATGGTATTTAAAGCTAATCTTGCCTGAGTTCATAAACTGCTTATTATGTGTGATGCTTAGGACTGGAATCGCTTTTCTTGGCTAGGATGCTCCAAGCTCTAGGGGAGGAAGAGGAGCGTGAAAGGTGCAGCTGCATTTAAAACTGAAGTGCTCATTTTGAAATATTTCTAGCAATGGGAATTTTTCTCCCTGAAACAAGTATTTGGTTTCAGGCTGATTGGAGACACATCCTTAAGGAGAGAAGAGGAGAAAAACGAATAAAAAGAAAAGGACTGTCTGCAGATTCATTTTTCCATTACTGGGAAGCCATCTTGTATATAATTTGGATGGGTCTTAACAAGGCATAAAGTTACTTTCAGAAAATTGATGACTCTTCGATTGCTTCGTTGTGGAATGAGGACCTGGATCCTCCCTGTTCTTCCTTCAGTGGGATCATCAGATCTGGTTGCAGAAACCCGATGAAGCTCTTAATCCGAGCACCAGAGCAACAATAGCTCTGGCCTTCTCCTCTTTATTGATCTTGTGGCTGGGCCACATTTCTGTTTCAGCCTAGCATACCCCTTATCTCTAGCGAAACTCATCCCTGGCTCTTTTGGGTTTATTAACTCTTTAGTCACCTTGTGGGTTTGGTATGATTCACAAAATCTGTAGCTGTGCTGAGAGGAATTCTGCAAGCTCCAGCTCTGAGTTTGTGGTCACACGGATGGAGCAGGATTAGAGGCATTCAGGAGTTGGTGTCTGTGCTGATCATGGCATGTACGTAGTTCCCAATTCCAACTCTTTTGATCTCCATTTGCCCTCTCTGCAAAGCAGGGTGCTGACACAGTTCTTGGGGCCGCATCACCATGGGTCCCTCTGCAATTGTAGTGTTCATGCCTGCAGTGGAGTTGCATCTACTTGGAACCACCTGGGCAGCCTGGAAGGCAGGTAAGCCCCGAAGGGCTGCTGGGGCCCACGAGACACGGTGTGTATTGTTCATTCCCTGTTTCTCCATCCGTGAGCTCAAGCTCACCGGAGAAGCCAGCAGGTGTGAATTTTTCATTGCGATTTCCTCCCTGTACCTGAGCGCGCCGCAGTTTGCAGACTCGCCCGCTTTGTAGCAGGAAAGGTCAGGAACCTCATAAACAAGGTGAGAAGCAGAGTGGGGCGGGGCAGCCACCCGGGCTGCTGATTCCTCCTGACATTAGAGCACTAATGAATGTTCTGTCATGGTCCCGTGAATATTGCAGGAAGCTTTCGCCTCCCGCCTCCTCTGCCTTCGCCGGGCCTCAGAGTTACCAAGGTTACCTGATGTGACTTTCCCGGGAGAGAGGAGCAATAGCTGCAAGTTGGCTGCTCCTGGGAGCATCCTGCCTCCACAGCAGGCATGGGGAGCATGGTCAGCACAACATCACCTTCCTGGCACTCTTTGGCTGTTGCTGATCCCCTCACTCCCAGCCCAGGCTGCCTAAGGTGTCATTGGTTTCATTTTATTTCAATTTTTTTTGGAGTAAGGATCATATTAGATTTGTTTTGCTTGCATAACCCGGACTGTTATCATCCAACTAATTACTCACACATTTTCCTTCAGACAGCAAATGGGAGAGATAAAACTGCAGCAGGTTTATGTGATTTCTGCTTATCAAATTACTGTAATTATTTGAAGAATGGCTTAAAATTGTATGGAGTAATGAATTTAATTATGAGTTTGCAGCGATGCCTTGTGCTGCATGTGGTTTGCAAATGGGCAAGTTTATGAGAAGCTCTTCATAAAGCGACTTGAGACGGGATTGCTGCATGCTCCTTGCAAAGAGAGGCTCTGACACCTCCACGCCACGGCAAGGGGGGGACAAGGCACCTTTTGCAGGTTGACTTGACAAACTGTGTTCATCATTTAAATGATCAGCTCACTTAGTCCAATTCTAATACAAACCCAGGCAAGACAAAGTGCCATCAGCCTCCTGGTCGTGGCATGCTGCAGCTGGTTGGCTTTGCTTAGTGTTCTCAGCCCCCAGGGCACACAGGGGACCGGCTCACTTGCCCAGACCTCAGCACCTCCTCCTGTTCAGGAGATCAGCCTGCAGGTAGCTGTCAGCAAAGGCAGGTCAGGCAGTGCTGACAAACCTGTCCCACCAGAGCCACAGCCTGTTGCAGCCTGCTCGAAACACTCAGAGCAGTGTTTGCCATCTCCACCCCACGCTAGAACAGCGAGTTTTTCACCACAGCTGGGACGTGCCTGGCCTCTCTGAGCTGTGGAGCACACTCTCTGCTCTTAGGATGTCCCCAAACACTCAAACGCAATGAATTTCTCCCTGCCTGCTTATACTTTTCTTTACATCCCTGCTTAGTTCCAGGTGCTATGAAGAATTGTGTTTTCCTGCCCTCCACCAAAGGGCTCCATTGTCTCCTGAAACTGGCAGGCAGGGCCATGGCAGCTCTCCATCCGCGCAGCCGTGGGGCCAGTTGAACAGCTCAAGGGAAGAAGACCCCACATCCCAGTGGGCTGCTCCCTGCCTCCTGTGCACAGATGTGGAAACTTTGCATTTTCTGCCACTTGAGGTAGTGACAATATATGAGATTCCAGTCTTTTTTCACTAAAATGCAGAGAGTAATGAGAGAGCCAGTTTTAGGAATACAGAGGTTTGCAGGCAGATGTTTGGACTGGACAATACTTTCTGTGCTTTTATCCATTACATGCTGCTGGTATTGGATGTAGATGGTGTTACATAAGTAGATAAAAATCTGGAAAGACTGGTATGGAATGGGGCAAAGCCAGATGAAATGCTGTCCTTCAGAGCAGGTTTTTTTTCAGAAAGCAGGAATGTGTTCCTAAGGGACAGGGTGGCAAAGTGGACTGCACCACCATTCCCAACAAAACTGGATTGTGGAGAGACATGGAGTGAAGAGGTTTGGGCTAGATGTGTTTAGGCAGTGGAATAAAAGCTCAGCCAACAGAGAACTGGAAAAACTGCTGGAACTTCAGATCTTGTGTGCTGTGATTTTCTGAGCTTTACAAAGGACTAGTGGATCATCTGGCACAACCCAACTGCCACCTTGTTCTCTGTGGCATCCCTTATAGCATGGGAGATAGTTCAGGCTTAACTACTTGAACCATCAGATACAAAAGGCAAAAGAAGAAGTGGCCAAGGGCCATCCAAATGTCTGAAACCTTTGCAAAGAGGAAATGGCTTGGAGTTGATAGTAACGAATGGTTCATGGACTATAGCTCAGTGATTACACTGTGCAAATGTTTGGGGAGGAGAGGGTATTAAAAAATAGGTGTCTGCTATAAAAGGTTAGCAAATTTTGAAAGTGCAACCGTGCCCTCTTTTGTGCTTTAGGCAAATCTGGCCTCACATGCGAAGAGAAGGCATTAGCAGTCAAAACTCTTGTCTTTCTTGACACATGAATAAGGGAGTTTGTGTGCAGGATGGAGTCATACGTGGTATTATGTCCGACTAAATGCAAGGTCAAAGCAGATTCTAAATGGTATTGACTTTTAAAAGAGCTTGTCACAAGGCAGACACGAATTCTGCATAATCTCTGCAGTTTTATGTAAGTGAGGAAGCAGCAAGGTACAATGACAGCACTGAAAAAGAATGTGGTGGTTGAAGCCATAAACCAGGTGTAACTTCTGGCAGTCTTTCCATAACCCTACTTAGGCTGGGAAGAAGGAAAAGCCTGCTTTCAGTTGAAAAAGTCGTAAAGATTTGTGCTACGGGTGCTGTAATAGTGTGTTGATGGTGGTCATAAATACAGTTGGGTAAGAAGAGATTGCAGGGCGTAGCAGTTTGCCCAGTGGGTCTGGCCACCTGTGACTCTGACCTCCAGCTGTATCCAGCCACTCTGGGTTTCTCCAGGGAGAATGTGTTTTCCCCTCCCCATGCTGCCATGAACTGTTTCCATGGTTCATCATGGACAAGAGGAAGAGAATACCTTAAGCGCTAGAGCATGAGATTTCATTACCCTTAGTGGTTTTAGTCTTTATAGCTACAAATGTTATTAAACATCATAAAATTGTCCAGTTCTTTTAAGTTCAGTTACAGTACTTTTCCCAATTTGTGCATATATGAAAAAAGAAGACAGCAAAGCTTGTTTATGAAAAAATGAGAACGTAAGATTCATCTTGAATTCTTAAAAGCAGTTTGGAAACGTGGAATAAAATCAGCAATAATATTCTGCCCACAAAGCTGCCTTCAGGAGGGATCTGTATCAGACCAAATAGTGGTGGCTAATGTTTTCTTCTCTCAATCATTTTTAAAGGTCACTTCATGATCAAAATCTACTTGCTAATTTAATTTCTATTCTCCGTGTAAGTGGAAGATGATGCTGTTATTCTGTTTGCAGGTGGTTTGATAGGGAGAATTAACCTTTTTGCCAGTGTGTCAGGGTCTGGGTCCAAAGCCTGTGCGTGTGGCAGCCCAGCTTCACAGGCTGGTAGGATCCTGTTTCCCAAACCAGGACTTCTCTGGTGTTTTAATCCAAGGTTTCTCTGATCTCTTTGAAAAAAAATGTGTAGACTATTCAGTGTAATGTCTCATGGTACCAAATAAATATTGCATTTTCACTTGCTTCATTTATTTTGCTGCTTTGCTTGCTGCGTGCCTGTGTGGGAAGGTGAACTTTTGTTTGTTTGTTGTTCTGTAGAAGACCAGTGTTGCTCATGAGCCACAAATTGAGGGGAGAGCTTTCTTGCTCTCCCTGCCTTACATTACGTTAGAGATTTCCTCTGCCCAACTTTTTGCAGCATCTCCATTCTTTAGGATGGACATTTCTGTCTCAAGGTATGGATTCAGGTATGTCACTGAGCAGAGTCAGCAGAGAGGAGAAGAAATCTAGGGAGTGAAATACTTTGGAGAATCATATTAGCCTTAGGTCAAAGACTCAGCAGGCAATAGAAAACTTGGATTTTCATCTCTCGTGTGACAACAATTATGGCTTTGTTTGGGACATTCCCCTCCTACTTTGTCACGGGGAATGATTTCCTGTGTATGGACTCTGCAGAGATCTGCCTCAGGTCTACTGTGGGGTAGACATAGTGAAAATCCCAATAGCTGACTGTTTGCCAGAGAGCCTTGTCTGCAGTGTGCAAGCCTTGGGAGCAGGCAGCTCGGATTGCATGGGTCTGTGGTTTTCAGGCCATTTCTGTTTCGTGGAGAAACCCCTAAGGTCTTCCTCCAGCTGCTGAGACAGGACTGGTCACGAGGAGATTGGGCGCCGTCTGGAGAAGACTAGGACTGTGTTGGTTTTCACAGATAGGATGGGGACCTACTTTGTCTTCCCTCAGGCAGGTCATGTGTCTGAAAACCCCTGTCTGGACGGAAGGATGACGTTTTCCCAAGGAGTCTGAGGCCCCCGTGATCATCTCAGACATCAGAGACTCATTGTGTAGGGTGTCTGTCTCCTCCTGGCATTTTGTGTTGGTTGTCAGCTCCATAAAGTGAGCAGCTGAGATTCAGCCAATTCCACTTCTGTCCTTGGCAAGCGTGTCCTCTTGCGTCCCAGGTAAGCTTGTGGTTGGGGCCCTCATCAGCTCTGAAGATCATGCCTGTATCTTCAGGGCCTCTGTGGAGCATGCCCTGCTGCAGGGTTTGCTGTTGACACTCTGAAAAGGGACACGTGATCTTGTTCACTTTGTGTGTGAGGTGTGCTTAAGACAGGACTCCCAGTAGTTATTTCACCTTAGACACACACTCACTCTTAACTTCCCTCTAGTCCCAACACCAGTGGTCTGTGCACGGAGTAGTGACCTGGGGAAATAAAAGATTTACAGTATCCTTATCTTCAAGAAGATACCTGACTTTTATATCCTCTAGGAAAGACTTAACAGGAGCCTCTGCTTAGCTGGAAGTTTTCTTCCCTGTTAGTGGTTGCAGCTGGGAGAGCTGTGCCTCATCTCTTGCTTGTAATTACATCAGTAGAGTATCTTGGGAGAAGGTTAAATAGTCTTTTGTATATCAAATAAAGCCAGCGAACTTCACTGAAATCATTTAATGAAAACAATTCTGATTATCTGGATGTGCTGCCATGTGATATTTTAAAAGAACGTCTTAAAGGGAAATGTGGAATTGTTTAAGGCCTCTAAAGACAAGAGTGCAGAGGCTGTGCAGCAAATGCCTTTATAATCTAGGATCTGAAGTAGGCTTTGAATCCAATTTTTTTTTCCACTGTTGTAAAACATGAGAGATTTTGATACGGTGACTCAGGTTTGGTTCAGAACTTTCTTATTAACCGTTCTTCATGCACATCAAATTTTAGAGACTGAGCTAAAGGGCTCTGCGCATCAAGGATGGAACTGACTCAAGGACGGAGCTATTAAGGTGTGTAATAATCAAGAGAGGAGAATTAATTGTCTTTAATTTGGCATAAATCCCAGGGACCATAACTTTGGTTATTAGGAATTCAAGGCCTATTTCCAATTAGTTATACTCAAGGATGCTCACGTTTCCATCTTTGGGAGTCTAATCCGTGAGCACGTTGGTGCAGCAGTCATTGCCGTGCTAGGAAAGGGCAGCGCTGCCTGACCTCTCCGTGTGTGGTCACTGCCAGCCAGCGTTTGCCTGGTGATAAATCAAAGCAGGGCATCACTTTATTGTTTCTGACACCTTGCAGTGAGCAGCTCCGCATCTCGGCCGCTTGGGCAGTCTGTGCAGAGCAAATCACCTGGGCCATGCTGTGCTGCAGCAGGTCAGAGAGGCTTTTACAGGCTTTTTAGTCCTTGAGTTTCCTTCTCAGACATCTGCTCCAGAAAAGCCAGAGTGTCTTCCCTTTAGCTGTATGAAATGTAAATAGAGCAATTGTTATCTATACCGGAAAATCTGGTTTAACTTGAGCTGGGTTAAAGAAAGTGGCGGCAGCGGTTTCCTGAGTTGGCAGCGGCAGAGAAAGCGCAGACTGTGACCGGTGGCTCAAGGTGCAACATCCCAGCGCTGACAACGTGGGAAAATATGCGGGACTGCTCGACTGTGGCCAGCCAGCCACCCCTGCAGGTGGAGGTGCCACAACCCACGGCACGGTTGGCTAATTAATGCATACTGGGAAACAGAAAACATGGTAACATCACCCCTGTTGTAAAGCTCTCAGCGCAAACATCTGTGGGGTTTAGGGAAAGGTGGGCCTTGAGCGTCACAGAATCATAGAATGGTCTGGGTTGGAAGGATCTTAAACATTATCCAGTTCCAACCTCCCTGCCATGGGCAGGGACACCTCCCACTGGATCAGGTTGCTCAAAGCCTCATCCAGTCTGGCCTTGAACACCTCCAGGGATGGGGCAGCAACGACATCTCTGGGCAACCTGTGCCAGTGCCTTACCACCCTCACAGTAAAAAATGTCTTCCTAATTTCTCATTAAATCTTCCCTCTTTCAGCTTAAAACCATTCCCCCTCGTCCTGTCCCTGCACTCCCTAGTAAAGAGTCCCTCCCCAGCTTTCTTGTAGTCACTTCAGGTACTGGAAGACGGCTCTGAGGTCTCCCCAGAGTCTTCTGTTCTCCAGGCTGAACAACCCCAACTCTCTCAGCCTGGAGTAATAATCTCTTCTTCAAGCCTGACTGTATCTATCTTGCGTTGGAACACCAAAACCAAGCTGTAGCCATGTGTATTTGTGAAGAACAGAAGGAAAGATGGTTCAGAGCACAGAAAACAAACCAATTCATGCATTTGGATCCCCTGTAATCACTTTCTGAGACCTGCAGCCTCACGGTGCTTTGGCTGCTGTCTGGTAAGAGCTGCCTACCAGTCAGTCATGAATGAAACCAGATTCACACAGGGCAAGAGCATGACATCGCCCCATAGCTGTTCTCAATTCTGTTTATCCTGAGCTTTGACTTCATTGCATGAGAAGGTCCTGGAAAGTCCACAGT
Source organism: Dromococcyx pavoninus (assembly GCA_033558185.1). Taxonomy (NCBI): domain Eukaryota; kingdom Metazoa; phylum Chordata; class Aves; order Cuculiformes; family Neomorphidae; genus Dromococcyx; species Dromococcyx pavoninus. The sequence continues at coordinate 129,337 of JAUMJL010000399.1, read as the reverse complement.
GGCTACATTTCCCCTCCCTACCACCCCCCACCCCACCCCTTCATCGCTTTCTGTGTTTTCCCATTTGAAAAAGAAATAAGGAAACCTCAACAGCTATTATGAGGGAGTGCTCCTCCTGACCACGAGTGTGTGGAGCTAGTGCAGGGATCTTCCTAAAGCAACCTGGAATTACACTGCCGTGGAAAAATAGCAGACTGTCTTTTAAATTTCAAGGCCAACTATTCTCCATTTTCAAGAGGGGGGAAATACTTTCAAAGCTTTCCTTCACTGAATTTTCCAGCGTAGTGAAGCTGAAGCTTGCCAAATCGTGGTGTCTGTTTGGCTTTCTTGGTCTGTATCCAGTTCTGGGGGAAAAGGTAGGGATCGTATTTAAGGAAAACACAACCTGCCATCTGGGAAGGAGGAGTACCACGCCACTGAGCTCTGCAGCCCTCCTTGTGTACCAAGGAAGAGGGTGTGGAAGCCCACAATTTCTACAGTGGTCATTTGATAAAATGAACTTTTGACTAACAGCAAGTATGTCCAATTTTCATAGAATCATAGAATGACCTGAGTTGGAAGGGACCCACCAAGAATCATGGGGTCCAACTCCCATCCCTGCACTGGACAACCCCAACTTTCACACCGTGTGTCATTTTCCTTGAACAGCAAAGGGATTTCAGCTGATCTCCTGCGTTTGGTTTATATTGAGTGCCACAGGAGCCAAGAGTTGCCATTTTTTTAATCCACTTGGCCTTGATGTGGTTTCACTGCCAGCTTTCCATTTATCTGTTATGTGCTCTTTAATTCATGAGGGCCTGCACTGGGGATTTGTTTAAAGCCTTGGCTGAAATTGTCAGCCACTCCTTTTATTGCAGATCGTTCTGAAAAGATGGGTGTTGTGGCAAAGCAGTAAATAGGATATTGAGCTTCTGCAACACTTGTTATCTGTAAAAAGAAGAGTATGTCCTCTGTTAAACTCCGATCAATTACGTCATCCCAGCATTAAAAACCCTCACTTGTCTGGCAACAATGTCTTGTTTATGTTTGCATATAGAAATTGGCTTGCTGTGGGTCTTTCTGGGGACCTTCCTACTTCATATGGTTTCTGAAAGAGTCTTAGGGTAACCAGAGTCTCCATCTAAAGTGATGTTGGAGCCTGTGCAACTAATGGGTCTTCTAGAAAGCCATGGCTTAATATAAGACCTAAAACTCATAGTGAGAGAATATTTCTGGCCCTGGCTCTGGTTAAATCTTGCTGTGCTTTTCCCATTTATAAAACATCACTTTACCACCAAGTAAATGAAGTTTAGTTACCTGGTATCTTGAGATGTTTTCTGTGATAGAGTATTTAAAAACTTCTGAATGGAAAGCAGAGATTCGCTGTATCACTGATCTGTCTGGAGTTCGGATTAAATTAAAGCTCTTCTTGCAGTTCTCGGGTGACTTCCATGCCTGCAGACCTGCTCTGCCTGAGCTGACTGCAATAGAAGAAGGGCATTGAAACCTCACATTTATCATTTCATTTGAAGATAGAATTTCTCTGAGAAAAGCTACATCACATTTTCACAGAGTCACAGAGGTACCTGATGTCAATATCTGAATGTTTTGTTAAAGGTTATTTTCTTTTTTAATACTATAAAGAAATAATACCTTGAGCTATCTGCTTTGCTGTTTTGGACATTTACTGGGACTGATTCTGTATACTAGTTTTGCTAACTTATTATAAATATTTTGATGTAATTTCTGAGCATTTCCTCAAAACAATTAAGGAAATGGCAGACAGAGCCACATATATGAAAATTTTTTGAGAGCAGTGGGAAAGGATGATACTGGAGAAAAGGCATATGGTGAAGAAAGAGGCGGTATGGGGAGGTGGAGAGCAGAGCAAGCTGTTGAGCACCAGGACTGATGCTTTTCAGCTTATTTGCTACAGAAGAGCCTTGCTTTTGCAAGAACTGTGTTTGTCCTCCTTTCCCACACCCACACACCTTGATTGCTAGCTTTGGGATTAAAACTCTCACAGCATCACAGAACAAATCCATTCCAGAGCTTGGTAATTTTGGAGGTTGCCTTCAAGTTTCAGTTTAGTCTTTGAGATCAGAGAGCAAAGAGGTGTTTCAGGAGTGTGTTCTGCCAGGGTGGGATTCTTTGTTTTCCTTTTGAAGCACTGGCAGTTCATGCGTTCATGAACTGGAGCCTAATTGTGTTTTCTGTAATGACGCTCTAGCTCCTCCCCAGTACAATCTTAGATTTCAATTTCCAAGCTAATGTTCCCAGAATATTTTAAAGGTTCTCAAGAGTTTTTGTTTGCAGGTTTTGGGGAGAGTTACAGACAGACAATAGGCAGTTATCTTTCCCAAATAATATCACAGTGATTGTCCTTAAAAAGTGAACAGTCATTGCTCTTCCATGTTGTCTGAATACCTCTGTTTTCCAGTAGCTTAGATGCAAGGAAAGGCAGTGCTTTTTCTTTCCCATGTTGGAACAGTTGTTAGAAAAGAAGTCTTTTTCAGCAGGATATTTTATGAAAACATAAAACTTTTTCCCATTCCTAATCTTAAAGTTTTTGCTTGAGAGTTGCTGGTCACTGCTGATTTGACAGGCTGTGATGTGCCCTCGCAGGAGGAGAAGCCCCTGGACTGGCAGTGATGCAGACAGGCTGCAGGAGCTAAACAGAAATCAGCTTTTAGCATGATCTAGGCCTTTCAGTAGGTGTTTTAAGTGACCAAAAATTTTGCATTCTGGCCTGTGAAGTGGAAATGAACAGATTTAGTATTCCAGCTGAGTGGCAGCAGGAATGGTTCACTTTAATCTGAAACTCGATGTTAGAAAGCGTGGGAGAGCTCTGCTGTCAGATTAACCCAGTCCTCATGCATTTTTTCCTGCACTGAAGTGCAACCTAACGTACATGGATCAAAAGTCAAATGCTCCATTAATTTAACCACATGTTGTATTTAATGGCATATGGAAATGCATTATTGACTGCACATCTTAAAAATGAAAATCTTTATGCTAATAGCATCTCACATCAGTGCAGGTGAAGTAGTATGGAAAATGCAGAGGATTAGTAAATGACTTAAAATACAAGAGCTATTTCCATGCTTTTCTCTGAAAAGATTGAAGTTTGGGGTATGTTTTAGTGGGAGTGTGTTTATGTATTCTGTCACGAGGAAACATGCAGTGGCAATGGTTATGTTGAGTTTCTCAGTATAATATGTTAAAAAGAAACAATGGTTTGAAAACAGATCTGCAGGCAGTTGTATTCAACAGTTGGTACCAACAAATGGCACAGTCCTGCCTGAAGGCACAGCATGGTCTTTTACTGTTCCTTTACTATGAAGTCTTAATAGCTGGCTGCAAAACCTTTCTGAATTCATTGTGTTTAAAGAACTTTTGTGAGTTTTTCAGTGCATGCTTCCGGCTGATAAGGTTTTTTTAGAAATAATAGTTGCTGAAACTGTTAATCTGCCTACTTGTTGACTGTTGGATATGACCCACAAAACTCTATTTTTGCCTACTTGAAATGATGCAATTTTGGAGGAGGAAATAAAAAAAGATTTATTTTTTTTTCTTTCCAAACAAGGGTTAAAAAGGGACGTTTGCTCAGGCAGGGAATCTTGCAGATATGATCTGGTTTACTTGTGTGTAAGCTCTTCCTCACCCACATTCTTCACATTTTTAGCTGTAGTTTCTGCTTTGTTATACTCTGAAATCTTAAATAAATGGCTTTCAGTGGCCGTACAGCCTAAGCCCTTTTTAGTACTTCATTAACATGAGTGACTTGTTACTCTGGTCTCTCAGGAAAATGCATGTTTTGACATGTCTTTGGCTTTTAGTTGTCTGTGGCCGTTGCTTTTACATTCCTGGCAGAATAATGGGCTTGAATTTAGAGCTGGAGGTCTAGGATGGTCCCCATCTCCTGAGTAGCTTTGGGTCAGACTTCCCCACCACTCTACAAGGCTGTGTCATCAGCTTGGAGTGGCTCTGTCCTATGGCACAGGGCTTGTTTAGCCTGAGCAGATAAGCTTCTGCTATGATCTTCCTTCTCAAGCTTTTTAGATATGTTTTGTCCAAGTCTCGGAAGAAACTTGGGTTTAGGACCAAGACTGCAGATGTGATTGTCATCGTGAGGAAGCCAGAATGGAAAGCAAGAAGAGGTAGCTGGCATGAGTGAAGAATGATGTGGTAGTAGGAATTTCATAAATGCCACCTCAGACTGTGGTGATCTGATCTGATGAAGGTCAAATAGTTATTTTCTTCCAGGATGGGTTGAGGTCTCCCAGCTGACGGCAGACTGCACAGCTAACACATACCGAGCAGAAGCAGTTATTGCTTAGGAAAATTCCTAAACTGAGAACTGGAACAGTGGGTGGTAGGTGCAAACCTTTAATTTGCCCAAGTTTGTGACTGAATAGTTTTGGTCTGCTCTGAGTCAGCCTCAGCAGCTGTTGACCATCTTTGCATTGCCCTCCGTCACGCACAGCTCTCAAGCTGTTATCTGTGAAGGAGAGGAATTGCCTGTTCACCACTAAAGCTGTGGACAGACTCAGTCATCTCAACAGGCCTTGCAGCATTTATGAAGACCCTGGATCAGAGGAGAGCAAGGCCATGGCAATGGAAGTGCATTTTCTCCCCAGAGGGACCTTTCTCATATCTTCCCTTAGGCTGTGCTTAGAGGACAGCCGTGGGGTGACACCTGTTGCCTCCATCAGTGCCTCCAGAGCTGAGGCTCTTTCCTCTGTCCCAGTCTGAATCTAGACTGGATTAGCTACCCCGTGAGAAGCTCAGAGGTAGCTATGGCTGATGTGTCCTGGAGGGATTTGTTATTGGCATGCTGTGGTGCTTCTCAAAGGGAAGGAGAACGTATTTCCTAAAGGAGGGCTGACCCACCTTTTGTACTGGTGAGTTCCCTGGAGGAAGTCAGGAGGCATTATAAATCCTGAGTTAAGGTTGTTTGGATTATAACAGCATCCCTAAGGGCTGGGAGAAACAATTTGTTTCATCCTATTAGGATTCAGTACCCCTTCAGGAACAGGTTGCCCAGGGTATCTGTGGATGCCCCATCCCTGGAGATGTTCAAGGCCAGGTTGGATGCAGCTTTGAGTCCAGTGGGAGGTGTCTCTGCCCATGGCAGGGGAGTTGGAAATGGACAGGCTTTAAGGTCCCTTCCAACCCAGACCATTCTATGAGAAGCAAAGTTGTGCCCTGTATGGGAGGGAGCGCTGGGTGCTCTCCCTGGGGAGGTGACATGTTGCTGCAGCGACCGTGAGCACACGTAGGACCACGGTGAGAAGCATCGCTGGGACCTTGGCAGGAGCACGGGTTGAATCCGCATTGGAGCCAACTGGAAGGTGTTGCCGTGTCTTGCTCTTAGGAGCACCTGCCTCTCTACCAAGCCATGCAGCTCCCCTCTGAGATAAACAGGTTCTTGGGAATGGTCAGCTGTGCTACCACAAAGGTATGGGTGGCTTGTAAATGAAGATAATTGCTGTCCACCCAGGAAGGGACAGTGTTAACAGCACCCGTTGGGCACCTGAAGGGTAGCACTGTCTCCATTGGCTGTTTTATGGACTCATAACCTCTAGAATGAAGACGTCCTGTGAGCTCCCACACTGTGAGCCCCAGGGCAGGAATCTGCCTGATAATTTACCCTTTTCTGCCATGTCTAGTCTCGTATTTTCTTGAATTTTCCTTACAGTACTTTCTTTGTTTTGGACTGACTCAGATTATTTCTTTTGTGAACTGTTTTGCTGCTGCTGCTGTGATCTTTCTAAAAGACAGCAAATACTTTGTTTACTGTAAGCTCTTGTGCAGTAATTCATGTGGTTACACCGTGACACAGAGAAGTCCTTCTGGAGCTCATTTCCACACCCACCCATTCATCTGCGCCCTTCTCCCCATTTTCAGCAGGCGGCTTCAGTGTGTCACGTTGGCGTGATGTCATACAGAACCAGCAGATTTGTCATTAACAGCCTTGTCATCAATAGATGACTGTTTGTATTTTTTTTTGCCTGCCTGAATCTGTTTTATGCTTACTAACCCAGTAATTAAGACTTTGCTGCCTTTTGAAACAGGCTGGTTTCACTGCCCCACCTTTTCCTTAGGCAATTCCGAGGCGGTGCCAATGTCGATGGGGGCATTCATTAGCCTGCGTGAGACTTGGCTCTGGCAGCGAGCACGCACAAATGCTCTCTTCCTCCTGCTGCTCCCCACGTGGGCAGCAGCCTGACACCAGGCAGCCTTTGGAGCCCATGAATTTGGATAATATTTTTGATGCGCTTCTTAGGGGGATTTTTTAAGAAGGAGGATGCAGGGAGAGAGCATCGCCTCAAAATGGCTGATGAAATGCTCTTTGTGCTGCTTCGGTTGAACCTGAACAGAGCGGTGTCAGGGCTTTCTTATCATGTAAAATGATGCCGTTCTTCTGGGCCTCTGGACTGCTCGACTGCTTTTGATTGTCTTGCGGTAATTGAATAGCCGCGCTGTGTAACCTGTGCTGAAGGAATTAGGGCTGTTTATTCAGCAAACAGATGTCCTGGATTGTGGTGTGCTTACGATCTTCCTGGCTTGCATCTTTCATTAGTTAATATTGCCGACTACTCAGGCTGTCGTCCTTGTGCTGCTAATTTTGCATTTGCTGATGCATTTCAGTGTCTCAAAGGGAGATTTGGGAGCTTGTAGAATTTGTGAAGTAATTCCGTTGATCCATCAAATCCCAGGCTGTCGGGAGACAAGGGTTACCTCTGCAACATGTTGTGTTCTGTTGGATCTAACCGCCACCTCTTACCGGGATCGGTTCAGCCCCAGTGACTGGAACTGGGTGAGATCGCAGCCTGCCTCGCCGAGTGGGTAGGGAACATGTGAAATAGCTTTTTATACACGTGTCCTGCTCCTGTGCAGTGCTGACCGCCGTCAAACGCATTTATCAGAGAGATCTCTGCCCTCAGTCCATTTCCTGGCTTGTCCCTAGCACCACATGCTCCTGAGTGGCTTCAGATAGCTGGCAGAATTGAAAACAAAGCTGCTCTGTGTTTTAATCATCCCTACCGAGCTCCTGAAATTGATGTTGGACTGGAAGTTCCTCAGCTGAGGAAGGCTGGCAGGAGCCGGTGGCCCAGATAAGCTGTTTCCAGCCCTGTGTGGGGATAAAGCCCAATATCTCACTTGAAATGAGTTGAGAACACCCCTTCCAGTGGGGCAGGAGGGTTGATAGATTGTGAGATTTAACCTCACAGCTACAGCTATTACATACAGTAAAGCTACTTTTTGGTATTTCCAAATTATATTGAGCATAATTTTTCCTCTCCCTCAGCAGTCTGAACAATTGGACTCGTGATACTGAGCAGGCCTGGCTTTTATAGGAAGAGGAATATGACAAATAACTCCCATAAACGTGTTTACGGTTGGCACTATCATTTCTAAGATACCGTTTCCTACGTCATCACAGAGGGAATTCACAGTGGGAGGGGAAGTTTCTACAGGTGCCAAGTCACAAAAAGATCCCCAAACACAGTTGTGTGGCTGCAAGACCAGCGAGTGCTAGTAGGCACCTGATATCCAATCTCTCCAGCTTTGCTGTTCTGTGAGAGATTACAAGTTTCGAGCAAAATCCTGGGGGTAATCCTGCAGGATTCAGCCATCAGCAGCTGTGCTCACCACCAACTCCTCCGCAGGCCTTTTTTGTAGGCAGCTGTCATCCACATAGCGTTCCATGCTGGGGCTGATCGTTGCTTCTTGTAAGACGTAAATTGCAATTGCCTCAGTGTCCTTTATCATCACTTGATATTTGGACCAATGCAGAAAATAAGAACGCCCAAGAGGTTCGTGTCTCACGGCAGCATCCTCAAGAAAAGTGGTTTTCTGGGGAGCTGGTGAACGAGCCACATAATTGCAGCTGCTCTAAAGGAGGTATCGGCTCCAGTTTAGGGCTGTGGGGAAGGTTTCTTACCTTAGCTTTTCCTTTAAAGATGGGAAATTTGCGGCACAAAAGAGCTGTAAGAGAAGGAGGGTTAGATTTCTGTCACCTTGGAAAGGAGATTAGCAGAGGGAGCTGTCAAGTGAGCATGAGATATCCTCTGCACATGCTGTCATGCTAGATGCCAGAGGGACATTCCTGGCTCCTTGGTGACTGCTGCTAGCAAGACCTCAGCCCGGTCATGGATTTTCCAAGTTTCAGGTTGTAACTGCAAAACCCACTCATTTTTTTTCTTTCTTGCTGTTTCCCTCTCCTTTCTTTCTGCTTTCCCCTCTGTCATTCCTGCTTCTGCTGCTGTAGCCCATGAAGGGAATTAGAGTTTACAGTGCCCTAAAATCCTACTCGTGCCTAGATTTTGCTTGCTCTAACCTAACACCTACCTCAAGTCCACCCCTTCTGAAAGTATGTGAAACCCAGAAGGAAAAGCTGGTTTAGATAGTCTGCACTTGAAAGTAGATTCATAGCCTGGTTTAATGTGTAGTAAAAACACACTGGCTATTCCTCAGTAAAACCAAGTGCTGACAAACTCATTTTCTGGAATAAGGGTATCCATGTAATGGCATGAATAGGAGGAGAGCTATTACAGACGAGCTCCGTGTGCAGACAAGTTAGCACAGCTAAAGGAGCCGAGGCATGACCGAGCCTCATAATTAGACCTAGATTAGACTTTTGCCGGAGGGGAAGGCAAGGCAAGAACAGCTCTGAACTCCTGTCGTTGCCTGTAGTGTTTGAATACAGAGACATCCCTCGCCATCCCAATGAAGTCAGTGACGCCAAGCCGGGCTGGAACGGAGCCCCATTATCTCTACAGGAGCATTGCTGACAGGGGGGGCGTGGGTTTGTGCCAGGCTGTGCCCTATGGTGTGGCCAGCCCAGGTTTTCTCCAAAGTCACTCCTCCAGGAGGGTTCAGGGGGCTCCCAGAGCCACACAGTGCGGGGGAGAGCTGAAGGAGTTGAGATCCCTCATTTCATGGTGGTGTGGGCACCTGGGGCTCTTGGACCACCTCTGGAGAAAGTGTTCATCCTCCCCTTGAGCCTGAACCCCAAATACTGTGACCTTGGTGCAGTGCAGGTCCCTTGGAGCTACCGCAGAACTAATTGCAGGTGAAGCCCAGCCTCTGGGTGTCTGGGGTGCTGTGCCATCAGAGACCAGCTGTCAGATTTCCCCTGGCATCCCGTCACACAGTGATGTGACCTGAGACTGCAGCCTCCTGGAAGCACACTGCTGCTCTTAAATGCCAGCGTTGCCTCTATGTTTGATTGACAAGGGATCAAACAAGTTCTTGCTGCCTGTGCATTTTTGTAGGTGCAGGCAAGCACTGCTTGCTTGAGTTTTGGTGGCAGTGTGACCATAACAGATAGGCAGGTTTCAGTCTCCGGGCACGCATAGGAACTGGGAGGTACTGGTACCAGTGCTAGCCCAGGGAACCTGCTGTCACTGCCTGCATGGGATGCACAACCTCTCTACTGCTGTGATTTGCCGCTATAGTTTTGGGGCTTGTGTGAAGTTAAGAGGGAAAAGACTGTGTGTGATGTGCTACATGAGCCTTGCGTGCCTGCCTGCATCCATCTGAGCGTGGAATCTTTGGGCTCAAGGTCATCACACGGTGGTCACCTGTGCCCTCTCTCCAGGTGCTGAGTGCCCAGCATTCTCATCTTGGCTCTGTAATGGCTTGGGCTTGCAGAGAGTGCGTGGGGTGTGAGCAGCGCTGTACTTCTCTTCGGAGTCCAGAAAAACCTTGATCTAAGATTTCTGGTACAGCAGAGGTGGTTTTGCTGCCAGGTCTTTGTCATCGGCATCTCTCTGTTGTACCCAGTGAAGTCAAGGTTAGATCATATAATTTCTGCTGGTCTGTGGCTCATCACAAACTGCTAATTTTGATTGAACAGTCACCTTCGCTGCAGCAGGCTGGTCCATGGATCAGACACTGTGAAGGGTTTTCTTATCTCTCCTGTTTCTGTGAGCAAAGGATCATGGCAGAGGGGAAGAGATTTCTTGCGCAAATGCCTGTTCCAGACCTGCCTTTAGCTGTGTGCTAAGCCTCCACCCAGACTTTGAACTGGATGATGCTTAGCCCAGTGCATTCTTTGTAAAATCTTGAACAAACCAGAGGGGATTGTCCATGGTAATCATGGTGATTAGATTAGATCACTGCAGGGTTTCAGCCTCCCCAGAGTAAACATCTGCTTTCAATACTGTAAATAGCAAGGTGCAGCACTTTAGGCAAACTGGGCCTCAATCCAAGGCAATGTCATTGTTTACTGCTTTTCCTATGTATCTTCCTTTGCTTTTCAATCTATACCATGCTGTAGTTCTGTGTGTACTCTTCTTTTGTTTCTTTTCAGCCATGTAGGAGTATGCGTTGTGGTTGCTCAGTATTGAGTGTTTCTGTTGCTTGTTATTGAATGCTAGCGCTGGTGTCATTCCAGTTAAGCTCTATGTATCTTTTGTCTTTGAAAATCAATGGAGAGCAAATTAAAAAAGAACTAGTTTTCCTGGTACCTTTCATTTTCACAACAACAAAAAAAAATTCCATTTATGTTTGCCCGTGATGAGAGAGGTTTCTAGGGAGGCTGGTCTGGGAAACAAAAGTATGGTCTGTGCTTTTAATAAGCATCAGGAACTGTGTTTTTCCTTTAGAAAACCTTGATGCTTCATAGCCACTCTCATCTAAACAGAATAAACAGAAAAACAATATTCCAGGGCATTGTTTTGTTTACAGCAGATGTTGCCTTGTGCTAGAGTCTTGATTTGCAAACAAGTCAAGGGTCTTGGGAATTCTCCTGAGATCTTAGGGAGAAATATGTAAGATTTTAAGAAGAAATTTTTTACTGTGAGGGTGGTGAGGCACTGGCACAGGTTGCCCAGAGAAGTCATGGATGCCTCCTCCCTGAAGGTGTTCAAGGCCAGTTGGATAGGACCTTGAGCAGCCTGATCCAGTGGGAGGTGTCCCTGCCCATGGCAGCGGGGGTGGAATTGGGTGATCTTTAATGTCCCTTCCAACTCAAACCGTTCTATGATTCTGTGATCTGCCAGCATGGGCCATGTGTGCTGCAGGTGTGGCAGGACAGGTAGAAGGAAAAACCTGAGGTGGCCTCTGGCTGGTACCTTCCTGTCAGGAATGAGGGATACGGTTCAAGATGTGTGACGATAACAGGAAAAATTAGATTGCAGCAAGTTCAGACTCCTCTGGGACTTGTGAAGATGCTGAGGTCTTGTTTGTTTAAACCCTGCAGTGAGCTCGAAGCCTTGTAGAATTGCATTTGCCAAAGAGGAAGATTTGCTTAAGTTTCCTTAAAAACAGGGCAAAAAAGAAATGTACTGAAAATAATTGAGTTTCTGGCACTTTAAAAGCTTTTTAATGTTCTTCAAGTTCTTTTTTCTTCTGCGAAAGTATGTCCTTTTGATTGCAGTTCAGGCTTAGCAGAGTACAGTACAGTACATCTTGCCACAGAATGAGTAAATGAGCTCAGTTCTGCAGCTGCTGTTGAATGACGATGTTGGAGTGTGCCTTGGCTTATCAGTGAAGGCTGCCTAATGTATTCCACCCAGCATACCTGAGCGTGCTCTGCAGCAGAAAGCCCAATTAACTATTTTCATACCTTCTCTATTGATGGTTTTAGCAGTTCCAGGGGTGCTTCATTGTATAGTATTCCAGTAAGACATGCCAGAGCGTGCACTGGCCGTTCCTCGCACACCTCTGTCACTCTCTGCAGCCCAGAAAATGCGCCAGGAGCTTGCCATGGCACAGTCTGGCTCATGAGCAGAGTGTGGCTCATTACCTTCACATTCATTAGTTTCTAAAAGCTTTCTGAATCAGATTTGGGGGCATGAGGAAGAGATTTACAGTCTATCCTATCAGTGTGACAGAATGTTCCTAGTCAAAAGAAGAGAAAATGGGCCTCTCTGGACTACTCTAAGGGGTTTTATTGTTTACGTGTTGTTTTTTAGGATGCCTCAAACTATTTGGCTTTGTGTTTGTCTGTTATCTTCAACTCAGTCCTCCCACAAAAAGGCAAATACCTGCTTTTACTGAATTATTAACAGCAATAGATGGAGCTTACGTATCAATGAAAATTATGGACGTTTCCCAAGGCAATTGATTTAAATGGAGTTAAATTTAGTGGAAGCTTCTATTGGTGTAATGAATGCTCATTATAGAGCCTAATGTGTTTTAAGGGCTTGAAAAACCTTCTCAGTAGGGAAGTCAGGCTGCTGTTCTCCAGCAGAGGCGCAGATGCTGTACCAGGGCACTGCTGTCACTGTAACCATATCCCATCGCTACGCCCAAACATTTCTCTTTAACTTTGTGTGTTTTCTCCTCTTGCAGAAGACCATCTCCCAGCCGGCTTCCCGACCATTGACATGGGCCCCCAGCTGAAGGTGGTGGAAAAGGCCCGCACAGCCACGATGCTCTGTGCTGCAAGCGGTAACCCTGACCCTGAAATCTCCTGGTTCAAGGACTTCCTTCCTGTGGACACCGCAACTAGCAATGGGCGAATCAAGCAGCTCCGCTCGGGTAAGGTAGCAAAGCAAGTAAGCCTTCCCTGCCCTCTCACTCCTCCTCTTCCTCACTCTTCTCTTTACTTGCTGCTGTTATTTTTGCCCTGAAATACTGAAATGAAATTCTAAACCCAAATGTCAATTTGATCTGAGCTCGTTTGTTTCTTTGGCAATATAAAACCAGTTTTTCAAGCTGATCCTCTCTGGCAGGGTATCATGGCTTGTTAAAAGGAGACATTAGAGTGGACATCCCTTTTGGAACGTCACCTGGATTCCTTCTTTGGTAGACATCTTGACATTGCCCCAAATGCTTGGTAGGCTTGGATGTTTCACTACCAACTCAGCAGGTCTCAGATCTTTTTAATAGGAGCAGAGTGCCAGTCAGGACAATGAGATACTGGTTGAGATTTTACAGTCAGTGGTCATGTACTACTTCACCCCTTACATAGACTCTGCAAGACCCTGGTCTGCTTTCTGTTGAGATCTGTATCATTCTTGTTATGTTACGCCACAAGAATAAAGAAAATCCAAGAAGCAGCAGTTCTGTGGAATTCAAAAGAAGGTGGACATGCCCTTTCTTTTTGATGTTTTTGTTTGATAAGCCAGATACAAGCTTTTGAAATGTAGACAGTTAGTTCTTGTGGGTGGCTAAGAATGCACTCATTTGAACAAGGAACTCTTGTTTTTCTGCTGCACTGTTTGGTCTCCCAGGACTTTAAGGCCCATTAGAGAATTAAAGAAAATAAAACGTTGCTTTATTCACTGATGAAGTGCAGCTCCCCAGCGTGGATTGCAGTGGCTATTTAACAATGCACAGCAGCAGCACAGAGCAGCTTTAGTCTGGGGAAAAAAAGCCCACAGGACCCTGTGCAAAGTACAGAAGGAAAGAGAGCTGGAACAACTTTGGTCTGGAAAGGTCTCACGCTTAAGTAAGAGGCAGAATTCTTTGCCTGGCCATGATGTATCTCTGGGCACTCAAAAGCCTTTTGTTACAAGTTCTGCTTCCCAGGGCAGCACCATCTTCCTTGTAGGAAGGTGAACTTCTTGACACATTTCCCTGTAGCAGGAGCCCTCTGCATAAATCTGATGATGCTTGGATGATAAGAAGTAGGATTGTACTTGGGGGAGTGGGTAATGAGACATCATCCTCATCAGAAATAGAACCCAGCCTGACACTCCTGATCCCACCTTGATGTAGCAGTGAGCGCTAATTATACTAATGCATTTATAGCTTATGAAATTTCCCAGTGACCTTTAGCTTATCTCCCCCACAACATGGTTTAATCTTGATCTGTTTGTGCTGAAAGAAAATATCACACGTTAATTATTCTGAGGAGCTTTAGGAAGCAGCAATAGGAGAGTGCACATGGATGTGTTTCACTTCATAGCTGACTAAATCAGCATCAGAAATTACCATAAATGAGCAGCAAGGCAGCTTCTGATGCACTTGCTGTATGTTCTTCAGCCTCCTTTTTGCAGGCACTTGGCTGCCTCTCTACCAGCTGCTTCACAAGTTTAGTGAGATAGAAAGTTTGAAAACAAACTAGTAAACCCTATCACTGTGTCCAAGTTTTGCTGCCTATTTGCTGTTCTTGAGCAACATCTCAATTGAATATTTCACCTGGGATTCAAACTCGGGAGCTGGCGGTTTGCTGAAGACACAGTAATTACCAAGGGAGGTGTCAAGGGAACCTTTTAGAAATCAATGAGCAGCACACATCCTCAGACTCACAAAAGAAATTGATTAGCTCTGTAATGTAGTAAGGGAGGTTTCCACAGTTCAATTCAAGAGACTTCCAAATATGAATGAAATTTTACTTTCAGACACCTGGTGATACGATGCCAAGATCCACCAGGGCTCTGCTCTACCCTGGGATGAGTGGGGAGCAAAAAGTTTACCATCTCTCATGGGCCAGAGATTCAACCCCTGCTTGCATTTGTGGCTTTTTCCTGTATTTGTAATTGATATAAAGTAGGGCCTGCACTTTGAAGTGCCTGAGTCCCACTTCCCTGACTTCAGTCACCCTGTGTAAGCAATGTGATGGGTTGGGGAGTGCCTGATCCACTCTGCAAGGTGCTGGTTGAGCTCTCCAGCACCACACCGTAGTGGGGCAGAGTTGTTTTTCAAAGAAAAGAGTATTTAAATAGGTAACTCATTATATGGGAGAGTTTAATAGTTTGCAAAGTCTCTGCTCCATTAAGATCATATCTTACAGGCAGCCCTGCATATCTGCATGAATGTCAGTTTATACTATCTCAATCTAAATATATGCTCATTTAATTTCATTTAATTAAAACCCAATAAAAGCAAGACAGATGTAATATAGTTAAAATAGCTACAGCATGATGTGAGCCCCATATTGCATATATAGAGTGTCCGACCTTCAGCAAATACATAATATATTATTATTGGGATGTACTAAATATAGGTCATAAAGGTCAAAGCAGCTTTGGAGTCTGACTTAGAGAGGAGGTTGAGGGATGATTTCATTTCTTCAGGCACCTGGTGTGGAATAAATAGCTAGAGGTAGAGCAGCAGCGTGTTTGGGAAAGGTGCTCTCCCCTGACACTCAGTTACGTGGGCTGGCAGTGCTCTGGGGGCTTCAGGCAGGTCTTTGAACTTGCACACAGTCAGAACATGTGCCCAAGGGGGCTCTGAACATCAGTTTCTAGAGGTCTGTTCCTCTTCTGCAAAGGCACTAGAGAGTTTGTGCTTTAAGATAACCGAGATGCCATCTTAGGCTTTTTTAACCCCAGAGGACTGGTTTCTTTGTCAGGAGTGAATACAGAATTTGTAAACCTGTGCTGTATCCTACGTCCCTTAGTTGCTAGGTGCTTCTCTGTGTGTATATGCATTTTTCTTATTAAACCTTCTGACAGTTAGCATGACTCATTACATTTAAAGGGCTTTTTTTTCCCCTTTTCTACCCAATACATAGCTGTTTCCTCCTGAGTAGTGCTTGGTTCTTTTTTAAGTCCAGCTGTTGGGTAGTTTTGCCAGTACGTGTTGGGCTAATTGCTCTAGAGATGAGAACACAAATAAATACAGGTTTCCATCTCCATTATCACAGATCAAGGCAAGAGCAAGGTCTCTGACTCATACTGGTTGTAGCAAAATTCTCCCTTGCTCATCTTGCTAATAATTCCCACTCTTGTGGAGAGGCTGCTTTTCTGCAAATGCAGTGTCTCGGGACAACTCCCTGTTCTCCCTCAGGGTGCAAAGCTTCAGTCATTGCCCCTCAGTCACTGACACAAGATCTGAAGCCAGCTCTTGGCTGGGAAGGCTCCCCAGCATGCTAACTCATTTAAAACCTGTTTGCCTGAACTGATTTTAAAACTGTCTGGACATTACAGTGTTGCGGGTGATGAACATATGAGCTCTGGCAGCAAGGGTCGATGCTACACCTCTAACCATGTTTTGAGATCAGTTGATAATGTGGTGGATATAGATCAGATTGTACTGATGCTTCACAGTTCTTTTGTAAAGATTCTTGGATCACAAGCTCCTGAAGACTTAAAAGCATCTCTGATGGTAGTCATGCTCTCAAAGCTCTTGAGTGCTTCCAGTGAGTTTCATAGTTGAAGAATTCCTCTTCCACCTTGCTCTTCAGAAAACTTAAGAACAAAATGTCAAATTAGAATAAATACCTATTCTGCATATTAACATACAGATATCTTTGCCAAGTAAGGAAACTCCAGAAATTCAAGGAGCATCCTCATTTTTCACGTAGTAAAGAACTTGGTCTTATGACAAGTATCATTCTCTTCTAATCACCATCAATTAACTGAGTTATGGGACTATGCTCTAGACCCTGGTGTGGCTTTCAGGCAATTAACTGCAAGTAAATTATCAGAGAAGGCTTCTCAGGTAACTTCAGTCACTCTCTGCAAAAGTGTTGGTGCCTCTAACAAAGAAAGAAGCAATGGGAGCTGGCTCAGCAGATCGTCTTGCTTGTATTTGGGCTCTCAGAGTTACCAGCGAGCGTTTTCATTTTCATCTCAATCCTGTAAGTAAAAGCACTGCTTATTTGGAGTCAAAAGGAATACCCAAGTGACACAGAACAAACTCAGAAAAAAGAGGTGGTACCTGTCTCGGTGAAATGGCAGTGATGGCCGTATCCTGCTTCACTGGTAACAACCAGCAGTCAGAAACCAGCAAAAGACATTCAGCTCATACAATCATAGAATTATTAAAGTTGGAAAAGACCTCTAAGATCATTCAGTCCAACCATCAGCCCAACACCACTGTGCCTGCTAAACCATGCCAGGCAGTGCCACATCTACACGCTTTGAACACCACCAGGGATGGTGACTCTGCTGCTTTCCTGTGCAGCCTGTTCTAATGCTGGGAGTTGTAGACAGTGATGAGGTCTCCCCTCAGTCTAAACAACCCCAGCTCCCTCAGCTGCTCCTCATAACCCTCATTCTCCAGACTCTTCACCAGCTTCATTGCCCTTCTCTGAACACACTCCAGCACCTCAGTGTCCTTATAATTGAGGCTCCAGATGGGTATTGACATGGGACACAATGTGTAAGGACCACCCAAAAGAATGAGGGTTGGGGAGTGCTGTAAAAAAGGATTAGGAAACCCACACAAGGATGGATACTTTCTCAGAAAGGACTGATTGGACGAGGCTTGAAGCAATATCATGGCTGATCAGTTGACAGCTGAAGTTTTTTGTCCTGGAAGAACTAATACTGCACATCTGGGTCTTGCTGTGGGAGGCACACAGAGCAGTGGGGGGATCCACACAGACTTCCCATTGCAATGGGTGGCAAAGAGACAAATCTTTTCTGTAGTATTTTCACTTCTGAAAATCATTTTCCCTGAAACTATGTTAGGAAGTAGCTGAAAGCACTGGTGGAGTTCTCTGGGATTCAGTGTTGCACTGTCCTGGTGCCCAGCAAGAGCTTTGGTTTCTCTGTTTTACATTGCTTTGGAGTGTTTTTTTGGTATTTTAGGTTCCTGCAGGGCAGTGGTATGTTGATAAGTCTGGGGTGAGTTTGTGTCAGCAGAGTGGAGTCCGTTCTCCAACAGTTTCTTTTCCACACTGGGAAATGCTGATGCAAATAATCCCATGGGGTTTTCCAGTGCATCATTTTAGGGTTTGTCTTGCTTTGAGCACCTGGCTGTGCGCTTCCAGTACACAGAGGATGGCAGGGCCAGCATTCATTCCTGACTGGAGTGAACGTATGGGGTGTTACTCAGTGTCTGTTATCATGAACAGGAAACAAACCCTCCTTCCTCATGAGCATTTCAAACCTTTCAAACACAAGGAACTGGGTTTGAAGTTTGATCTTCTGGTGCCCTTTGCCTAAAGCAGCGTGGTGATCACAGGACGTAAGTTGGCCTCGGTAAGCATTTGAGTGATGGTGACTCCATTACCTGATGGGCTCCTTTATGCTGGCACTCTGTGGCCTCTGTGCTGTGATTTGGTCCCTTTGAAGGACACCCTGAAAGGACAACAGCCAGAGATGCATTGTCCTAGGATGTGAAGGGCGAATGGAAACTTTTTATTCCTTCTGGATGAGGAAATCTGGGGTCCCAACTCTCCGTAATGGTGTCCTCTGAGTGAACTTTGCAAAGGTGAGAGAGTCCCAGAACAAACACTGCACTAAATACAGCAAGCATCTGAGCTGCTCCCACGAGGGTTGGCTCACATTCAGAGGCCAGAAGGATTGGGATTTAACGCAGGAAAAAAATAAGCTGGTCACACTTATGTTTTAGAGAATCTGCTTCAAGTACGCAGTCGCTCCTCAAGCTCTGTGTAGACAGTCGTATATTAGAGAAGGGGTTTAGCCTCCACAGGGAGTAGATTTAAAGATTTGCTGCAAATCTTTTCAGTTCTAGGGCAGAACAACAAACCCTGTTTCAGCCAGATGACAGAGAAGGAGGTCCTGTTTTCTGCCCCTTGGGCTTGTGCTCAAAGTCATTGCATCGTTCCCGTGGGAAGCGACACACTGCGGTGATGCTTTTCTTAACTCTGAGACTTGTGGAAGGGGACGGGGCAGGGGGAGGGGAGGACAGGAGGGTGGAGGCCCTGTGACCAAACAGAACAAAAATATCACTTGGCAAACTTTCCAAACAGGCAAAGAGAAATAACCCTATTTTCCATGGCTGTGCTATTCCATGCAAGTATCTCTGAGTATAACTGTTCTGTCAAAGGTAGCAGTTGTTACTAAGATAGATAAATAAGCAGCAGATTTATTATTGCAAGAGAAAGATTACCCACAACTTCAGTCACTGCAAAATCTTCCCTGATGCTTCAGTCAGCTGTGGATAGAAAGCATCAGAAAATATAACCAGACATAAAGTTAAAATGGGGTAATGTCATCTTGGCAGAGGAAAGTGCTAAAATGAGTTGTTTGAATTGCTGCCTCTGCTCACAGAAAGGACTCTGCCTAAAGGAAGGATAGTTAAGAAAGAAAAGGAATAAGTATAAATATTGTAATTACTTTTTAACAGGCAAGTTAAACATGCTTAAAATATACCTTCTTTGTATTTACAGAAATTCTTTTGTCTTTCTTTCCCATTGGGTGATCATTGTTGTGGATAATGGAATGAGCTGTAAATCTGAGATACACGACACTCTTGTATGCATACTGGTATTTATTAATCAATACACTGAACATGATTTGACACACTCTGTCCTGTTTAACCCTGTTTTTCTGTCTGTTTAAACTCCTCAGTTTTCTTTGGTAAGTGCTTGGTATTCAGATCCTACAAATCTGCATAAAACCAACACATACCATGGACTGCCTACAGATTCGATCTGCATGAGTCTCTCCCTTATACTAACAGCCTTCATATGTGCAAAATAAGACCAAGGGGACAAAAGTGAGGATTAAAAGGGTTCCCTGCCAATTTGCCCAGCTGGAGCGTCTGCCCTTCAATCATACTTCATTATTGATCATATGCTGAACTCAAGACACTGACCAGTGGATCCTCCACTTGCTAAACGTTGACCTCTTAAAACAAACCTTTATAATAGATCATTGCAACAGGACAAATTAACCTCCCTCCCAGAGAAGCCCTCCTTATAAGATACTCCTCATTATAGCATGTAAAATTACCTCCAGTGCCTTATAAAGAGGGTAGGGATTCCTTTCTCCAGCTAACATCCAAATTAGGCAGGAACAACAGAGGTCTGGCTAACATGGCATTTTTACATTACCAGAAACTACTTCATTTCAAAATATTTCTATATGTAAAGTTAATTCTGCATGACACTGATTTCTGTGCTGGAGGGAACCTGATGTGAGGGTTATGCGAACGCGGAGAATGGCTCAAAACTGATTTGAACTGATTTCCTTAGTTTAATTTCTTTAAGGGAGCAGATTTTGTCCCACTGGTCATCCTAACCTCGAAGCAAAATTGCACCTAGCGCCCGCAACCATGCGCTTTCCACCCCTCCTGCCCAGCACAGTCACAGCCACACAGCCCCCAGGACACCCCCTCCTTGTTCTGTAAGAGGAATGAAGGGGCACTGCACCATCTCCCCAACGTGTCCTCCATCTCTCAACTGCTTGAACAGTGGTGTGGGTGAATGCAAGTGGTGAGGCCAGCCAGCAGCACCACCCCAGCACCTTAGGTTCTTGGGGGTGGTGGCTTTCATGGCGAGATGCAGGGCTGGATGCTGCACTCCTGGGAGCGATGAGCTTTACTAACCTCCTGAGAGTGTCACTCTGACTTTTATTGCACATCAGTTTCTTTTCGTTTATTCCTGTCGCGCTAATACAAATTCTAGCTTTAAAAAAACTTTCTGCTTTTTTAGTTATAATTTTCTTCCTTTCCTCTTTGTACTAATGCTTCTCTCTAATCTTATTTGCATTCAAATTACCTCACCAGGTGGTACACCGATCAGAGGTAAGAATGCTGAAATGTGCCTCCAGTTGTCACGTCACTCCATCTCCTGTCTGCCTTGTCCCTTCTCCTCCGATGTTTCTCATCTCCAGCTTTTACTCTCAGCCCTAACTCTGCCAGCGCTCTTGCTCATCCGCACTCTCCCACTGGTGTGTTTATTTTGGTTGGGTTTTAAGCGTGATTTCTTGTAGACTCATCCATTGCGATTCTGCACTGTTGAAAGGGGGTTATTCAACGGAAAGTTTGCGAACTGGAAAATGGTCCCTGGCCTCCACAACAGGAGGGCTGTCGCCTCCTGCAGCTCCTGCAAGTCTCTGAACTTCCCGCGCAGTTTTGGCCTCTGAGGTCTTGTGTCTGGGGGTTTTAGGTGGGTTACTTTGGTGTAAGTGTAAGGAGGTAACATTTTCACAAGAGAACAGTCAAATTCTTCTCTGCTGCTGCTGGGCACAAAATTCTAATCAGTAGGAGATATATTCTTGGAAGTTCGAGCAATTCTGGCTCTGAGATAAGGAGCACCTTTATTTGCATTCCTTATGTTTGCCTGTCGAGTGTGCTAATCCTCTAATGTGGCAGCAGAGGGGAGAACCACTGACCCAGACCCCTCTTTCTGAGCTGGACGTGCCAGTGTTGCTTTTCAGCCCAAAGATTTGTTTTAAGTAGATGAATTAGAAGCATATCTGGCTCCTTTAAGCCTTCATTAATTCAGCCCGCTCCTGGTTTGACAGCCCAGTGCGTGCAGTCCCGGGCTGGTTTTCACAGCCTGTATGCACCAGTAATGACTTTCCAACTGGAGCATTGTCTTTTCTAGCCTGCACGCTCAAAGCTGTCCCTTTAGATTAACTTTAGCGTGTTAATCAGCGTTACATGCTAAGGCCCTCCTGAATTCTCTTGTGATTTTGGTTACCCCTGTTGACTGACCCCTGGATTTCTCGACAGAATGACTACCACCTACAAATCAACACAACCACATTCGTTCAGTTTTCTCCCTTCTCCTCTTTCCTCCCCCTTTTCCCTGAATCACTGCTGGAAGTTAATAATCTGGCTCTTTGGAACTGGTTCTGTTGCTGGGGGTTAATGTTTTCAGCTCCCGTTAAGTGATTTTAGAGTAAATGTGAATTGCCGTTTGATGCGTATTTGCATTAAGTTGCCTCTGTAGCAAATCTGGGTCAGAGAAAAAGACTACAAACCGTATTTTGAAATGAATGGGCTTATGTATCTGTCATTCCTCCCTTTGGAACGCTGGAGATTGACAGCTGTGATTTTACAAGCTCCTTAAACTATTTCTTCATCTCCTATTTCTGCTGCAAATCCTAAAATGCAGTGACAGGTTGAATGCTAACAAGCCGAGCGCTCTGAGCTCCCAGCCGAGCACGCGGCCGTCCCAGGGCCTCCCTGCGCGCTCGCTCTGCGCCCGCCCTGTCTGATGACATTAGTGACTCAGCACCAGAACCTCGTGGATGCTCCATACGTCCTGCTTGGGAACCGACCGCATCTCTGTGAAAAGAACCATCCATCTCATAAAACATAAGTTCCCCGCACCCCCACCCCTCCTTCCCACCCCCGTTTGAGTCCTGATGAGGTATTTTAAGAATGTTCTTGACATTATTTAAAATATATGTGTCCTGCTTGAATGTCAAAAATGACATTTCTGTGAGAGCAAACAAGAAGCCACATGCTGCTCTCTGGCTTCTCCCAGAGGATTTCTGTCAGCCTCATGCCTTTTATTTAAAACGGAGGTCATCGAATTTCTAAAGATAACAACAGATTAGATGAAAGTGCTGTTATGATGGTGAGGTTGTGTCCATGTAGAAGTGACTGTTCTGCCATGTTCTATACCCAGCTGCACTCTTGTTCCTCATTAAGGTAAGTTTGATGCTTTGGAATCCATTAATTTGGTCTGAAAGGAAGGGTGAACTAATGACTCTTAACAAACTCTTTTGATAATAATGTTCGGGGGAGGAAAGGGAGGTTTGGGTTGATTTAATTGCTGCTGGGACTGTGTCACTAGGAGTTGTGTGTCTGGAGAACTTGGGAGGTTCAAGCGTTACCCAAGGCCTTTGTGCAGAAGCAGCAGAGAACCCACTCGCAGGGAGCAGCGTGTGGTTTGCAAGAGGACAGCCTGTGAAATTCTAACATGCACCCCTCCAAACAGAAGATTTTTCTCTATAAACACCTCGTTTGACCTTTCCTCCACACACTTGGTCCTTTCTGTCCAAGACATAACTGGCTTCCCTGAAATGGGAGGAGCTCCCATCTATAATTCAGAACCTCAGTTACCCTTCTGGGACTGCCCCAGATAGTAATTTAATCTTGAAATCCCTGTTTGTTCATCAGAAAGATGTGGAGCTGGCACATGCCCATCAGGTTATGCAATAGCTGTCTTCTTGAGGTGACCTACAGACAGTGTCAGCAAGTCCATGTTTAGGCAGGTTCTGCCCCGTTCTTCTTTCTTTTTATAAAGTAGAACGGAAGATTGATTCCCAGAATTTTTCTGGAATTGAACTCAGTCAACCTTTTGTGAAACCTGGTTGCACTATCCAGCCCCAGGCTGTAAGAGAGAGCAGAATAGGCTGTGTTTCTGGTGGGTGCTGGACTGAATAGGCATTAGATTGGATGCACACGAGGAGGTAAAGAAATATCGTCATCTCAGGCCTTTTCTCTCGCCAGTCAGATTTATTTGTTACTTTCCTGTCACCGCAGGAAATATCTAAGGTTCCTGTATATAAGAGTATTTCTTCGTGCACACGTCAGCATAGCAGAGGTCTGTCTGAATTAACTTTAGATCAGCTCGCTTGGGTGTCAGGAGCTGTCTGAGAAGCCAGGTAAACACCTGCACTGATTTTTGTATCGCTGACGCTAAACCTTCTCCAGTCGCAGGCAAACTGGTTTAAATATAGCTCCGGTATTTTGAAGCCATCCTGCAAGCTGGAGTGTAAAGCTATCCAAAGAGATTAGAGGAAGCTAAAAGAATTGTGCTGTCTCCTTTTGAGCATGTGCTTGTACGTTTGATTGCATTTTGTAAATGATAGGATTTTTGTTTTCTTGATCTTGAACTTTTTCAGTCAAAAACCAAAGAGAAAGGAAAATGATTTAAAAATGAGAAGATCTGTTTGCAGGAGCAGACAGTGTCAGGGGAAAGCTGGGTGGGGTGGTGCCTGGGAATGTTTGTAGTGCCATGTTTCTTACAGTTGGGATTCAGATTGACTCATGTCCCTTTAGAAGCGTGCAGAGGCATTACTCTGCATTTGACAGTGCTTGAGTTTTGCTTCTGAAGCAGAATCCCCTGAGATTTCCTGTACCTGCTGGTGAGAAATCAGAGCGTCCTGAAACTCTGCTAAGAGGAGACCTCATGCTGCCAAGCATGCTGGGTCTGTTCCCCTTCCTCCTTGCCCAAGTCCTGCTCAGTGGCAGCAGTTGGGTGCCATCAGCAGCTGCCTGTGGTGCACAGGAGAGTGATTTCTCAGCAGTGTTGCCATGCAGAACAGATCCCTTGCATGCCAATCACCGGCCTCTCAGGCGTAATGACCGTAATGAACACTAACAATGAAAATATATTTGTAGTTACCTTGTTTTGCATAATTGGCAGTGCTCATGGCTGGTGAAGGCTAGGTGCAATCGTCTGTAACAGCTGGGAGGTGCTGCTGTCATAAATTACAAAGAATAGTGAATATGGGAAATGCTTATTTTCATTATTAGTGACTCTTGCGTGATTTTGGTGTCTCGGTTTTTCACAGCTCTAGTGACAGGTGTTGGTTTATCTCAGGCAGCCGCCAGGGTGTCAAACTCCAACCCCCTCATCATCAGGGCTTCACAGTGTATCTGTTCTCCACCACATTCACACTTAACAGCTCCTTGTTTGGTCTGGGCTTGCTTCTGACCCTGCTCAACAGCTCCCTGGATTTTATTAGGAGGATTCTTCTTCTCTGGGAGGGCAATTTCAACAGAAAGGGGATTGGGAACTACACCTGAGCACTGGCTGAAGGGATGGCTGAGGATACTGCTTCAGGAAAAGTCAGGCCGTGTTTCTGTGGAGACAGCTGGTGGGAGCACGGGGAAAGAGCAGGGAGGGGGTTGGGGCAACCACGTGCTCTGGTGTGCAGAGTGGACAAAATTTCCCTGAGAGGAAGGGCCCTGGTCAGGTAGCTGGGTTCATTAACACCTGCGTTGCAAGTCCTTGCCTTAGATGAGTGCTGTGACTGCAGCCTGGTTCCCCTCACTCCGGTGTTACTTCTATGGGAGTGGTTTTTTGCATGTCTGATTTTATAACCAGAGCCAAAGGTCAGTTCCCAACTCTGAGGCAGGCAGGCTGAGGCTGTGAATGCTGTGCTGGAGAAGCCAGGGATGGAGCTCCAACTGGAATAGATATAGAAGAGCATCACCCCAAGAACTGCCAAGTGTGGCTCTGTTCGGTGCTGTCTGCAGGAAGAGAGCACAAACACCCAACGAGCAGGATTTCAGAGAGATCCAATTTCTGTGGCAGCTCAGAGCTTTCTACGTTTGGTTTGTCACCTAGAGAAGAAAGTGACAAGCTCTTCGTGGCACGATGGTACCCAGCACTGCCAGGAAGCAGCCCTTATCAGGATCTGCCTTCCCCATGCTCTGTGCAGTGCACTTTTTAAATCCCTCTTTTAACCACTGTCACTGCAACTAATGATTCTGCCTGAGCACAAGTATATTTGAATAGATAAGTATATTGGAGAGCTGTTAACGGGGCTGCTGTCTGTGCCTGAATTTAAAAAGCAAAGGAAAAAGCTAGGAGAGGAGGGAAGGGACTGGCAAAGAGATACCAGCACAAAGTAAAGAACCTATAAGGGATGCTTGTCAGTCAGCAAGGCCGTATTCTGCCATCAGCCCCAGAAATCTTTGCCTTGTCACCATTTTCCCTGGTACTGGAGAGCAGCCAGGGGTTTTTCTCAGGAGCTGTCAGCTGTCCGATAAGCTGAGATGTATTATTGGGAACAGATCTGAGCCACAAGCGATATCGACACGACATTGCAACGTGGTGAGGAATGGCTGCCCCTCTTCTGCTGGAGCCCCACTGTGGTTCAAGGTGCTTTGGAGGCAGCAGAGGTCGAGTGGTGCTCAGCAGGGAGAGGCCTTGCTCTGATGCACACATTCCACTGCAGAGCTCCCAAACGAGCTGTTCACTGCTCCGCTCAGTACACGTACGCACGTCCTGGTGGTAGATAGCCCTCATGCATCCACTGAAGCTGTGCTATCTGATTGCATATCAGGACTCAGCCATGCAAACGGGAACAAGGCACCTGGCGCTGGAGCACTCAAGGAGTCCATATGAGCAGTCTGCAGTAACATCCTGTGTGAACAAGATCTTACTCAGCAAAGTTGCGCAACATAAATCCCAAAGTAATGAAAAAAGTACATCAGCCTTCCTAGCCCAGGTTTGCAGAGACACAGAAGATTTTAAGCTGAGAAGTTGGCAGGTCTAGAAATAGAAATCGAGTCCTTTGCAGAGGACTAAAACAAAGAATTCACTGCACTTTTGAGCATCTTTGGATGCAACTTCCATGAACTTCAGGGAAAGGAGCTGCTCAGGACTCAGTTCTTCCTTTCCTGTAGCTCCTTGTGTCCTGTCCAGCCTTGAACCCTCCAAGAGATGAAGCTATTGCCCGTGTCTGGGATGACTGAACTAGAGCGTGGAGTATTTTACACTTAGGAAATTTTTCCCAAGGATCAGATGCATTTATGTCTCCAGCTTTCAGATCTCAGCAATATCTGAGCTTCTTAACGTTATTCATAAATCTCTGTACTCTGAGATACCCTACACATTCCTGTATCCATCACACAGTTGTAGGCTGTCCTTCAAGAAAACCCCTGTAGTCCTACTGACACCATGATCCTTCCACTTTGTGCTGTTAACTATGCTGCAGGATCTGTGTGTTTGTCTAATGATGATTTATTGCAGTAACTGATTTCTTTCTGGTTCAGTTGAGAGGTTTACAATAACTTCCTTCTTCTTTCTGAGTTCTGTCTTGCTCCTGACATGCTGTGGTTTGGAGAGTCGTGCCAAGCCAGACAAAACCAGAAACTCTTGCCCAGTGTCCCTGAGCAGTTTGTTGGCAGTTGCTGACGGATGTTACATGTTTACAGTATGATTCTAGAAATTGGTTCACCCTGGCTGCAGAGCTGACGGGCAGTGATAGCATGTAATCTGAAACTCTTCTCTGCCTTCATTTTCTTCATCTTCTTGTTTTCCTCTTCTCCCTCCAGCTCTGATGTTGAGGTCCCTAGAGAGAAAAAATAGTTTGACTAACTAACATCTAAGAGACACGTTGATTGTGAGTACGAAGGGCTTTAAATACCAGTGATACGTATTAAATGGCTAAAAGGATCATATAAAAGGGTATATGTTCTTGGCTGAATTATCTAGGGATCTCACTTTCTTCTAGGCAGATGCCACTGCCTGTCACCTGAAGCTGGCTCTGCTTTGAACCCAGGCAGCTGATGAGGGCTTCAGGCTAAATCAGAGATTGGCTCTTTTTCAGGGCGATGACATCCACTTGTTTTGTTTCATTTTGGTTTTAAGTTTGGGTGAGTTTTGCAGCAAACAACTTTTCCTGACCAAGCCCGATGCAAGCACTCAGGGTGAACTCTGCAGCGCATGCTTGCCCACAGAGTAATGAGCAGGAGTTAAGAAGGGGATAATATATGGTGAGTTTCAGTCAAATCTTGCTGACAGCATAACTAGGCTGTGGCATCAATTCCTTAAGGAAGTGGTGAAAGACCTATCACTCGGCACATTCGAAATGGGGTTGGACAGAACACAAGTACATTTACAACAGGGAGCAATCCTGTCCTGGCCCCCAGGGATGCACAAAATAACCTAATAGGTCTTTTCCATTTCTAGATTCTCTGATTCTCTCTATCTTGTCAATGCTGAGAAGATTCTTCCTGCTCCACTGCCTGTCATGCTGCTGTCGGCTTGAAGATGTTTTTCCCAGACAGCGTGTAGAAATTCAATGTTCTCCCTGAATTAAGCAGCAATGCTCTGTAGGCTTTGGCCTGTGAGTGTCCAGAGAGTGCCGTGGCTGGGGAAAGCTGGCACCTCCTTTCCTTAGTAAGTGGAAAGACTTCTGCAAACAAGCATTCTCTGTCTAGCTGAAGCCTCATTTCCAGCACTAATGCAACAATAGGGAGGGCTCTGTACATCATTTTTATTATATGGCAGAACCCAGGGAAGTTCATTTTTCCCCATGACATATAGACTTATGCTACAGTCTCAATTTATCCTTCTAAATAATGTAGGTGGCAGTGGTTGGTTCACATTAGTTTTTCTTCTGTTCTGATGATATGAAAAACTGAGTTTGACCTCTGCAGCTTGAACCAGAAAGAAGGGAGAAGGCAATTTCACCAGCTATTCTCAGCACCTCTCTCAGTGGTCGTTTTGAACCGTCGCAGGCAGAAATGAGTTCAAATCCTTACAAGCAAAGGGGTTAATGTTTTCTTTTAGTTCAGTATATGGTTTGTGAGCAGAGTTCCCTTTTTACAGGCAATCCTAACCAGCACAATCTGAGCACTTGGAGGCACTTG
Organism: Dromococcyx pavoninus; assembly: GCA_033558185.1. Taxonomy (NCBI): domain Eukaryota; kingdom Metazoa; phylum Chordata; class Aves; order Cuculiformes; family Neomorphidae; genus Dromococcyx; species Dromococcyx pavoninus. Next base: position 101,464 of record JAUMJL010000399.1, on the reverse strand, counting down.
AAAAATTATTCCCACATTGCCTGGGGGAAGCAGGCTGAGCACCAGCCGCTTCAGTGTCTGGCCAACGGTCCTTTGCTCCTGCAGTGCCAGCTCGCTGTCATATGCATCCTGCTTCTTTCTTTCTCTGGGTCTGCATATGGGGTGCTGTTGGGGGAGTTCAGATGCAACCAGTTTTGCAGTCATCTGTGCTCGGCCAGAAGGTGGATGACAGGCTGAGAGTGCTGGACACCAGTGGAACAGGCTGAGCAGATGAGAGAAAACAACCTTAGACCAGTGCTCGCTTCCTTGATGGTCACTGCGGATCCCTTCCAGCTGAGGACATTGTATGATTCTGTGATGATGGGCACTCCACAGGTTCCCCGTGTAGATTGCTTCTCTGTGTGCTCAGGTGATTATTGCAATGGTTTAGATGAGCCCTTCCTGCATCTGGCACTTTGGGAATGGGATGGGATCAAATCATGTTCCGAGGGACCTGCGGTCAGGGCTAGGCAACTACTCCTGACACAGAGCTGGAGGAGCAGGCACGGCCAGGACAGAGGGAGGGTGGCTTTCACGCAGGCCCCGTGTGGCAGAGTGGGTGTGTTGCATTGGTGTGCATCTTTGATGTCTCAGACCGGGTTCCTAATCTTTTTATATCGCATATAATGAAATCTGAAAGAACAAGGAGATCGCTGACATGGAGAAAAGCTGACGAAAGGCAAAGTGTTTTTTCAGAAGAGGATGCCTGTTGGAAGGAGGGGTGGTGAGGTGGGAGAGATGGGACTCTGCCAGTTTCTGCAGGAAGGTCGCAATTTGTTGAGCGTTTGCTAGGCTTTGTGTGCATCAGATAAGAAACAAACAGCTACAGTGAGTGTGCTTTGTGCTTGGCTGTTTTGATTAAAGGCTTATTAAAGGTCCTTTTATTAGACAAGAGTCCCATGCAAAGCTGTAATTAATATGTGTGCATGTGTATGTTTTTTTCCTTTATTGAAGCAATGAATATAAGCGATTGGGGCGGTTGGAAATACATCAGTGAATGGTTCCCTGTACTTTAAGAAAATAACAATAATCAATTTCACAAGCTTCTAACAGCAGACTGGGTACCTTTTGGCTGCATGCTGGTACCTTGTGGGTCCAGGGAACAACATCACAATATATTTATCCAGGAAGATACTTTAAAAGCGTGGGGCATGGCCTTCCTTTTCTGAGGCTGGCTGCTCGATTACCATATTTGCCATAACCTGAATTTGTCTGTGTCATCTTGTTTATGTACAGGAGCTCTGCAAATAGAGAACAGTGAGGAGTCAGACCAAGGCAAATATGAATGTGTTGCAACCAACAGCGCAGGAACCCGCTACTCCGCCCCAGCCAACCTTTATGTTCGAGGTAAGAGCAGCTTCCACCCAAGGGGGTCCCTCTCCCATGGCTTTGGGTGAAGGAGTTTGTTCCCTTCATGCCCTGATCACACTTCATGGTTTGTGTGATACGGCCTTTTGCTCAAAACCAGCACGATCTTTGATGCACATTGGCTTTGACTCACATTTCTGGAAATCTGTTTTTGCTATTTATGCGGTGTTATGTAAAATGCTGAAATACAGGCTGAATTGGAATTCCTTTCTCCCTTAAACTCCTTAACTTTGTGTCATAGTTATTTTAATTGAGTACTTAATCTTCTTAGTATAAACTCACCTTTGGTGGAGTAGTATAAAATCGGTCATACTCTGATGAACCAGAGGTGCTCAGCTGTAGGTAAGCTGATATTTAAGCCTCTGGTTTGGAATGTGTGCCTTTAAAAAATGAACAGCTCTTTGGAATTGTCCTAATCCATCTTATATGCATCAGTGAATGAGCCTCTGGCTATTAGTGGCTCACACTGGGAACCTGCTGGAAATTAGCTGCAATTCATGTAAAGTGATTTTTTTAATGGTTATGCTATGTTGCCAATTTAAAATCATTTTCAACATACCAGAATAACTAGATTTTACATCAGGACAGTCACCTGCCAGTTTTCTTTCTCTACATTAAAATTGTTTGAGTTAGCTTGGAGAAAAGCAAGGGCTAAATTCCCACTACACTTTCTGTTCATTTCAGTAGGAAAAACACTGTGCTGCATCATACAAAACTGTAGAACCAGAGCCACTGATCAGAAACGTAGTTATGAATTTTCCCAAGAAGACAACAAAGATTCTTGTGTTGCTACCACCCATTGTTTGTTAGGAAGTTAGAACCAGATTTTGTTTCCACATAGTAAATAAACTGTCTAATAATAAAATTTCATCTTCATTTCTTCCTTCCTGTGTTTTCAAGAAAGAAAATGCAATCTTAAAGCTGTATATGTGTTGGTTAGTATGGGAAGAGGACATGAGAATGATTACGTCTTCACATGCTGTGTGTTTGCTTCTAGGGGTGGCTTCTGGCATTGTTTTCTCTCCTTATTCTGGGGAACTGCTTTTTTTATTTTGCAGTGTAATTTGGATTATAAGAGTCTTTGGAAAACTGAAGTATCCAATTAAGCATATTCAGAAGATGAAGCTATATCTATGCAGTGTAATCACTCATTTCACTCTCACAATGTAATTATGGATGATTTTAAACTCCCTGTATTCTTGCAAGTTCATTTTTCAGGCAAGCTGTACTAAAACTGATCCCAGATTGTCACTTTGCACTCTGAGGGGAAGGACCCTTGTTCCCAGGTTGGCTGTTGTCGCATGGGTTTGTGTGAATACTGAGCTGGTTTGCTGCAGTATTTGGGATGCTTTTTCTTCCTGTGACATGCTCAGACTCTCGGTGTTCTGTTTTCTGTAGAGGTGTGGTTGAAAAAAGACACAGGAGCTTCGATGGGTAGAAAACCTCCTCTTACAATTTTCTGATTACTTACTAATGAATGCTCTTTATTTAGCAAGTGGATCCTCTAGTACTGAGGAGTGTTCTGAATTTTACCCTTTGCTTGCTGCTCAGCAAGGTTGGTCTGTCCTGTTTGGGCTGGGCATGGCCCTTGGATGATCTGCACATGTGAGAGCACCCTGATGTTCACTGAAGAAAGCATGCTCTTAGACATATGTTTTGCTGTTAACTGTCATTTTCTTACACGTAAATTTTCGCAATAAGCCTTTTTATTGCACATAATCTTTACAATGTCAGTCTCCAACCTTGTGATCCTGATAAAGCCCTGCTGTATATTTAAGACAGGATACCCCATAAATTATTATCAGATGGAACTCACCATGCGTACTGGATACTAGATGATATTTGTACTTACAGTCTCTGATAGCAAATGTTGTACAAATAAAATCATATCATTACTATATTAGTTAATGACTTCAACAAATTAGTCAAACCAGGAAGAGTATTTTATTTCTATAACAAGCAAAGAAGAAAATATCTTAACTTTCTCAAGTCTAGGATGCAGGATGAAAGAATCCCTTTTTTTTCCTTCTTGTGGTAGTCCTACAGTGTTGTCATTAGGCGGATCAGTGACTTCCAGTAGGGTCTTCAGAAAGTGCCTGCATCTTTACAAGAGAAGACATTAATTAGTGCTAAATTACAGTGGAAATTAAGTGTGTCGGCTGTACCACCACTGCATGGTGTTTTCGTAATGATTGACCTCGTTGCAGCGAGTACCCAAGAAGTTGGCCACTTTCTCAGAAAGCAAGGCTGAGTGCTGAGCAGCAGTACTAATTTCCACCCTGTGTAGTTCTCAGGACTCCTCATTTACAGCCTGTTTTTTTTCAGTAGTTCAAATGTTTGTTTGTCTCTTGACTCTTGGGGTTTATGTTTTTGATCATGTCCTCCGCTTTCCTAGCCTCCCAGGTAATCCTTTGTGAGTGTGTGGTGTTAGAAAGCACAGGCTCATTAGCATCTTTATCGTACTTCTCATGCTAACAAAGGAAGATACTGGGTGCTGAGAAGGAGTATCCAGGCACTGCTCAGGGCTTCTTATATCAATGAAAGAACAGGAGGAGGAAGGAGCAGGCTATGCCAGTGTCTCGGCTCTGTGAATCCTTCAGAGCCAGCACTTGTGCACAGATGGACTTCATTAAAAGTTAAAACATTTCCACACCAGGGATTTGTAAAGGAAAATGGATGCATTTTCCTTGAAGCTATTATTTTCATCTTACTAAGTGTGCTGGAAAGCAACCCTCACAAGCCTTCTGCTTCTCAACTGACAGGTCTATCTGTCTGCTGCTGCAGAGCCAGGATGGGGCTGGGGCCCAGTGCTGGGAGCTGACTGCCTCCCACTCCTGCTTTTCAGCCTTCCATGCATGGAGGGTTGCAGAAAACATCCAGATCACCAGAGGAGCAAGAAGCAGAGTGGAAGCAAGAGCAGGGAGCGTGCCAGGGCAAGGTGATATCTGGGACATAGCAAGGGCTTCAGAGTGGGCACAGTGACGTATTCTTATCCTGCCCTTTCAAGCATAAGTGTGCTTGCCAGTGCTGGTCTGGATGAAGGAACACTCATCCATTTGTGGCCCATGGTTACATGTACAATTATTAGATTTGGGACTTGTTGGTGCTGCAGGGAGAAGGGAAGGGAATAGAAATGTATGGAAGATGTGACTCCTCTAATCCAGAGAGCTTACTATCTAATTTAGCAGCAAAAATCCAAGAAGTTGATTCAAGACATACAAGAAATTGATTTAAGAGTAGAAGGCAAATTGGACCTAGTGTAGAGGGGAAAAAAATGGTGGTGTCATTTCATCATGCTCTCTGGGAGTATAGTTTAATTGCACTGATTCACCTGCACTATTGTTTCTTGATGAATACTTTTCACTCCTCATTTGCCTACGGCTTCAGGGACGCGTGTGCAGAGACTTTGGCTGTGCATTTTCAGCCAAAAGTCATGTCCTATGAAGTGCCTTTGAAGGTGGTGACCAGTGTGGTTCTCCCCTCAATAGAAGCACTGTTATTTGACTCTCACCCTGTATGAAATGTTTTTTCTGCCCTTCTCTTTCTCTACACGTGGCATTACTTTTTTTCCTACTTCAGTGCAGCAGAGGAGGAGGAAGACTGTGTATAATATTAATACACTCTGGAGTTCACTAGGTGTATTCCCCAGTGCTGCTTACAGCAGTGAGCAATGCAGATGCTATTAGAACAGTACTTATTGGAGCATTGGCTGCATACTTCCCATCAAATGAGAAATCTGCTGCCCAGTTTTCACTTCTTAAGTGCTGCTTTTCAGGCCTTCAAGGCACAGTCCAGTGGGGCAAGTGCAGCAAGTTCCCCGCCCAAAACACTACACGTACAGTAGAGAAGCAGCTGCACAACTGCTTTTAAAGAAAGGCCATTTAAAACAGAATTGTCTCCTCTTGTCCGCAGATGTCAAACTAGTAAATCAGACTGCAGTAAATAGAAATGGCATTACTACAAAAAGCTGTGCTTTCTTGATGTGCTTTTTGAAAGGCCAGGCTACTATTTTGTTTGGCAGCAGGGAAACTTGCTTGGAGTCTGATGTTTCATTTGCCAAGTTTTACTACGGAGCGGATACATTTTACTATGGGCTCAAACACAGAGGGAGCTCACTGAAATGGCTACTTGCAGCTATGTGATGCTTACTGCAGTGGGGATCTTGTGTTAATAATAATAATTCTGAGTGACTGACACAGGCCTGGAGCAACAAGGCTCGAAGCCATTACAAAAAAAAAGGACATTTTCTGCTTATGTAATATTAAAACAGCCAAAATAGCAACAGCAGTCAAAGCTTGAGGGTATCACCAGGAGAAAAGTAAAAGCTGAGGACAGTGATCAAACAGTCAATGAGCAAAACTGGGGATGCCTGAAAAATGGCTAAATGATGGGGAATGTGTTTGTTTACAGCCCAGCTCTATGCACACTTCTGGCAATGTGCTTTGTTAAACCTGCCTCTCGTCAGGGTTGATGGGGATGACATGACTTGACCAGTGAGGCACTGCCAGTGCTCGAGGGCCTGGCAGCAATCACAGAGAAGCAGAGTCTGCAGAGACTTGTGAGGTAGATGCCTGGGTGACAGGAAGCACGAGTGGGCAGTTGAAGCAGACCAGATGATCCAGGCTGCTGCTTCAGACAGACGTCTGCCCTGGCCCATCAGAAGAAGCAGAGCCAGGCTGCGACAGAGGCCAACAGCGTAACTGCCTCTCAGCGCTTGGTACATGGCTATGGGTCTGAAGGGCCACGATCTCCCCGTGTCCACTCTGTGCAGTCCTGACCTCAAGATAATGCTGCAGTAGAGCAGTGCAAAAGAGAGCAGTGACCCTTTGATGAAGCAAGTGTACTCTTTTTTATGAGATTTCAGTGTTTTTAACTTCATTTCCTCTGCCCCCGGCTACTGCTACAGCCAAAGTCAGGCCGTCTGTAGTTTGGGCAGATGCACCTTGGCTGGCTCGTGGTGAAAGCAGCCAGCGCTCAGCACCAGCAGACATTTGCTGCTCAGTCAGCACTGTGGCTCATGCTGCTGCGACTGTGTGCATCCTCGTGCTGGAGCTGCCTGGCTTCAGAGGTGGAGAGACACACAGAGGCTTCTGCCAAGTTTTCTCTTCCCCATATATTACCATTATTATATTTTTGTCATGTTTTCTCCTGGGGTGAAGTGTGTTCACCGTTAGTGTTTCTGTGAGCATTTTGCTGTGCCGTAGTGGTTATAATGATCACTGTTTAATAAATAATTGTTCTTTGTCCTTCTGCTAGCACATTTCATGTAAAGATTTCAATGTGCATTATAGAACTCAGCTAAATAAGCTTAACAGTTTTATTCCTTGCAAAGTCCTTTGATGGATAAAAGTGCAATGTGAGGCTCAAGTCTGATTATTTGTAAAATGACCTTTATGGAAAATAGGAGAGTGGCTGGTGGCTCAGCGCATGATAATCCAACACAGAAATGGACTTGGAAACCTATTTCCTCCACTTCCCCACGTGACCTGCGTAGACATCTGTGGAACAATTAGGCCTGCATATCTGTGCTGACTAAATGTCCATTCCCTCCCCTTCCATATCCACTTGCACAAAGGGTTAGGTAATCCGTCTCTGGTGCTCTGAGATTTTCTGCTCTTAATTGAATTCATGCATGCATGTGTGTGCACTGTGAATGGCAAAAGATGGTTGGGAGCCCTGAGCATCCTGTCTGTCTCTGTAGGATGGAATATACTCATCACTGTGGCATGAGAACATTGTTCGTTGCATATAATGGGAGGTTGTCTTATTCTCATGTAATCTGGCGTAAAAAAGACAATCTGTCCTTTTGTTCCTCTCTACCTCTAAAAGCTGTAACGGATGAAATTTGATTTATGTGGAGTCCTTGAGACACAAGATGTGCTTTTGGAGATAAGCAGGAACAGGTTCATCCCCCATCTGGGTTTTTGTTAACCTCTGTGTCTTTTGGATTCCAAAGTGTCTGGGCTTGCCATTATATTAATGCCTTGCATAGCACTAGAGGATTTTCAGCACAGGACAGATGCTGGCAGTTTCCAGCAGAATTGCAGAGCCAATTGGGATAATGAACTTTCTTGTTGCTTTAAGGAAAGTATTAGCTTCCCACTCTGAAAAGCTTTAGAAATGTGTTCCTTTGTTTGAGCTAGTGATCTAAACTCTCAGACCTGTGTGTTCCTATCCTGACCGCAGCCCCCTGCCTTGCTTCAGGCAGCTAATGCCCAAGAACACACAAAAGCAGAGCCTCCCATAAGCCCAAACTCATTCTTCCTGCAGCAAGCTGCTGCGCTTGGAGTATTGCTGCTGCTGCATAAGACAAGCATGTGTGTGGCAGGGTAAAAGCCAAATTGAATCAGCATGGGAATTTCTGCCTACAGAGTGCTGGAGCCATCTGACAGTCAGGACTGGCAGACGCGTCTCTGATACGGTCTCGCTCTTTGCCTCTTTGCTGTTTCGACTCGGATCTCAAAAGGAGCCCTGTTTTTACCTTCTGGAGTTTGCTATCCTCTGGTGGCATTTCTGCTGTGACTCCACGTGCTTTGTCTTGCACATAGACTGGCATGTTCAAGTGAGCTGCCAGGCAGCTCAGGTTCATGAGAACACAGTAAGGCGCCTACTGAGCCATTGTGTTCTGCACAGGGTTGCCCCAGCCTTAAATCCTCTGTCACTACATGAGGGCAGATATTCTTTGCTGTCACTGCTCAGAGTCATTTGTTTTGTAAAAAAGCAGAAAACCTGTTGGTAAAACGTGCTTCTTAGCTTCAGAGTGACAGGGACAGAGAACTGGAGATAAGGGAGAATGTGAATGGGATCTGTAAGGGGATGAAACTTTCAATTTACCATTTATCAGGTTTATCTCAGATAAAGCAGCAGCTGTTTAAGCATTAAGTAAAGGGAAAGGAGAGAGAACTTTATGCCCAGGTGTTCCCTCTTGCCTTACAGCTGTTCCAAAATAGCCTGCTACTGGTTTCTATTCCCCATAAGACCCTAATATAATAAGAGATTAAGAGATAATCCAGCAATTAGTGATAAATAACAGACCCCAAACTTGTTCCTGTTTGACAGACCAGAAAGTAATCTGTTTGAATTAGCATGTTTCACATGTGTCTCCTCACCTTTCCAGTTCTAATCTGAAGTGTCAACACGTGGGGGAAGCCACTGCCAGAGCTTGCTCCTCTCCATGCACACTGATGCAGTGCGATCCCTGCCGGGCTCCCCTAAACGAAGCTCTTGACCATCCCCCAGCTGCAGCTGCACCCCTCTCCCTGCCCACGGGTGGGCCAAATAGCACCACAATGAGTCCTTTTGGTGTGGCTCAGGCAGTCAGCCCTTCCCAAGGGCTGGAGGAGGCTCTGCAGCTGCTTCTGCAACGGGGACAGGTGTTCCCGTAGCTGTTTCAGCATCATCCCTCAGTCTTGCACCCTTCCCAAGCCCCTTGCTGTTCAGTTGCACAGTCCCAAGGAGTGCAGCAGGTTGGGTTACGTTTGCATTTGCAGCGGTTGAAGTTTAAGATACGTTGAAGATACAGTGCTATTGTAATGTCAGTGCTGCTTTCCAGAAATGCAGCTGCTCGTGAGTACGCCTGTTTGCCAGAAGCACTGTCCTTCGCAGGCAAGGGCAGAAAACAAATCCTCCCTGTTGGGAAGAGCTGAGCAGAAGGCCGAAGCCCCTTGCTGTCTGCTGAGGCCGTGCAGATGTGATACGCTCCATTAGATTAGGAAATAAAGTGGTGGCTTGGGAGCAGCAATAACGAGGTTCCCTCCCATCGCAGGGTCTCACAGGATTAAATGAGCCTTATGTTAATGTTTTGTGGACCAAGAGGTAAATTGTGTATGAAGAAGACCAGAGGAAACCTGGGCCTCAAGCTGGGACTGTCTGTTCCAAGGATGTCAGGGCGGGGATCTTCGCTGGATGTGGCCCCTGCTTATGGGCCAATTGAGCTCTGAGTTGGCTAGTTCTGGTCCCCTGACATCAGTTCAATCGAAGGAATGCAAACAACTGTTTTGCTGTTCTCCTGCAAGCTCCATTATACTTGGTAGGGCACTGTTGTAGCTCTTATTGGCAGCTTGTTGCCTGATCTGTACCATGTCAGTGTTGGTTAAAATCCTGTCCTCTGATCGCTGGAAATGGCTGACTGTACTGTTGCACTCTATAACGCCACATGCTGCTCTCTAATTTGCAGTGTTTCTGCTGGAAAGCAAATTCCTTCCCTCACCTTCTCCTTCCCCCATCAAAAATGTGACTCATAAGCAGTCTTTAACTATCAAATCCACTTCTGTATTCTCTCAGCGAGGGTTCGATTACAGCTGATGCGCCACAGATCTGTAGCTGGAGTGAGGTCACTCCTGCTAAGAGAAATAAGATCTCCTTTGTCTATAAGGAAATGCCACTAACCTTCTGCTGTCTCTCCCACAGGAACAAAAACTGGGACCTGCTTAATTCTCTCTGGGTGTTTTTTGTCCTTCTGATTTCTTGTCCATCTCTCACTCGCAGCACAGTGTACCAATAAGGCTCTCCCGAAACTGAGCCCAGCTGAGACTGCGCATGTCTGTCACTTGCCTAATGCCTCTCTGCTGCATTTAGCTCTCTGTTTGGAGAGGGGAAGCAGCTCTTCATGGTAGAAGATTTTCCATTCGCCACTTGGAACGTTTCTTTCATACCTGATAAAATTCGGATCTACGTGTATGCTCTTCCCAGTGTGTAGTCAATGGGTTTAAAGTGCCTTTGCCATCGTCTTTATAGCTGGAGTGGGTGTGTGGGAACACGTCTGTCCGTGTGCTGCGGGTGTGTGAGTGTTTTGTCCGTGTCAATGTGTCTGTGCTTCCAGCACCTGGCCTGACGTGGGGCCACCTCCACAGCACCCTCCATGTGAGTATGTGTGGGACTTGTGGTCCCCTCCGCCCTGCGGTCCCCTGCCTGGAGGAGCCGTGAGCAGGTCAGGGAGGCAGAGGGCCCAGAGCGGTGCGAGTGCCGCGCGCTCTTGTCCACGGTCTGGAGTGGTTGTGTGCACAGTGGGAAGTCGTGGCTGACCTCTGTAGTCTTGTCTTGTCGTTTCAGTGGTGTGCGGACAGATGAAGCTTGGCCTGTTTTTACTCTCTGTGTTTTTCCTTGTCTTTTTTTATTCCCTCCTCATCTTCATCGCACTCTGCCATCAAACAAAACAAACTTTCATCTCTCAGATCAGCGAGAAGGTTGGTCCTTTTCACTTCTTATCCATCTACAGTACGCCACGTCAGATGGGACTTTTCCAGTAGGGAGAGGAGAGCCATCCCTGAAAGGGGAGGGGGCCCTGCAGACTCTGGCTCCCTTCCAGGCACAGCCACAGCGTGCCTGATGAAATCTGCTTACTGTTTGCTGTGACTCTGGTGATGGCATTGATACTTTGCTTGCATGCCTTTGTTGCTTGAGATTTAAAATGCACAGAATATGTTTTGCATGCAAATAGCAGCCAGGGCGGTTTTATTCAAAGGTAGGGTGGGAAGAAGTGCATGCTACTGTGTGTGAGATCCTACTCTAACCCATTACTCGTGCTAGGTGCCAATCTAATATCTCTAAACTGCTGCTGCTTTCTGGCCAGAGATCAAGAGCAGTCTTTGGAAGCAGGGATCAGAATGATCTCCAATCTCCTCGTGAGCTGCTAGGGAGAGCGGGTTTCTCAGCTTCTCCTGTAGCTTACAAGTTTTAACCTCCTCTAGAGACAAAAGGCTTACTTCTGATATCAGCTGGAGCAGAACTTGGTACGCTGCACTGCCTTGCCATAGGGCAGCAGGCTGAGAGATGCAAGGCTCCCGTGCGGAGGTGGCTTCCCTGCTTCTCGCCAATTCCCCATTCTTCATGCTTGGACACGGGCCCTTTGTACAAACAGGTCTGCCTCTTCTTTCTTCCCTGGGTCTGGGTCTTTCTCTTGCTGACAGGAGAGCAGGGAGATCCAGCAGTGGCCCCAGCCTTGCCTAAGATGGCTCAGAGGGGCCCGAGGCCGCATGCGCAGGAGCTGGTTTGTGCTTTGCCCTGCTCTGTCCCGCTCCCTGCAGAGAGCCAGAGGTGAATAAAGGACAATAGTGAAAGACAGCTTCAGCTTTTAAATTAAATCTAGCTCCAGACCTAGCTAGAGGCACTCATGATTTCATGCTGAAGAAAGCTGGTGGTTTTGGCAGAAGGCCTGAGCTAGTTTCCAGAGATGATTCCTTCACCGAACAGGTACCGTGCTGCTCCGTCCCTCCACGAGTGCTGCGGAAGAGGGATGCTCGCAGTGGTTCTCCAGCCCAGCGCTGCTCCCAGGTAGCACAGGGAAGAGACCGTGGCTCCTCTCACACATGTCATCAGGCGGCTGCATGAGTTGATCTTATAATCATCACTGGAACAAGTTTTAACAAGTTGTCATAGCAGTTGTTCCAGTACACTGACTGCACTCCCGTTTCTCTCCCTGGAACGTGCTCTCATTTAGATTGAACTGAGGCATGGGGCCCTTGTTGCTTACCCTCTAAAACCAGATTAAAATTACCTGAGCCCAGGACAATAATGAAAATGAGAACAAGGAGGAAAAGGAAGAAATTAAAGCCAAGGCCCAGAGCCTCCCCAGATTTCAGTGAATTTGAAGCACCGCTGTGATGGCTCAGGCGCCCCTGGAGAATAAACCTTTGACAGGGCACTTAAACCTTTTAGCTGCATGGTTTAGCTGAGGGGAGGCAGCTGAGAATGGGTATAAGCCAGCAGGAGTGGATAATTTCTCATTCTTTGTGTCGACCCCTCCTTCCTACCCCACCAAAAATACCCACGTACACAAATATTTAACATGAAGCCAGAAATTAGTTTCTAAATATTCCAATGGGATTTGCCGTGCTTATAATTTGTTTGGCACTGATAATTACATCTTACATTTTTCCAGCTTTGCTTAAAACTGTGTACTGCTCACCCATGCATTTAATTATTGCTCTGTGACTGCTACAAGGTTATTTATTAACGAGTTATTTTATCTTGATACAGTGGATCTTTTCTCTTATTCCCCTCCTTAATGTTGTGTTATTTTCATCAAAAAAATTTCAGAGAGTGAATGCAAATTGCATAGCTCCACGATCTTGCTCTGCCTTACTTTGCTATTAGTATGTCAGTATGCTGAATGCTGATGTGTCTCCAGTGCTGCACCACTGTAATGATATATCCTCTTTTATATGTGGTTGTCAGCGCAAATAATTAGACCTAAAAGTTATAGCTGAAATATAACCCAAAAATGGCAAGGCCCTGTTTTGGAAATTGTCTATAAAATGTCAGCACTCAAGGATGCATTGGGAGCATAAATAGTACAGCATTGTTTGAGCACAAGATTAGACTGTAAATGCATTTTTTCTGGTTCCAATTTTTCCTCTCCTGCTGTTGATTCTGTCAATAGATTGTGAGACTCCAGCAACTGCCTTTCCATTTGAAGTCCTTCCTTAGAATGATAGCGTTAGGGAGAAATGAAAGGTGTCTGCAGATGAGTAAACCATACAGACTGATGATCATGTTTGAGGATAGCTCCTAAATTTACTCCTTCCCAACTCTGAGGAGGTGGTTCCTGAGGAAGGCAGGAGTATTTTGTAGGATAGCAAGGTGTTGGGGCTGAGAGCAAACCCCATGCATCAAGAATCCTCCAACTTGTCTGGCCCGAGTAAAGAAACTGGGCAGTGTCACCGTCTTAAAGACGTGCTTCCACATCACTCTGCTGCTCAGCCCACTCGGAGGGTAGAGCAGAGCCCTGCAAACTTGCCTGTGCTGTGCTGGGGCTCAGGGAGGAGCAGCACAGCTCAGGCAGTGCTGGTTCACTTTCAGAGTCGACTGGACTTCAGATGGCTTGTCCTTCATACAGAGGAAGACCAAAGGGGAGAGAGTGTCAGGACAGTGGTTCAGGACCAGAGCAGCTGGGATTGCCCCAGAGAGGAGTAGAGAAGTGTGCGGAGCACGGGCCCAACTCTCCATCGCCATGGGTCAGCACTCACTGACCCTGTGATGGGATGTCAGGAGGGGAGGATGAAGCCCAGAGTTAGGTGACAGCTGGGGACAGTGGGACAGAAACCCAGGAGCAAGAGCAGGCAAGCAGAGGTCCCTGCATCTCCGCAAGCCAGAGGGAGGGATGTTAGTGTTGTCACTGGCTCAGCTGTACTGTGGCCAAGACAGCCAGCAGCAAAAGCAGTTTGACTCCCCATTCCCTAGCAGCACTGCACGGTTTTGGAAGCATGGGCAGTCCTCCTGGCACTGTTGTATTTCCAGCAGAGCCTTACTGTGTGCCAGCAGTGTCTCAGCATGCGAGAGAGGAGCTAACAGCACCAGCCTGCGAGCCCTGAGTGCTCATGCCCAGAGCTCAGAGCCTACAACTCTTGCAGACAGCAGCAGGGTTCTCCAAGGGGGTGACGTCACCCTCAGAGGGAACCTGAGACATTAGGAAACAGCAGCTCCCATGGTGAAAGGAGCCGGGCAATCGATTCATGCTCTTTGCTCTCAAGGCAAGGAATGTGCACGTTAATGCATGCTGAATTATTAACATTTCTCAGTCTCAACCTTTGTGGCTGTTGTGTTGCCTGCTCCTCTCCCTCCTCCCGTGGTCCCCTCAGTGAGTGAGGATCCAGTCTCTGAGATGTCCTTTCTCCCTGTCCTGTGGGATTCAGGGCACAGGCTGAGGTTGCAGGGCACTGCTCACTGCTCAGGGGTTTCACTTCACTTCCCAGGGAACACTCTCTTCAGGGAGGCATGCTGAGTAGTGGAGCAGCACAGAGCCCTTACGATGCCTATTCTTGGGATGAATGACAATGAATCTCATTTTTGACAGTCTGCTGGTTTAACTGAACCTCTGAATTATACTATTGTCCATTGAAATAATTTTAATATTCACAGCAATTTTCCCTGTGCTGTTCTTGCAAAGCCTCCAAACCACCTTCTCTGATCTTTATCCAAAAAGAAGATTAAAAAAAAATATTGCAAATTCTTGTCAAGAAGATTCTAATAAAAAGGGAAATTTCATTGCTGCGATAAATGAAGAACAACAAAATTTTCTGGACCACTTAAGGTAGCATCATGGGCTGTGCTAGTCCATGTGATTTGACTTGTAAATTGGATAGAAATTGTAAGAATGCTGCTTTTTAAAGAGTTATACTGATTTAAATTATTACCAGACTCTTATGCTAGAAAAGCAAGTGACTTAAATCGCTGGCTTGAGCCTGAGGAATGTGTTGATGGTGCTCTGCAAGCTGCTGTGAGAGCTCTGCCAGCTCCCGCTAATGCTAACTGACAGCATCTCCCCTCTCCCTCCACACTGACTGGGACAAAAAGCTGCCAATTCTCCCCCAAGAGGATGGGAGGCTGATGGAACCTGACCCTCCCTTTGCAGGTGCTCCTGCCCGAGTATCCTCTGGGCCAGATCTCTCACCAAAGGCATTGCCCTGACGCCCTCCTGCCTCTTGTCTTGAGAGCAAACGACTGCATGTGGCGTCTGGTTGTAGTGGCTGCAATGCCTTGGGCACCGTGGCGCTGCAGAGCGGGGCAGTAGGCCCACCTTAGCAGCTCTACCCGTGTGCTAACAAGAGGAGGCCAGCTCAGTCACTCTGGGTTGAAAATATGCACTGCAGAGACCTGTTCAACCACTCATCTGTTGCCAGGTTGAAAGCTGAGGCCCCTCACAGCTTCCTGGCATGCCAGAGGCTGCCGTGTGCGGGAGGCTTGGCCTGTGTTGAGGTGGGGGATGCTGCAGCCTGCCCACCCTTTTGCACGGTTTGATCTGCAGGAGAGTTTTCCTTGCCATTCATCCCTTCTGTAGGCACACGAATGTACCGTCCACCTCTGCTGCTCACCTGTGGGTAGGATGGGGGAGCCACTTACAAAGGGGCTCAGCCCTTCCCTTCACCTTGCAAAGCACTGCTGAGAGAGCCCCCAGCCACTTTGAAGTGCATCTTCCAGGAGGTGGTCGGCTGCTGACTTCCCTGGGAGAAGTGGCTGCAGCGCCCACAGGTACGGCCTCTGTGGGACACATCAAGGGAAGAACAGCACTGATGGGGCTCAGCATGGCCCCAGGAGCACTCAGAGAGCAGTGTTTGACACGAATGGACGGTGTGGGGTGCAGGAGAGCCTCCAGCAGGCTGTGCTGTCTCTGATCTCACAGAGCTGAGAGTCGAAATCTTTGTGCATGCTGGGCTCTGACCTTCCTGCATGGCCTTTTGCCTTCCCATGTCCCTGTAGGTGAGTTACTGTGCACCTTCCCTCTCCCTGTCCTGCCCTCTTTAACTCCGTAGTGACCTCCAGTGCCTGCCAGCCTGTGTGCCTGCAGCATGTGTGTGAGTGCTTTGTGGACACCTATAGCTTTATCCTCAAAGTTTGCTCCTTTTTATTTTCATACAGTGTGGGTGGGTGAGTTTGTTCCTCGGATGGGGATGGAATTTGAACAGCTTCTACCTGAAATAACTCGACGCCATGTTCATTGGAAAACAAAAACTGACTTTTAATGAATGGTGCTGGGATGCTTTGGTTGGAAATACACACCATCATGTTAAACCATTGCCATGTCCATCAGGTTCTCATGACTACGTAGCGCTTTGAGTACACTTTCAGTTCTGTCTCGTTTGGGGAGCGCTGCCCCATCAAGTCAGGTAGCACCTCACTGGCGATCACTCATGTAGCTATTGATTTGGGATTTAATAACTGATTAAAAGAAACAACCAGCAAGACTTTGGATTTAGACATTAAGTTAAAAAAAAAAAGGCAAAGCAAGTTATCCTTCCCCTGGCTGGTAAGGAGCTAATGAGCCCTGTTTTGTCACCAAGACGATGTGTAGTATACACACGATGTTGACAGTGTTGTCTAATTTATCACAAAGTCTCAGCTCTGTTGTACATGCTAGTGTGGGGGCTTCCATGTGCAGGCTCTGTCTGCAAGGCTGTGGGTTTGGGGATGAATCATCAGAGAGCTCTAGTGAAATTCGATTTGGGGAGAGTCAGCATGGCAAGCGGAGCTGACACCTCTGCACTCGCTGGGCTGGCGGCGGCTTTACCCTCTGCAGAGACACCGTGGTGGCCGGAGCCAGGCCAGCAGAGCCACGTCCCCCCAGATCCCCAGTGCCTACAGGGCCTGTGATGTGCCTGTGATGTGTTGTGAGCTGGCACCGCTCAGGCTTGTGCCCAATTTCCACCTGGCCCCACCTGGCTGTTCACTGCTCCGCCAGCCCAATGCACTGATGGAGGAGCGTAATCAGCAAGGAGAGGCTCCTCGGGAACCAGCCAGTCATGAACCCCACTGATGCTCTGGGGCTGTGTTTCTGGTGGAGGAGGGAGAGCAGGGCTGCTGGGCAAGACACGTTTGAGCAGTTTCCCTTTTTAACTACAAACTAAAACGAGCTCGCCCAGAGGAGACAAAGATTTACCGAGCACAGTTGTTTCTCTACCCTTGCTTAAATAGGCCCATAACACTAACCCTGAAGAAGGGACCTCATTTCTCAGTGTCATTTTCCTGACGGGAATGCATATGGCAGGCAGCTTTAGAGCTTTATTGTAGCTGAGAGTTGCTTACAAATAAGTCTTGAATAAAATACCCAGCAAGGGATTGATATGAAGAGAAGCTGTGCGATGAAATAAGGAGAAATACATCTCCCGAAGTGCTGCCACAAAGGTGGGAAGGGTTCTGCCAGCCCAGCTCACTTCTGTCAAAATGGATATGATCTCACATCTGTCAGGATTAGTTCTCTCCTGCCCAGCAAGGTGATCTGTTCAGGCCCTGACAATGTCATGCAGCTCTGGTGACTATTTTTTCTGAGCCAAGGTAGAACCTGAGTTACATTTTTAAAGGAATTATGTTTTATTTAGCAGCACATGTGTGCTAATTCAGAAAGAAACCCTTCTGCTGCTCCTGCCCAAACCCTGCGAGGTTTAGGGGACAAGTTGCTTTACTCTAGAGCTAATAAATTGAGCAGGTAATTCCGTTTTGCAGAGCTTCAGTGGGCCCTGCACGGAGAGAGTGTGTGACTGGCATTTGTGCATGCTCTCTAATTAGCGGGATGAAACTTAAATGGAGGAATGTTTCATGTTAGTAATATGATTTCAAAAGGCTACGTTTGGAGGCAACGGATTGAGCCATCCCTTAATGAGTTCTTCTATTACGGTGCCAGTGGCAAAGGAAGGAGAGCAAAGTGTGTGCAATTTGGCAAAGCAGAGAACGCATTTGCACTTCATTTTATGTGTCCCGAGGGATAGACAGGCAAAAATGTTGAACCCCTGCTCACCTACCCCCGCAGTGCAACTGAGTGTTCTCTGCTGGTTCTGTGACCCTACTAGCTGTCTCCTCCTTGTTTCAGTGCGGCGTGTTGCTCCTCGATTCTCTATCCCTCCGAGCAACCACGAGGTGATGCCTGGGGGGAGCGTGAACCTCACGTGCGTGGCAGTAGGTGCTCCGATGCCCTACGTGAAGTGGATGGCTGGTGTGGAGGAACTGACCAAAGAGGATGAGATGCCTGTCGGTAGGAATGTCCTGGAGCTGAATAACATCATGCAGTCTGCCAACTACACCTGCGTAGCCATCTCCTCCCTCGGCATGATCGAAGCCACAGCCCAGATCACTGTCAAAGGTAAGGAACTGTTCCTTGTGATGCCCCTACTTTGGGTTTCAACGGTGTAGCCCTTTGTCAAAGAGTTTTTGGGTGCAGTCTCCTGTGACTTCTACACCTTGCAAGGGAGATTCCCAAATCTCCCTTTGGTTTTCCTGCTCACAGTACGGTATTTGTGTGGAAGGTCATTTCCTCTCTCCCTTCACGTGGTACGGTGGAAGACAGACTTGTGTCAGGCTGGGTCCTCATTATGCTATGAGGGAACCTCAGTGAGCCTGTGCTTATCCCAGCAATTTCTGGCTTGTTCCATGCATCAGCAGGATCAGCTCAGCACCGCAGCAAGTCCCGGGCTGTTCTGTGGATGTCTGCAGTCATGGAGCAGTTTTCATAGAGATCTCTTCTTGCAGTGAGGGCAGGAAAAGAAGGTTAATCCCAGCACTGTGAAGTGTTCTGAGCCTCACCAGAACGAATATCCTGCCATCCCCTGCAAGGAGGAGCTATGTGCATTCATTTTAAGATTTTTGCATATTGCTCTATTTTCTGTTCTCCCTTACTGGCCTGCCTCTTTCCCTTTTCTCTTTCTTTTGTTGCTGTCCTCACGGCATTCTTTCTGCTGCCATTTCACAGGTAGCTTTGCCCCAAAGAGGACATTATTTCTGCTTGCTGAGCACTGGGTACAGGGGGCAGCCTACCCAGGCAACTCCCTAACGGGAGGCTGAAGTACCTGTCCTGCCTTTCCCATCTGGGACCAAGCAGGTTCACGCTATCCTTTCCTGCTCTCCTTGCGGTTGATTTGTAGCTCAGATTTCCACAGTTTTTGAGTCTGTCTGTTCTTTCAGAGACTCCTTCTGCACTATGGCCACCTTTAGCACCCAGTGGCTGCTTGAACACTCACAGACTTGAGTTTTAGCCCTCTCCAACCTGGAGATTAACAGCAAATTCTCTATTCCCTGGTGCTAGTCAGGATGCTTTAACCTTAGCTGCACCCCACTCCCTTTACGCACTGTGCTTGCTGGTCAGTACTTTTTCCAGCCCCTCTTTTCCTACAGAGCACAGAGGTTGCATTGGTTTTAGTAGATAAGAGCGTACAGAAGAGGCACAATGGGGAGGTGGTTTGGACATGGAGGGAGGAACTCGGAACTGCACCATTGCGTCTGTCTTTTCTGCACCTTCACTCTGGTGAAGCCTGTGTCCCTAGCTCCTTCACCCAGTGTTGCTTCTCCTGTGCTCACTGGAAAGAAGATGGTTTACAGGGCAGTCAGTAGAAGCAAGATGACACAGAGCTGATAGCAGTAAGGGCATCAGAGGTACCAGACCTGCCCCTTGCTCACGTGCAGGCTGCCCACCCAAGAGCTGAAAACACTCAAGCTTGCGGCTCTCAAAGGAAGGGGTGGATGAGTGTCATCTGTCCTTGAAAGCCTGAAGGAAGCTGTAATTTTCATGGATACTCTAGGAAACGTCTTGCTTCCAGCCTTACTGTTGGGCAGGATGCATTTGCCCTCCCTGACTCCTCCATAGGGAGTGGTGTGGTGTCTGGTTGTGGCTTGCATGACCTTCACTCCCGTGCCAGCTCAGCCTTCACCAATTTTCCCAGTATTCGTGTTGCAGTTGCACTCGAAAAGGCATCTTCCCTGGTAATCAGAGCAGGCATGCTCCTGTGCTAAAGAGCCTTCCCTCCTCATCTGAACAATGTGGAAGCTGGAAACCTGATGACTTTGCCAAAGAATGAAGTACTTCAGAATCTTAATTTGGACTCAGCCTTTTTCCTAGTTCCTCGTCAAGCACAGCTGCGTTAGAAATTACTAATGGCTTTAACTGGAGTGGTTCGTAGGAGGTTTAAACTTGCTGTAGATGTTAATTCAGTCATTGTCTTAACATATTTGTGTACTCTGCAAATCTCTCAGACACTCATTCTCTTTCTTTGTTCTTTTGGTAAAATGGCAAATCTGGAAATGTTTGCTTGCAGTAGTTGTGTTCTCATTAACACTTCAGAGATGCCAGTGTCACAGAGTTCTTGTGTAACAGTTTATTGTCTGGTTGCAGTTTGACACACCACCCAGTGAAATAGTGGATGTGAAAGTTGGTAATTTCTCTGGCTGTATCCCTCCTGCATGCACTGTAATACTTACAAGGCATTCCCCCATCAACCCATCTAACAGCACCGTCCATGAACTCCCTATGGCCTAAGATGCTGTCTCTGTGGAAGCAGGAGCATAGCTCCACATTACCTGTGGTGCTCTGATTGCTTTACTGTGTCCCTTTGTAAATCAGCTATACACCTGGCTCCTGGGGTCAGCCCAGCCCAGCAAGCACCTTCCCACTGCCAGCTGAACCCCCATGACAGAAACATTCCTGCATCCCTGTTGAATTACCTTTATTTAGCCTGCTGCTGGTAAGTGCGTCAAGCACATCTAATAACATGATTGCTCTGTTTATCCTTCCATTAAGAACCACTTCAAGCAATATATGGTAATATAAAAATGCATGTTCTAGAGTATGAAATGATTTCTGCCTTGTAAAGAAGAATGTTAATGGGTGGTGGCAGCTCCATTTTTATCCCTGTGCACATTGCAGGGTTTGAGCTGACTGAATTATTTAAATCGCACCTCTCTCCCTTCCAATTGCAGCACTGCCAAAACCTCCAACAGAGCCATTAGTGACTGAAACGACAGCCACCAGCGTGACCCTCACCTGGGATTCGGGCAACTCCGACCCCATTTCATATTACGTCATCCAGTACAAACCCAAATCCTTGGATGGTCAGTTCCAGGAGGTGGATGGTGTGGCAACAACCCGCTATAGCATAGGTGGGCTCAGCCCCTTTTCAGAGTATGAGTTCCGGGTCATCGCAGTCAATAACATTGGCAGAGGTCCCCCCAGTGAGCTGGTCGAGGCCCGGACAGGGGAACAAGCTCCTTCGAGTCCACCCCTCAAAGTCCAAGCAAGGATGCTGAGCGCTAGCACCATGCTGGTCCAGTGGGAGCAGCCGGAGGAACCGAACGGACAGATCCGAGGGTACCGCGTTTACTACACCACGGACCCGCACCTGCCTTTGAGCATGTGGCAGAAACACAACACCGACGACAGCCACCTCACCACCGTGGGGAGCCTCATCACAGGGACCACGTACAGCATCCGCGTCCTGGCCTTCACTTCGGTGGGCGATGGGCCCCCCTCGGACATCATCCAGGTCAAAACCCAGCAAGGGGGTACGTGTGGAGTGAGGCGTCGCGGCTCCGTGTCCACCCCAGCTGTGTGTCTGATCTGCACTTGGTGCTTAAATGGTTGCGTGTCCTTGCCCCACAGCCATCAGATTTAAGTTGTCAGCTTGCCCTGGGGAGCTGGGACCAGTCTCTGTACAAGTAACACAGCCCAAAGTTTTGTCTGGGATGCAGTAGCTAAAAAAGTGACACAAAGTCCTGGAAATGGATGTTGGCAGCTATGGAACGGTGCCGATTTCCTGCTGGGGTATGAGTATGCATGTGGAAGGGAGAAGTTGGGATGCAGTCAGGGGCTGGAAACTAGTGTAATTCCCATAGTCACCTACCTGGATCCCAGAGGTGCTTGCCTGTTGCCTGAGTTGTTCCCAGACCACAGTACAGGGGAAAAGAAAGAAGGGAGAGTCCAGAAGGAATAAAAAAGGATCCTTGCAAGGTGAAATGTATACTCTGCAAAGCTTTGTGACTCCTTTCCCTGCATCTGCCTCCTGGCACTAACCATGTGTTTGGTCCCCAGTTCCTGCCCAGCCAGCTGACTTCCAGGCAGAAGCAGAGTCTGATACCCGCATCCTATTGACGTGGCTGCCCGCCTCTCAGGAACGCATCACCAAATACGAGCTGCTGTACTGGGAAGGGGAGGATGGCACTCAGGTGAGGATCCTGCCTCTGCAACAGCAGCACTTGGGGCCAGACATCACAGTTCAACAGCTTAGGAAGGGTGTCTGCTGGAGTTGGGGTAGCACGGGACTTTCTTATAGAATGATTTGTGTTGGAAGGGGCCTTAAACATGATCGAGTTCCAGTCCCCCTGCCATGGGCAAGGACACCTCCCACTGGATCAGGTTGCTTAAAGCCCCATCCAGCCTGACTTTGAACATCTCCAGGGATGGAACAGCCACGACTTCCCTGGACAACTTGTGCCAGTGCCTCATCGTGTTTCTTCTATCTCATGGGTGTGTGATAAGAATATGACAATCTCTGTCTACCTTCTGTGTAAGTGACCTCCACAGTGTTTGTTGATGCCCACCAATGGGTGCCCACTAATGGCTGGCTTGGGACTGGAAAGGCTCCAGAATACCACAACACCATCCCTGAGGCATCTTAACTGCTGGTGCCTGTAGACAGTTGTGTAGACCAGAAATGCTTCCAAATGGGTCTGAAATGGCCTCCAAAATGTGTCTGCAGCTCCAGAACTGGGTACACTTAAGGAGCAGATTGAGTGTGGCCTAGAGAGAGCCCTTCTGTGTTTCGTGTCAAGTCCTTAAAAGAAGTCCAGCCCTAAATATATCAGAAGTGGTGCTGGCTGCGGGTCAGCACCATGAGAACTGTGCTGTGGCAGCATCTCAGTGTCCCATGGACCTCTCCTCCTCCTGTATTTATAGTGGCATGAGAGTTGCTGAAAATAAGTGCCCTCCGGGTGAAGTGCCAGCAAAACAACTGCTTTACCAGCACTGTTTATGTGCGTTAAAAATGCCGACTACTCCAAGACAAGGGCTTTACTCTGTTTCACAGGCAGACACTATCTGTTGGGAGGAAACAAACTCACATGTCCTGTGCCCCTCATCTGAACTCTATAGCTAGACCCAGCATTCCCACAAAGCTGTCAGGCAGTGAGTGCAGTCTGGACACCAGCCAGCGCAGCCTGGCTGACAGAGAGGTCTGCTTCCCTGCAGAGTTCTTGTACTTCATGCAGAATGCTCCATACCTTGGAGTCCTGCAGGACTGCAGCAGGTTTGGCAGCATGGCTGTGACTTTCTGTGAGGCCTGAATGGGTGACGGGGCTGCCTATTCCCTTGGCTTTGGGAGCTGAGCACAAGCTTTTCTGTATTCTCCAGCTGCACCAAATAACCTGTGTTTCCTTTTATTTGCCAGCAAAAGGTGGAGTTTGACCCAACCTCCTCGTATGCTGTGGAAGGTCTCAAACCAGACACGCTGTATAAGTTCCGTCTGGGTGCCCGCTCAGAGCTGGGGGTGGGAGTCTACACCCCCATGATCGAAGCCAGAACTGCCCAATCCAGTAAGTTTCTGACACTCTGCAATACTGAAGCCAAAGCAAAAAGCAGCCCAGTTTCCATTGTCTGGGCATGGAGTAGCTCACTGCCTCTGCCCTGGTGGGTCTGCAGAGGTGCCAGCACATGGTTTGCTAAAGGGTGCAATGGGGAAAGTCAGCTGGGGTTTTGAATCAGGGCTCTTTGGCAGAGGGGGTGCACCCAAGTGGTAAGTTTTCTTCTTGTCTCTTTGATCATGCTATTCTTTCCCTAAGGGTAGATTCATAAAAACTGACGGAGGAGTGAAACAGGCTGGGAAATTGCTTTGGAAAGACTGATTTGAGTGGGTTTGTGCATCTCTATGAATTCACTCCCATGCAGACAAGCTGTCTGGACAGGCAGCATATGGGTGTTTGGCTCTAAGTGTAAC
This sequence comes from Dromococcyx pavoninus, assembly GCA_033558185.1. Classification (NCBI taxonomy): domain Eukaryota; kingdom Metazoa; phylum Chordata; class Aves; order Cuculiformes; family Neomorphidae; genus Dromococcyx; species Dromococcyx pavoninus. The sequence continues at coordinate 77,894 of JAUMJL010000399.1, read as the reverse complement.
TGTCTCCATACCATTGGATTTTCACCCCTTCACTCCCCATTCCACCTGCCTTGCTTCCACAGACCATCCCTGGTCTATGCACTCGGTTACAGGGTGAGGCATCCTTGGAGGCCACACGTGACTGTGACTGCCAGGCAGCTGGAGGACTCAGTTTGGGAAAGTGACTGCTTGCCTGGGTTGTGTGAGCAAGTGAGGCTGCTGCTTCTGGGACTGCAGCACTACAGGAAACCAGCACAAGCTGCAGCGGTGTTAATAGAGAGGCGAGATAATGAGGTGACCCAGGCAATATCACTTTCATCCTCGCTCTGCCCCATGTGATCACAGAGCAGGGGTTCCCGTTGCTCTGATTGGCAGCTCAAAGTGCGGCGCATAAGCAGATTAGGGCTATCAAAGGGCCCAGTGATAAGCTCGTTTTCACTAACGATTTTTGGGCTTGCCATTATGCAAAGAGCATTAAAAGGGGGAAAAAAAAGACATTTCCGTTATCACCGTCTGTCTGGGATTTACTAGCTATGTGGGGTGAGCAGTTGGCAAAGGCAGCCAGCCTTCCCTGCAGGGATGGTGCCAGCATGCACAGCGGCTGAGAGCCTGAGATGGCCATTAGAAAGGGAGCTCAGGCTGGGAAGAGCAGCTCTGCTCACTATTGGAACGACCTTCTCTTTGAGGAAAACTCAGCTTCGTTAACATCAGTCACAAGGATTCCTCCACCTTAAGTGAGCTAATGGTGTCCTAGTGCTGCACAATAGACAGGTATGAAAAAGTGAGAGAGGTTCAGATCATGCAGTTATAAATATTTGAACATTGAGAACAAATTTCTGAGTGTGGAGATTTGTATACCTATTTCAGATAGCTTTTGTATTGGTAGACAAAGGTTGAAGCAACTCTCCTGCCACTTAAATTAATTCTATCAGTGGATGCTCTTATCCTTGAATACATTTAATCAGAGACAGCTCCATGCATAAATGAGTCCTTCAGAGTCTCACAACAGTCCAAGTAGGAGAAACCTTTGCTTTGTGTACTCTGAAAGGGAGACATCGTCCCGTGACCCGCCCCACAAGCTGTCTCACAGGGCATCTCAGACTGGTCTGGTTTTGAGGTTGTCGCCTCAGTGGCCAGTGGAGCACTAGCTGACTGGTGCTGGCATCTGTTTAGTAAAAGAGATGTGCACAGGTTGACCAAAAGTCACAGAAATATCTTGATTTTACCAGTAAACTCTCCTTACATTGATGGTCTGAGAGTTCACCGGTTTATCCAAGAAGTGACTGGGTCTTGGCTTACAGGCTTCTACTTGAGAAGATTTCCGATGGCACTTTATTCTATGAGAAAAGTCTTTAGTAGTTACTACAGGACTGTTCAGAGAGAGCAGCAAACCTCTGGCTGAACGGTCCTGGGGCAGAGTGGATTCATAGGTACTGGGGGTTGCAAAGTCAAGTAGGTCTATCAGAAAGGTGTGCTTTAGCTTGGCAGAAGTTGTGGGCACAATGCACAACTTGCAGGCAGAAACTCTTTGGTCTGCACTTAGCAACACCTCACATTAGGTGGTTGGATTGATCTCCCTGGCTTTAGAATTTACTATTCTAGCTTCAGATTGGTCTCCTTGCTGCACCTCCTGATTGCCTGAGAAAGGCTGTTGTATCTTGGAGGTTGATGTGTTCGGGTGGAACACAAACTGCAGGAGCAGTCAGACTCCTGCTTTCCAGAGAGCCTGACTTCAGGCTCTGTTCCTGTCCCTCACAAACCAGTCAAAGGTAAGGCAGAACATCATCTCTAATGAGTCACTAATAGGCTGGAGAAGGATGCCTGTATTGCTGTTGCAGGGCTTTTCTTGTGGCATCCCTGCTCAGGAGTGGTAAGAGATGCTTCTCTGGGAAGGCCAAAGGGGGTGCAGTTCCCCTTCGCACCCTTCCACCTGCACAGTTTGGACCCCATCTCCTGGGAAGACAGCTGCCTTCTGGGCTGTCTTTCCTGCTAAACTGCTCTCTAAGTTGCTGGGCACCCTGCAAAAAGTACAAGTAATGCTGCTTTGAGGGCCTGACAGCACGGAGGAGTTTTCCAGGAGGCTGCAGTGCCTCAGGCAAGCAGTATGAAGCAGGAGAGGAGCGTCAGCTCTGTGCCCATCAGGCCTTAACATTAAAATGCTTGAAATACGAAGGTGGGTCTTGAGGCTACCTTTTCCCTAACTGAAGGGTTAGGTGGGCTGGATGGGTGCACAGGGCAGCTGTGAGCTGGTGGGGGAGGCTGATGTGAGTAGCCTGGAGGTAGCAGAGATTTGCATCTTGTGGGTGGGTGGATGCTGGCCACCCAGTCTGCTCTTCGCTGGCCCCAGGAGGGACACTTCCACTCCTTGTGCATTTTAAGTTGATCCTGCTCATGTTACCAAGTTTTATTTTGCTTTCTTTAAGTTTTAATCTAAGTTTTTACCTTGTACACCATGTGTGTGACTCTTACCCAGTCAACAGCCAACATTTGACCTGTCCACATGGCCAGCCAAAGCTGCCGTTGGAGAAGGAGCTCACTGCTGAATATGGAAGGCCAGAGCTAGGGCACGTCTCTTCTATGAAGGGCCTCTCTGCAAACAGTGGCAAAGGAAGGGCTTTCCAAGCTCCTTATGTCTCACCTGTCCTCTCTGAGTGATGCCACCAGGCACTGTGTGTATCTTAAGCCCTCCCTGAATTCACTTTTGGTGTTACATCTTCCTACTCTCTTCTCTGCCACTTCTCTGCTGATTAACCAACAGTGTGAGGATTCATCTTCTACCCCTTCTCCCTTCCGATGTACCAGATGACAGGGCCAGTCCTGCTCTGCCTCCCTCACGTAGGCAGCTGTGTGCTTCCACTCATTGCTTTGACTTCTTCCCTCCACTGTAGCTCCCACAGCAGCAGCCTTGACTCTGCTCAGACATCAGCTCTTCCAGCTCTGTCACTGCCCACTCTCGCTCCATCTTTCCTCTCTCCAGGCACCCCAGCCCAAGCATCAGGGACAGGCCCTGCTCCCTAGCACAGATGTGACCACTAAGCCTGCAACTGCCTCTGCAAGCAAGTGGGCCTCCTTCCCAGCAAGCAGAGGTCACCAGTGGCATTGGGAGGTCCTGCTGTCCCCAGCTTTCCCAGATCTCCCACTGCCAACCTATGCCCAGAAAAGCCAAGGCACTGTTTTTGGGTGATGTAATTATCTGAGGTCCCTGCTGCCCTCTGGAGTAATGTTGCACAGGGATGAGTGGTCAGGATTGTCCCTGTGCCCTGGGAAGGCTGCCTCAGGTGCCCTGATGGCTTCAAGAACTGCGACGCAGGCAAGGGCACCAGGCTTTTTTCAGGTGTTTCTAGGTTTCTGGGTACACCAAAGAGTGGAAGCAGCCTTTCACCTGCCGTGGCAAAGCAAGATACCTTGTACTTTGTTATTTGGCCAGACACATCATCCTAACCTTAGAGCAACCATGTGTGCTTTTAGTGCCCTGCCCTCTCTGCTTAGGTTCAAGCACCCTGGGATGCACCCATCTCCCTTGTGCCTTCCTCAACCAGGTGCGATTCCTCCCTCCTCCAGACTTCCACCCTCATGAGAAAAACCTTCCTGAAAGGTGTTTCCTTCTGGTGCAGCTGCAGGGAGGTGCAGCTCCCCTTCCCTTTTTATGCATGGCATGACCTGGGCAGCACAAACACCTCTGCAGGGTGGCTGTGCTGTGTCTTAATATTGAGATCCCGGGATATACCTTCAGCATTCCTGGGCAGTGAGGTCAAATGAGATGAAGCTGCTGCTGCTGCTGTGAGAGGGCTCCTCTGCTGCTGGTGTCCTGGACAAAACAGAGCATCTCCACAGTTCTTGTCTGGTTTGTTCCCTTCTCCCACCGTGCAGAACTGCTGTTCTGTTGCAAGGCTGCCACAGCCTGTGGTTATCTCTTCTTTCCCGGTCCCCCTTCTTTGCTTCCACTCCCCCAAAGGCTTCTTTCACTGCTTTACCCCACCCGTGCTGTGTGAGGGGACTGCTCCTCATCGTGATGAGAAGGATCTGCTGCGCTGATCCCATTCCTTCCCCCGTGACCAGTTAACTCTGCTGGGCTTAGAAGTTAACACAAGTTGCAGGTGTTTTTTTGCCTGGGAGGAGACAAGATCTGCCTACCTTCCCATATGCATCTCCATAGGCCAGGGAGCTACTGAGACAGGTAACCAGTTTAGCAGGCATGAAGCAGTCAGTCCCAGGCACTAGGTACTCGTGCAAAGCAGCACAGTCATGTTATCTCCTGTTTCCACATGGTGCCTGGCTCCCACGTGGGTCAGGGTGCTGCTCGCAGCTGATTGTCATGATTTCAAACCCTGCCTGGATGCGCTCCAGCCAACCTCACTCACCTGCTTTCTCTGCCCTCTGTTGTTTCCTCCACTTGTCTAGGAGCGGGTTTTTTACAAGCCTTCGTGCAATCTGGTGTGTGAGCTTCCCCTTCTGCCACTCTTGCCTTCTGTAGCTTCCTACCCATTCTGGTTTCCATCTGCTTCAGATCTTCACTGAAAGCATCTTTCCTCTCCCTACCAGTCTCTCTCTCTCTCCCCCGCCCCTTCCCTCACTGCCATTTGTCGTGTTTGGTAAAGCGAGCGTCCAGAACTGCTTTGCAAAGAGGTGTTCTCTGATGCAGAACACCACTTCTGTCCCTGTGCTGTTCATCAAGCTCTCAAATGCAAATTATCCCCAGTGCCATCTTTGATGATCTTCAAGGAAGACAGGCAGTTGTCCAGGAGGCTACTACCTGAATTTCCATGCTCAGTTGGCTGGGTAAAAGTTCCCTGTGCATTTTGTTTTGTCCTTCCACTCATTTCCCTTCATCTCCCCACTTCATTTATTTATCCCCAGCCCCCTCCGCCCCACCCCAAGAAGTCGAGTGTGTAAGCACCAGCTCCACTACCATCCGGGTAAGTTGGGTGCCACCGCCTGCCCAGAGCCGCAATGGGGTCATCACCCAGTACTCCATTGCGTACCAGGCAGTGGAAGGAGATGACAACACCAAGCATGTGGTGGATGGCATTGGACGGGAGCACTCCAGCTGGGAGATCAAGGACCTGGAGAAATGGACCGAGTACAAGGTGTGGGTAAGGGCTCACACCGATGTGGGACCAGGACCGGAGAGCATCCCTGTGCACGTGCGCACTGACGAGGATGGTAGGTGTCACTGAACAGCTCCTTCAGCTACCGCCTTGGGGTGACTAGGACTCCTATCTGAGTTGCTGGAAAAGAGGGGGAAAAGACTGGGAATGTTGGCCTGGGAGTGTACTTTTCAAGGACCAGAGGCTGTCAGGAGCAGTGCTTTGGTAAGCTGCTCCAGGGTGTGGGTCTCCACAGTTGCCCTGGAGTTGGAGACAGGGGAATTGCTCTGCTGGCCCTCGCTCTGTTACAGTGGTTGCCTCCAGGCTGTGGGTCAGATGTCCCAGCGTGGTCCTATAGGGGCCCTGTGTGTGTGATCAGTGCTTTCTGTGCACAAGAGGAGGCATTACACTGCTTTGCTATTTGGACTCTCTAGTTCTTTGTGGTGGTGGTTTCCATTTTACTGAGTTGAGTTCCCCCAGCCAAAGGTTTCTATCACACTGTGAGATCAGGACTTAAAAGTTTACTTGTTGACCTGAAATCCAGCAAGCTAAAGACTGGAAAAGAAATCCATTTGAAACCTGTAGATACTGCAGGGAAGCTGCTTCCTGCCCCAGCTTCCAGGCAAGCCACAGCTTATATAAATCTGCTCTTCTGCTCAAGAGTCAGAATATCGCATGTACGGAACACTTTACTGGATACGACAGCTTTAAAGAGAAATTGCTTTACATTAGCAGGACTGTCAGTTATGTCATCATGGTTTAAGCCATTGCCTTTGAAAGTGCCAGAGCTCAGGGTGACAGTAGGAGCTTCCATAGCTTCATGCCGACCCCAGAAGCTCTGGATTTAATGGGAGAAGAAAGAGATGCAGCGTCCAGGCAAAGAAAGGATGATCTCTGCATTACCCAGTCAGCATAGGAAATTGAAACCAGACATGTTACAGTTTCCCTAAATGGGCTGCCACTGTCCCCCACGTCTCAGTGGCTCTGGAAGTGGCGTCTGGGAATGCTTACCGACTGCATTCCTGGGCTGGCAAACACATCTGTGTGTGTCCTGCTGCCTGTATTGTTTGCTTCAGTTCTCATTCAGCAGAGTTGTAGCCCAGGGGAAGCTGCTACCCCAGAAATGTCGCAACAAAGTCTCTCCATTAGTTTTCGGGCACCATGGTTGGACATTCCAGCTTAGCTGTCAGGAGCGATTTCGTATCCCTCTGACATGCTGATGCTCAGTAGATACCCGTGATGAAGGAATGAGAAATGCTAAAGTGTGATCTGAAAACAAACTGAACTTTCCCTGTTTGGGTCTCAGACGCAGCACATACTTCCCAGAGTGCAGCAGGGTAGCGCTCCTGGAAACACTCTGCTCTGCCCACATTCACATATTTCTGTGTCCCTGCGACATCCTCGTGTCATATCCTGCCGAGGCCTCCTGCCTTCTCTTGCCAGCAGAGCTTGACACACAGCTTCTGTCTGGTTCTCAGGGAGGATCTTGTTTTCCGCTTGGACTCCCAGCTGTGTGTGTGGGCAGGTGTCTTGCTAGGGCAGGAGAGCCCTGTGGCTTGTGCAAGGTCACCGCACTACGGGAATTGTGGATTACAGCGTAGGCTGCTCCAGCCAGAAGGTGGTAGCTATTCAAGCACGGCCCCCTCCATTCCCATACCTTGAGCTGGCTTCATGGTGCTAAAATGCTCCATTCCTCCATTCTCTATTTTATTTAATTATCTGCAATTAAGAAGGACATCTGGAGAAAATAATGAATTGCCCTGCAGCTTTAAAACTGTGCTTACCTGCTGGGTAGCTGTTTCTTCCCATCTAGTTGGTTGAAATAGCAATACTCATTATGTCTGCATGTCAGCTATCCATCCCTAATTATCTAATACTGATTATTTCTCTCTGTGTTGAGAATTGGGGTGTATGGGGTTCCAGACCCCTGGATTTGCCCAGGCAGGGAGGGGGTCCTGCAGTACAGGTGCTAGGATGGAGCCCAGGTCCTTCACTTGGGTAACCAGGAACTCGTGTAGCAGTGATATCCTCCACAGGCAGCACACACCTCTGCTCCCGGCTGCTTCAGCCGGAAAGAGCTTTCCAGGAGCAACAGAGAGGCTAATTTTTTAGCATTGACATTTTTGTCACAGTCAATGCAAGAGCAAAAAGTAATAAGGAGGTAATTTTTCCAAATGGTAAATAGGGTATAAATACATTTTTAAACGGGCCTCACCTTGCAAGAAAATTGATATTTTCTGGGCAGTGTAATTTTTCATTTTATTATCAAAAAGCATTCAGCTAGCCGTGCATGAAATACAGTCCCCAGAGCTGTCAGAATCCCCACGGGCCCCTTTATCTGGCTGAGTTCAGTGACTGCTGTCTCTGGGCTCTGGGTTATTGTTTTAGGATGGTGCTTTTCCTCTTCATTAACCTCTTGCTGTCACAAGGGAAGAGCACGTGTGTGCTCTGGCTGGTGGCAGGTACCAGGGCTCCCCAAAAGGCAGGCACAGCACTACCTGGGGCTGTTGGACTGGGTTTCGATGTATGCAGAGGGATCTGAGAGGAGGTGGTGTGACAGGCAGGATGCAAAGAAGACTTCAAAACTCCTACCCTTGCCCCAGGCTACCCTGAGCTGCAGGTGGTTACCATATTCTTTATAATCTGTTATATTCTTGTATTCTTCCTTGCCTCCCCTTCTGCTGGAGCCCAGAGAGGGATAGATGGACCATGGGTCTGACCCAGCACAGTGACTTTTCATTAGGGGTGCTCCCACGTATTACAGTCATGCTGTTTCCTACTGAGAGCAGCAAAAGTGCTTGGATGCTGGGAAGGGGTCAGGGGTACGGTCACACTGGATACCTGAAGTCTGTTCTCCTGGGTGGGTACAGGAACTTGTGTTAGCAGGGCCAACCTTGCAGTAAGGTGGAGGGGAGGTAGCAAAGAAGTGAGAGGTAGGTGACAGCAGTTGTGTGGTTCCTGCTAACTGTCCGTCCTGTGTGTGTTACAGTGCCCAGTGCCCCACCACGAAAGGTGGAGGTGGAGTCTGTGAATTCGACTGCCATCCGGGTGAGCTGGAAGCTGCCCATCTCCAACAAGCAGCACGGGCAGATCCGAGGGTACCAGGTTACGTACGTGAAGCTGGAAAACAATGAGCCCCGGGGGCAGCCAGTGATCAAGGACGTCATGCTGTCAGAAGCACAGGTACGGTGTAGGGACCGTGGGCTGATGGGCACCTTCCCTCTCCACAGAGGGCCAGGCTGGCTGGATCCAAGTATTTCTTGGTCTCCTCTTGCAGCTCCAGAGCGTGGGACTCAGCCCTGCCTGAGCAAGGCAAACTAGACTAAACTGTGGCTTACAAATACATAAAAAGTTTAATCATGAGAAGATTGCTGTAGGAAAGGTGATATATTGGACAATGTTCCTCTCTTACCCCTTCTCCGACTTGTACCACTCTCTGCCTGCCATGTCTCGTGCAGAATCCAGCTGGAGCAAATTGTGTTTTGACAGTGAGGTTATAAACTGTCAGAGAGTTTTAGATAAGCCTTAAGTCTGTTTCTTTCATGCTGTGTTCAGGGCAAAGCTTCTTTCTCGGCAGTCAGGTTGCTGCCTGTTTGTGAGACCCTGGGGTGGCTCTGCACTGAGTGGGCACAGCACACCCTGCGGGCAGCCCTCCTCTGGCTCAGCAAAGCCTCCCCCTTCCCATCTCATTTTGTAAGGCAGGGACTTGACCTCATATTGCCTCTTGAAACCAAGTTGTAGGTGAAGTCAGCTGAGGCTGGGAAAGGCAGGGTGTGAGAGGGGGAAAAGTGAGGTGCAGGCCCGCATGGCCGGTAAATGGGTTTGCCTTCTGCAATTACCACACAACAGTCTGCTCACATCTATGCCATCTGCCATCTCGTGGATACCTCACCAGCTGTGAGCTGAGGCCCACATGGTGAGTGAGGCACTCGCACAGGTTACCCAGAGAAGTCGTGGATGCCCCATTCCAAGCCACGTTGGATGGCGCTTTGAGCAACCTGATCCAGTGGGAGGTGTCCCTGCCCATGACAGTGGGGTTGGGACTGGATGATCTTTAAGGTCCCTTCCAACCCAAACCATTCTATGATTCTGTGCTGTCTGCTCAGCCCAGCAATGCGTAGTTGCCTCTTTCCCAGGTGAAGATTTTGGTGCACCTGACTGTGGTGAAATACAGCTCTTTGGAGCAAAGGTCCTTTGTCCTGGATGACCCATGCTGTTCTCAACAAAGATAATCGTATAAATGAAGTACAGGATCTGCTGCTGTTGGAAACGACGAGTAATCGATTCAGAGCTGGCCTGCTTGAATGATGCCCAATATAAATACTGGAGAGCTGCAACGATTAATTGATCTGTCTCCTGAACGCAGCTGTGAATCATTTATACGTTTGTCAGTGGGGAGTGCGGTGCGCAGAGCCAGCTTTACTCCCCATTCATATTCTGAAGGATAGAACCGGGTAATAATGTGGAAGGGGGAAAACTTTAAAGAGAGGAAATGCATTGAAGGTCCTTGTAGTGTTGTCTGGGGCACATATCTGTTTGTGTTTCAGATGTTGCTTTATTTTAATCATTAGAAAAGCTTGCTGCCCTTTACTTATTCCAGGAGGATGTAATCATCTGTGTTGTTTGAACAACTGATGCTGTGTTGTTCAGCTGGAGTTTGGAGTTAATGGGTTGGTCCCAAGCGTAGGTGGGCGAAGTTGGCGATGTTGTTCTGGTTGGTGTTTTCAAATATTTTGTGCTTGCCCAGCCAGTTCTGCTTTCACTCCTTACTCATACATTTCAGAGAGAGGAACCTCATGCTAATGTGCAGGAATGAGGATGCCAAAGGCAGAAACTTCCCAAAGAGTGGTGGGGCTTGCATTAGTTTGAATGTGTATATCAAGAAGGCAAGTTGCTTGAAGTTTCCTGGTTTGTCAGACCTCTTGCCAATCTTTCAGATTTGGTGAATTTATGTGGGAAAGTTCTTGATTGCTGTGATACTTCTTTTCTGGCGTGCATTGTGCTGAACTCATCTGCTGTGATTTTTGGATGGAAGCAGAGGCCAAGAGACAGTTGCAGGGAAGTGACTGCTCTGAAGGAATCATGTCACGTTGGGGATAAACTTATGATGACCCTGTAGGGAAGAGATTTCACTGACTTGGCAGAGGAGATCTTTATTTCCCAAAAGAGCGAGAAGCCAGGCATGACCTGTGCTTGTGATGAAATACATCTGCTCCAGAAGCTGAAGAACCCTGTAAGACCTGCCATCTTTCAGTACAGCACTGCGTGTCTTCACAAACAGCCAGATCAAGCTTTAACGAGTAGTCTTGGAAGAGTTATTTTCCTTGAAAGAAACCAAAAAGATTCACTGGAACACCTCTCCCAGGTCACAGGATGGAGATAGCTGGAATATAGCCACACTCATAAACATTCATAAACATTTATACCAGGGCACAAGGAGAGAATTAAACTGACTGAAAATCTGGAGTCAGAGAAGAAATTCTCTGGACATGTAGGCAGAACCCCTCCTCCTGCCCAGCCAGGCTGTCTGCTGATTTTGAGTAGGTTTGTACCACATAATCTGCTTCCTGCCGATGGTACGAAGACACTGGCATTAAAGCTGCCTCGTGATTTTTCCTGATTGAAGATGAGAGAAGAGAGTAAACGAAGATGAAAAGAAAACGAAAAGGGAATGGAGATGTTAGCTATGCAGATAATATAGATTCTGAGTTTTCAAAACCGTTTCAGCCGAAAGGACTAAAACATCAGCAGAGTAGTGGGGGCCCTGGTGCTGGAGAGATCACGTTTTATTTTACAGTCTCCTGCCTAGGGAGAGTAATCATTTGTTACAGAAGTCTTGTAGTGGAGCTGAGCCCTCTCTCTACCCTCTGTGGCCGCACCTGTGACTGATTGCCTCCATCAGACTTCTCTGCACCTTCCAGTCTGAGCTCTCACCTCCTACTGACAGACTGATGGGCAAGTGAATGTGACCGTGCTCTGTGGAGGAGCGCCAAGTGGGAGTGGGCGTATTGCTGCCAGGCTAGGTTAGATATCCTCACCACCTCCCAGACAGGCCCTGCCCGTCAGGGCTTGGACGAGTCCCGTGGTGGGCGATGGCAGAAGGTTCATTTCTGTGTCCTGGGTCTCCTTTGCCTTTTGCTACAGCTGATGCCAGTTCCTGGCTCTGTGCACAACGCATCCTGGCACCGAGGGAGCCTTGGAAAGGAGCAGGGACACCAGTGAAGGGTTTCAGCTGCAGCTCACCGCTCTCTTATAAGCCCTCAACAGCTTGGGAGAGCAGGAGATAGCGGGCCGTGGCGCACAAGCATTGTGTTCTTCGGAGGAGGGCAAGGGCCCACCTGCTTTCCTTGGTCTCCAGTCCCTGGGCAGGTCCAGCCTGCCAGGAGGAGCAGTGGGCTTGATCCCTTTCATCCCTTCGTGGGTGCCAGATCTCAGTGCTGAGCTGCAGCAGTACTGAGTCTGGAGCACCAGGCACAAAGCAGGCAGCAGGGCCAGGGGAGGACAGGCCTCCCTGTTTGGGTTCCTGTGCAAGCATGGCTCTTGTTTGCTCTTTCCAGGCCAGGCAGCTAGACCCTGCATGAATCTAGATGTTGGTCTATTGTGTCAGGCTCCCAACCTGCTTATACTCAGCAAACACTGGAATATTTTGAGGGGGAGCTTTCTCCCCATTCTGCAGTGTGGCCTCAATAACTGCTCCTGGTCTCGACTGTGCAGCGTATTTGCCGCGGAACCTGCTGGGTGTATCGCTCTGGGAACGTGGCCTCACTGCGTGCAGCCCTCTGCAGATCCAGTCCTGCCCGGGGCTTCTGCTGCTGGGAACTGGCTGGAGGCAAGGAGGTCAGGTTTTGTGGAGGAGAGACTCCTGCCACCTCCTTCTCCAGCTCTGCAAGCAGAGTCATGGCAGGGGAGAGGTGTGCTGCCCACAAGAAGGGCTGCGGGCTCACAGGAAGACTGTGTGGTCTTTGCAGGCAGCACTTCTCCATCCAGCGTGCAGACCAAGTGCACGCCCCACCAGCTTGCTCCAGAACAACAGGAAGAATTAAGAGCAAGCATTTTAAACTGTTGGATTGGGATCAAAGGAGAGAGGGGAAGCAGAGACTCCTACTCTCCCTGGGCAGTGCCCACCCCAGGCGTAACACAAGAATTTACAGCCTCCCTCTTTTGCTGGGTGATAGTCAAGGATCTTTATCTGAATCTACTTGAAGCAACTCCTCGTGCATGTGTGCTCCTCTAGGTAAGACTTCGGCGTGGAGGTGTGGTGTGCAATGCTTTGTCAGTGGAACAAAACTGAAAGGCATCATCCAAGAGGCATTTCAGTAATGGACAGAGGTGAAGTTCTGGAGCCCTCAGACCCATCCACATCCCACAAACTGAGCACTCGAGTTTGCTTCTGGAATTTTACTGTTGTGCCAGAGTCATTTAAGCAGAGAGGAGAAGGATTTGCAGGAAAACCACAACATCCACGTCCCATAGGTGGAGCTGTTTAGGAGGGCTTAAATCTGTCTTTCACAAGATCCATGGTCAAGGAAAACAGCCATTCCCTGGTGAGACATGACTACGCTGTGCGGTGCTGAAGTGTAAAATGAAACGTTAAGGCATTGCAGCTGCCATAAATACACACTGTTAGCTTTAGCACTACCTTGAGCCATCCTGCCTTGTGCACACAGCACTGTCTGAGTCCTTTTTATGACAGCTCCTGGGCTTTTCAGATCAATTTGTCTTACTGACCAACCTTAGAACAGTTAAGAAGCAATTGAGCTAGTTTAGGGAAGGAAATGTGTTGATCTGTAGATGATATTTTTGTAATGAAACTGAATTTATACCAGGGTATTTATGCAGGCCTGGCTTTTCACTGTTATTCCTCCGACGCAGATCTCAAGGTGTTTCTTTCCACCCTGGTTTGATGCAAGATTGAAGTCCACTGAAACACAAGAGCAAACAGAGTTTGAACATTAAACACTTGGTCTAAAATCCTGGTGGGTGATAAACTCCCTGCTGTGGTGTGAGAGGCTGTAGCCTCCTGAGCCCAGGTCTGCTGCACTGTTTGTTGTGCTGGGATATCACCTTCTGCTCCTGCAGATGTACGGAGGCAGGTTGGGAGTGTTACCATCCACATGGCCCCCAACTACGAGGGCCATGGTGTTGGAGCAGAAGTGCCCTCCTGGGAGAAAAAGCACCTAGACCTCGTATCCTTCCTGTAGAAAGGTTTCTGCCATGTTTTAGATCAGCAGGGCAGAGTGTGCGGCTGTTGATCACAGTGTGGGCTGGCAGGCGCAGGTAGGACATCAACTTGGAGTGAGCTAAGCATGCAACACTGGAAATAACACCAAGATGCACGTGTAAAGAGGGCCTTTAGTGACCATAATATGTAGTGAGGGCCTTGGCTTTATAAGGAGTCTTTAGGGACAGCTTGACCTCTTGGTTGAAATTAAATTTTAAGATGGTTTAGGGGGATAATTCTACTGCAGTCTCATGGTATGAAATAAGTGAACTATAATAAAATCTTGGAGGAACATTTCCTCGATAGCTATTTCTTTCTGAACTTGGAGAATAAAAGAACAAATATTTTGAAGGTATGACATGTATTTTACTGCCGAGTACTCTGCCACTGCGACAGGCTGCAGCCTGTAAAAGCCACCTGCAATAGCCTCAATACAAAAGGCAACTTGTAGCTTTAATACCACTTGGTATTTCTGCCTCACTTGCAGGTTCCTGGGCACTCCAGCAGCATTATCTGTGCTTCCTGGTGTCCTGAGGAAGTCAGTATCTGAGCACCATTTCACAGCTGGCAGCCCAGGCTCAGGAGCAAGGCTTGCCAAGGCTCACACTGTGAGTCAGGGGCAATAATACCTATCTTGCACTTTCATCTCCGTGCTCAAACCCATCGACCGGTGCTTCCTCCAGGCAGATTTAGTAACCTGAGATGTAACTCATCGCCTTGGCTGAGAGAGCTCTCTGTGATCTCTGCAAACCTTCCTTTGTGCATCCACCACAAAGAACGGTGCTACAGGCATGTGTTGCAGAAGCCAAGGTCTTCTAAGTCTCCCCACCCCAATGCAACTTTGATGCCTTAGAACCCCAAATCCAGACAGAAAACTGTGTGTTCCCTCTTGGGAGCCCTAATTGAGCTGCCGTGCCTGAGAATCCACGTGAGCTTTTGCTGGGAAATGGTTTGTGTAGTAGTCTTACCTGCAAGGCTGCTCTTGCCAAATGAGTGTTTGCCGTTTACTGTTGTGTAATTGGGAGTGAGAAGCTGTTGCCTCAGTACAAGCCACGCCAGTGCCATTGAAGAAGAGCAGCTTAGTGTGGAGCTTTGTGCAAGATCTCGGCCTCTCTTGCCCTGTTTACAAGAGATGGCACTTCTGGTTTTCTGAGGTCTCCAAAGCATTTTATGCAGGAAAGAGAAGCTCTGTAAATGTTGCATTTGTTGCATCCCTGCACGAAATGCCCTTTGAGTTTTGTGTGTTGAAGCCTTTGGTTCCAACAGGAGATGGTTGCTGGAGGATCACTAGGACATAAACTGGAAATTAGGCCACAAAACTATTGTGAGTGACTTGTGGGGCTGTGGTCAGCCCCAGAGCCTTGTTGGTACAAGCTGTCCCTTCTTGCTTCTGCTCATGGAAGAGCCACGGAAGTGCAAACAAAGGCAGAAAAGGAAAAGGACTGCAAAGTTAGGAAGTGGTGATATCTTTGTCCGTATGAGAAGGAAGCTCTTTGCCCCTGTTTGTGTGAGTGATCTCAGACCTAGAGTGCAGGCTAGCGGCGTGTAGAAAATTGCTCTATGCCATTTCTTCCCTTGGCACAGCCTGTGCCAAATGACCCTCTGTGTATAAGTGTTGTAATCCCACCAACCCAGTCCTGCTAACCCCTGCTGTTGTCGTCGTTGTCATCCCCTTCCTACACGTTGCCCCTTAAAATTCTGTGTCTCCATTTTTCTCTCCTCCTTCCTTTCCCCCCCATCAGTGGAGAACTGAGGACTCCGTCGACCATGTAAGTACCACTTGTGTGTATTCCAGGTTGGAAAAGAGGGGTTTGGTAAATCGATTTGTGAATTTTGTAGACACAGCGCTGTCAAAACATCCCTTTCACTCCCTTAATGAGGCTGGAGAGTTACATTGTGAAACCTTCCACAAGCAGCAAATCCAGAGAAAATTGGCATTTAGATTGCTACTAAATGCAGAAAAGCAATTGACATTTCCTATAATCTGTATTTCCAGCTTGTTGCAGTGCAGTTTTAGGCAGGCTCAAGTGATTGACTCGGGAGGTGCATCCTACTTTCTGCAGGAGTTGGCCCACGGAGTGACACGGTGAAATTAGATATATAATCTTCAAAGCACATTGATTGTAGTCAGGAACAGTAACCTACACTCTCAGCCATGACCTTTGGCTGAAACATAGGTAGCAGTAAGTAAACAATCACATTTAAACAGTTAAATCCAATTTTTCCCACATAATTCTGGAATATAAATTTGGAGGAACAAACTAGAAAATGACCTTTTTAGAGTCAGCAATTCAATTACGTGCCCTACTGTGAGCTTCCCCGGCACAATGCATTTCTCCTCCTGCTTTTATACGGAGGATTCTCCCTTGGAGTGGCTTTGTCATGACAGCACTGTGTTTACATTATGCAATCAGACCTTCTTTCATCCATTCCTTGTCTCTCTGCCCTCCTCCCAGCTCGCTTGCTTTGCTCCCGGTGGCATGCTTTTGCGTGAGAATTTCTCTTTGCATGGATTTGGGAGGAGTGAATTCTCTTGGGATGTTCAGAGTCTGCAGGTTTTGTGTGAGTGCTTCCCCTGCGGGTCCATTGGCACCGACTGGACTGCGCGGCCGCTCGCCCGCACACACGATCTGCTGCAGGGGCGGAGTTGGGATCAGACTCTGGTTCACACGGTGGTTTTGGCGGGGTTCTTGTTGGTGCTTGTTGATTTTTCTCTGGGCTGGCTGGTTCCGCAATGGTAACAGGGTGATTTTGATGAGTAAGCCTGGGCAAGTAACTTGAACCAGCAGCACTGACTGGAAATCAGGTTTAACAGCGTGAGTGTTTATGCGAGTGAGTGTTGGGAGACTGGCTGTGCTCTGAGAGCAACTACAGGTGTCCCTTGTACCCCTCAAGCTCACAGGGATCCCCCAGGCAGAGATCCGACCCCTGGAGCAGCCTCCAACAGTGTCGATGCTGCCTGTCCTCAACAACTCAAGCTTTAACCCTCTCCATCTCTGCCCTTCTTCATGTCTGAAAGGGTAAATAACCCACCCAGAACCTCTGCCTCCTTTCCAAATGCTTCTGCAGACCGGCTCTCTCGTGCTCCCTGACCTGATGGGTTATTAGTGCTAATGGCCCCAGTCCTTTGACAGCACCCACAGATGACCGCACTTCAAGGGTACCTGCCTGCCCTGAGCTTGCAGAGAGCTGCCGAGAGCTGTTGAGCTCACTGTGCTTGCTCATTTGCAGGCCTGGCCAGCCATGCCTGGCACGAGTTATGTTGCTGCTGGAGGCCAGAAAGGAGGAGCAGTGCTCCCCTCTTTGATCTCAAATTGAAGTGCAAAGCCATGCCCTCCTCCTGCCCAGAGGAAGGCAGAGTATGCGAGGGTGCTAACACCCTGCCGAGTCCACCCTCCTCCCAGACCTCCCACGGTGCAGGGTTTTCCCTCCAGGTCTTGCCAAGCTTTGTGCTGACCCCGTCCCATCTGTACAGTGCCGTGCCTGGCAGGGCGGGTAACGGGGTGCTGCGGCACTGCAGGTGTTCCTCGCTTGGGGCCCCCTGCCTGGTGTGGCCATGCTGCTGCCTGCATAGCATCTCTGTGCTCCCTGCGGCTCTGCTGCAAGAGACGACTTCAAAAATCCCCAAATTAGCCCCCAAGAGATTTCCACAGCCAGCTGAACTGGCTTTTGCTCTGGTTCGCAGCTCCACAGTCCTCTTACTCTCAGGCTTGCTGGGGCAGGATGGCTCTGGCTTCATGCAGAGCCATCTCTGGAGCAGATCTCTCTCTTGGCAGAAGCTGTGGGAGAGCGCAGCTGCTGACACAGGTTGGTGGTGAATCCCTGCAAAGGCCAAGTGTTTGAGGAAGGGGTTGAAATTAGGAATTAGGTGTTGGCGGACAGTGATTGTTGTTTGCTGGCTCTGTGCAAGACGTGTGCTTGAGTACAACGCATGACTGTGAGCGAGTGTGTCGGTGTGTTGCTGTTGGACCCCAGTGCCCTCCTTTGGTGCACTCTAGTAACAAGTATTTGCTCTTCTCCTTTGCCTCTTCTCTGCGTGTGGATGCACTCCCAGGAGACGATCATTGGAGGCCTGCTGCCAGAAACCACCTACTCGGTCACAGTCGCTGCCTACACCACCAAAGGAGATGGTGCCCGCAGCAAGCCCAAGGTCATCACCACCACAGGGGCAGGTGAGTGTGGGGAGCAGATGCCACAGCCTCGTAAGGGTGGTGGTAAAACCTCCCAGGAGGTGCATGGGGAGTATGGCCAAGGCACCTGTACAGCAGGAAGCGAGAAGGCTGGAGGTGCTGCGGAGGTACATACTCTTGTGATCTCCAGCCCTTACTTACAGGCTTTGCCACTGGATCACCTGAGCAAAGTGCAGCAAACAGATGGACAGACGCTGCCAGGGCCTGTGAGAGAGCAATGAAACTCATGGGTCTGAGCTCATCTGCGTAGTCCAGAGACCTGTAAAGAAGCCTGAAAGTCCAGGCCCTCCCTCAGCTTTGGAATCGTGGCCTGTCCTCCCGTTGGTCGCGTAGGCGAGTGCCATTACTTGCTTCCTGTGGTGACTCCAGTGCCGCCTGGGATGGCCCCTGGCACAGAGGGCTCCTCAGAGGTGCTTCTCAGCTACCCCCAGCCATTACTCCTGCTGCCTCCCCAGGCTTACATAGCTGAGCCCAGCTTCTCCTAGAGCCGTGGTAAAATCTGGAATGCAACAAATCCTGCCGTAGGAGTGCTGCAGACACAACTTCCAGGTCCTGATGAGCGCAACCAGATCTATTCTGCTATCTAGGCAGAGACTTGTACCCTGTGCCCTAGTGCAGCACAGGAGCCTCAGCCTGGAGCAGGGGCACCCAGGAGTTCATCAGGTGCTTTCCTCTGGATGCGGTCAAGCTTGCCTTTGGTGGTGGCACCAACTAGTTGACACTGTCTTGTCCTCGATTTCCACTCACTAGACCTGTCCTACAACCAATAATCCTGGAACAGTATTTACCACTTGTTATTATGGGAATGCAGCTTGTGCAAACCAAGAGCGTTTGTTCCTGGTGCTTTTAAACAAGGAACAGCTTGCCATCTCCTCCGTGCTGCATATGGGGAGCTCCAGAGGTAGTTTCCACTGTCACAGTCTCAAATGCTGTCTCCCTTGTGCCTCGTCATGATGTATGCCCTGTTCGTCAAATTGCTACAGCTGTCCTATAAACAGGAAAAGCTTCCTAAACGTCCCAGTGTTGCACTGTAAGCCACAGTGGGTTTTCCCACGTTATGATGCACATTTGAAGTTAATATTTGGAATCAGCTCTGAAAATAATGCGTCCCTTAGTACTGGCTGCTGTTAGACAGTGTGTTATGAATGCAAGGAGGATGGCGCTGGCAGTGGAAATGTAATTGTATGTCTTAAATGCCTACAAAACCACCCCCAGAACTGCCTTTGTACAGGCTCATCTGCCGGCTTGACCTTAAATGGGAGTGTTGGTATCGCCCTCTGATGGCGAAATAGGGGCATCATTCATTCACCGACACATTCAAATACGTTTTTTCTCTGTTGTGCTCATCTGTGGGTTCATACATTTCAAAACCGTGCAAGGATATTTAACTGGTTTTGGCTACAATCCCATTTTCATTTTCATATCAGTGGCCTCATCCCTTTGATTCTGATTATCTTCCCTATCAGTTGATTTGTTTACAAATCTGAGCTGATGTGAAGACGCATCCCTTTTTTAACTGAAGGAGACCAAGGTGTTAACCCATCAATTTAAAGCCATCAGTTCCTAACCAGTGACGGCAACACCCCTTGACTTGTGCAGCATAAGCAAAAATCTTGTCAAATGCTTGTGTTCACCTCTCACATCGACACTGACATCATGAATCTGCTCATCAGCTAAACCAAAATGTATTCTGATGGCAAACAGCCTGCCCAGCTCTGCTCGCTGCCTCTGCAGATGGTAAAACTGCAAGGTTTCAGGATGAAATTTGTCTGCCTTCAGACAGATCAGGGCGCTGGACTCGGGCTGCTGTGTGTCTGTTGTGCAGTGCGCCGGGGCCGGCGTGGCCTCGTGCTGTGCAGTAGCTGGAGTGTCTGAAGACCACTGATTGGGAGGACGGGATTCAGATCTTCTCTGAGATAAATATGATGCTTTGAGGTGCCTTAAACCTTTCCTGTAAACGGGGATGAATTCTGGGGCTGGCTATGGCTGAATTTATTGCATTTTTAGATGGCCGCACATGGGATCATGGCAGCCAAAAGCTGGCTGTCTCCGGCTTGCCTCGCCACTGGATTAGGGTCGGTCTGCCTCTGTCCCTGTGAATTGTCTCATCCTCTTCACCCTGTTGTCTGAACTTTCCCACTTTCCTCAATCCTCACGGACTGAGCAGCACGGAAGCGGTCCTTCCTTCCTCTCCTCCCAGGCTATAGATGGTCATTGTGTGTTTATGTTGCAGTCCCGGGGAAGCCCACCATGATGATTAGCACGACAGCCATGAACACAGCCCTCATCCAGTGGCACCCACCCAAGGAGATGGTAGGGGAGCTGCTGGGTTACCGGCTGCAGTACAGACGCCTTGATGAGGAAAAGATGAACACGATAGACTTCGGGAAGAGGGACCATCACTACACTGTGACCAACCTGCACAAGGGGGCCACGTACCTCTTCAAATTGTCTGCTAAGAACAGAGCTGGCCCAGGAGAGGAGTTTGAGAAGGAGATCACTACTGCGGAAGATGTGCCAAGCGGCTTCCCACAGAACCTGCGTGTGGTGGGTCTCACTACTTCCACCACAGAGGTTGCATGGGAACCCCCGGTCTTGGCAGAAAGAAACGGCAAGATCGTCAACTACACAGTGGTATACAGGGACATAAATAGCCAGCAGGACCTGGTTAACATCACCAAGGACACAAGTATCACTTTGACGAATCTGAAGCCCGATACCACTTACGACATCAAAGTGAGGGCCCGCACCAATAAGGGGGTTGGGCCGCTCAGCCCCAGCATCCAGTCCCGGACCATGCCCGTGGAGCAAGGTAAGTGCCCCTCTAACAAGCCCTAACAGTGAGCTCTGCCTTCAGGATAGGGACCTTTGCTTCGGTTCGTGAGGTCACGCTCCGCTTTGCTCTGGCTGAAGAGATCAGGTACTGTGTGGCTCCTTAGCATAAAACTAATTTGGTGAGGGGAGGCTCAGTGAAGGTTTCCTTAAAGTTGCAGTTTGGAGGGAAGAGGGTCACTGGTGGTAGCTTAATTGCCTTTGTCGCTCCACAGGCACACTTTGCTGTTTTATGTGTGTGTGAAAGGCTTTTGCTTGAACTAGAGCAGGAGGCTGGGTAGGATCATCTGCAGATCCAGTACCTGAGCGCCAGTGTTCTTTGATCATGGCAAAGGGCCAAGAGAGCATGAGTGGAGGGGGAAGACAGGAAGGCTACAGTTCGGCCTACAACTCCCTTTCTGTGATGCTGCAAAGGATGCTCAAAAAGCAAAACTCCACTGGAGACTGGAGAGTTGGTAAAAGGCTGCTGCTCTTTTCTCCCCTAATCTCTCACTTCTCTGCTATAGCTGAACTCTTCGACCTCTGCCGCTGAGTTAGACAAAGAGAGACTTGGAGCCAAGCTGCTGCCTGGCTCCCTCCTGACCTGGCCTTACAGTGCTCAAATATCTTGTTTTTCATTTCAGTGTTTGCTAAGAACTTCCGCGTCAATGCCGTCATGAAAACATCTGTGTTGCTGAGCTGGGAAGTGCCTGACTCCTATAAATCTACAGTGCCTTTTAAGGTAAGGGTGGGATGCAGAGGACAAGGAGCTCCACCTGTGGCAGTGAGCAGGACAATGGAAAGCTGCATCTTCACCTGCCACATGATGTTTTTAGTCCATCAGACAAGAAGCCAGCAGAGTTGGGTTCTGTTGCTCACTGGCCTGGGGTGCTACAGAGCTCAGATCTCCAAGCCCAGGTTGGGTAACCGCTCTTGCTTTTGAGCACCCATGCAGGAACTGTGGCACACAGAGAGCACACTGGTGCTTGCTTTCCTCTTCTTGCTCTTCTTAGGCCAAAAGGTGTTGTAGTTCTGTTTATTTCTTTCTGCTTTGATCAGTTGTGGAATAACCAGTTGGCACTCGGTAACGAAATTGGACTGAATGAAGTTGGCTGAAGCACACCAACACAAAATGCCACAGAGTGAAAGCATGCACTGGGTAGAGGGCAATCTGAGAACAAGAGTGTCTTAGGGATTATAATCTGTATCTCTGTCTTCTCACCATCCAGCACCTTAGCAACTTCTGCTAAGTACCTACTCCTCCCTTGATAGTGCCCCCAAATTACTTACCTTTTTGAAGGGAAGTGGAAGCGAGCACCCCAAATCACTGATGCTTTTCCCAGAAGTGGTTGCAGTGGTTGTTCCCACAGTGCCAATCAGTGCTTCACTCCTCCATCAGCTTTCTCAAGTGTCTTGTTACCTGGTACCCCTTGGCTGGGTCAGAATGGCCATTGCAGCTCCACAACAGCGATTACACAAGCTTGTCCTGACACCTGACTTGAGTTGAAGCGTGAGAAGTTATAAATGTGATTTAATCACAAGAGATCACCAGGACAAAGTGATCTGAAAACCAGCCAGTGAATCAAATTAGGAATGACTCCTTCTGCAACGTGTCCTGTCTCAAACATCCAGATGGCCTTTATCAGTTACTTCAGAGCATCAGAGCAGATGCTTAATCTCAGGGGGTGAAAGAGAGAAGCATCATCACCCTTTCAGAAGACGTTACAGGTGTGAGCAGCACAAGTTGTGCCAGTGCGGAGGGAACTCTGAAGGAATGGCTGTTGCTCTCTTTTATCCAGCACAATTCTGGATGTAGTGTCATCCACCAGGCTGATAACCCAGTGTCTTCCTGCTCTAGTCTGTCCCCAGTGTGGGTCACTGATGTGGCTAAAAATGTGATGGAAGATTCTGCAGATCTCAGTGCAGCTTCTCTCCCCTAAGAAACAAGACCAACCTATCACATCATCGAGGATGATATTCAGCCCAGCCTCAGCAGTGATCTGCTGCCTCTGCAAAGGTAGCCAGGGGTGGGAGCAGCGTGCTTTCCTTTCCTCTACTTGCACACATACCCTGCCGTGCTATGCCTAAAGAGCAAACACAAGGCTTGCGTGAGCTGTGAGGAATCTGTGGCCAGGGGAATGAGGGGAAGGTCTTCAACTGCATCCACATCAAAGTAAGCACCTCCCCTTCCTTGTTACTAATTCTCCTTGTTTAAATCCTAAAGCTGAATTACCATGATCGATAGTAGACACGTGTTACCGTGCAGAGTTCAGCTGAAGCAGATAAGGCTTTTGTGAAGACTTTGTGGTATTCAAAGCTTTCGTAGATGTAGGGTGCAGTAGGATCAGTGTTCAGATATCTGGCCGCAAGGAACTTCACAGATCCCTGTTACTTTGCACTCTGCTGACGAAACAGTCTGCTTCGTCTTGCCTTATTCCTGTGGCACAAAGCCCTTGTCTCTGCCTGGCAGTGCAGTGCTGGAAAGGGACAGCGTGACCTTTGGAGCATTTACTACCACAAGGAGGTGGAGTGGTTGGAGGTAGCCAGGAGCCAAGAGCATAATGCTGATGCCTTGTCTCGGCCTTGTAGCTGTGATGACTTACCCAGAGCGTGACTCAGGGTCTGCCCCTGCTGCAGGTTACCCCTCAGATGACACAGGAGCAGATGGCGTTAGCCACTTGCTAACCGAGGAGCAGTCATGCAAACAGGAGTGGTACGAGGGTATTGCTCTAATAGTGTCTTCTTTCTATTAATATTCCCAGTCTTGCAGACACACATGAGTCAAGGCCAGGAGCTAAGAGGGTCAGCTCCAGGTCGCTGCCTGTGCCACTCAAAAGAAATCCTTAACCTTCAGGAATTTGTGTTTTTATAAACAAGGTTCACCTCTCTCCTCTAATTCAGGCACATGGGATGCTGAGGCCAGAGCCTAATACTGTAACTAGCATAGCAGATAAATCTCCATGGGAACAATTAGTATTATCTACACTTGATAAACAGTCTCATGCTAAATCTTATGTCCCAAAGGGTGTCATATTCTACTTTAACAGATTTAATTAAAGTAGATATTGTTCTGACAGTGAATAGTGAGGAGCAGACAGGACTGGGTTGGTATTTTTTTATAGGGGATGAACTGAGACCTTAGGAATTTTCATTGCTACCAAATCAATAATGAAGGTTTGAGTTCTCTTTGGGGAATAGTCACAGCTTCTTCTGGTCCAGGAGATAAATTCCTTGTAAAATGTTGCCCAGCAGTTGTGGTGGTGCAGAGGCGCTATTCCTTTTCTATATTCCAGTGTGCTTGCAGAAAGCTATTCTGGAGCTTTCATGGAAAGTGCAAGACACCTACTTCCTTCTCTTTGGGGAAACTGCTTACCTGAGACTCATTCTTCAACTTGAGAGCGAGGCAGGATATACTGGTTAATGGCAGCATCACAAGGTATTTTACAAATGGAGAGGAGGAACAGCACCTTTTGAAAATGATTAAGATACAGGTTTGGAAATAACCCCTGAGAATGCTGGGCAGAGCCTTCTCACAGTGTGTCCCATGGAATGTAGTAATTACTGCCCTCAGAAAGGCAACCTCGTCTGCTTCTCCACCGAGTCATTATCTTTTCCAGTATTGCACACTCTGTGTCTTTTCATCTTTTAGTTAATGCATTCACTATTGCCTTGAAATCCAGCAGCAGACCTTCAGCAGTGACATTTGGACCCACCTAGCTTGGCAAATTGTCTCTTGGGAGTGAGAGCAGCACAAATCACATTTTACAGCAGTCTATGGGCGAGTCAGCAATGTTTGGCAGTTCACAGCCCTTGGGCCAAATTTGCTGCTGACTGAAGTAGTTACCAGTGGGCCATGATGCAACCTCTAAATAGCATTCCTGCTGGAGCTCCCGGGCATCTTCAGCTGCACACGAATGACACTTTCTGAGCCCTTACATTATGGTAAGGTTTGTGTAAGACCTTAACTAATGGTGCATAGCATTGGAGAAGACAGTGTGTTATGGCAGGTAAAGGAACGCAGAAGTGCTACTGCAACTGTGAAAAGGGGGGATGGTGGAGAATGCTTCAGGAAAGCATCACAAATGCCAATTTCACTCTCTTTGGACACAAATTTCTGTGGATGGCGGTAAAAATCATCATCGCGTATCAGCTCTGAATCAAGGACTGTCTCCTGGCCTTTCCCTGTGCAGAGTAAACAGGGAAGCTCCAAACTGAAGTGCCTGACCATCTCTTCCATCTCCTGTTGCTTCAGGAGAACAACTTTGTCCTCAGAAGATGCCTCATTCGCAGGCAGTTGGTGGGTGTCTTCCCTAGGGCACACGCAGAAGCTGTTGATGATACCTTTATTAGGGAAGACTTTATAATGGGAAGTCTCAGATGAGAGACAACAGAATTCATTGTGGGCTTTACATCCTTCCAGCATAGCTCTTAATGGAAAAAGTTTGGTTTTGTTCAAGTCTGTTGGAGCACACGAAGTGAGGTCCCACTGCTCCATCAGGACATGCCTGACTTGCCTTCATCTGGATTACCTGGACCTGTACTACTGCAATATCATTGCAAGGAGTGATGCTGGGATAGAAAGCAAAGCTGCTGAGATGACTTGAAACATAGTGCTCTTGTCTTTGTTGTGCCTGCTTCTGTGTCAGAGCAGGGTGAAACTTGCCAACTGAGTATCTGATGTTCCAGTGCTGTAAGAAGCATTTCTTCATTTTACCTTTTTCACTCACTTGAGCACCCATCTAATGAACATGTCTTTGGGAAAAGGGATTAAGCCCAGGAGAAAATATCTTAAGAAGAGTAACAACAGAGAACAACTCCCTCCAGCCATCCTACCTTTGACAGCCTTTTCTGCACCTGGGGCAGCAGCAGGGTCTTTATCCCTGCAAACCTCTGTTATTTTAGTACTTGATACTTATTTTTGCAATTCATCCCTCAAGACTGAAGCATGTCAACAAGAGAGATTGATTGCTGGCTCCTCATTGCTGCTCTGTTTCCTGTTGGGAGTTTCTTCTCAGCAGCAAACAAGCTGGGGCTCCTTTCCTATCCCAGCCTTCCTGCAGTGACCTGAGGAGGATTTGAACCATGCTGTGGGTATCACTACTTGGATAACACAAAGGCAGAGCTGCAGGTTCCAGGCCTAGCCTTGTCCCTGTGCTCCTCTGTCCTTCAGATCTCTTTCCAGGGCCTCTCTCCTCCTCCCAGTTCCAGCACTAAATATTAGAGCAGTGCTAATCAGCTGCCCTTGTCCCAGCAAGCCAGCAGCTTTCTGCAGATTTCTGCCACCTGCTAAAAAGGTGACTTGGAGGGAAAGTTTGGTCCCTCCCTTGCTGCCTGCGTCAGCCTGAACAGCGGGCTCAGATGGTAAAAAAATCCATTTTACTTCAAGTAATTTTTCATCCACAGAGCTGTCTTCTCTCTCTCAAGGCCGCTGCTGGAAAAAGCACGCTTTACTGTGTGGTCTTTGCCTGTGGCACATAATAGCTGCCATGGTTTAACATGCTCCAGCTTTTCCATTGCCAGTTTTTGACATGCTGTGTCTCTGCACTGCTGTCAGGAATCCAGTGCTCCCCTGCCACGCTGGACAGGCACCCAGTGGAAGGGAACTGGCGGGTTTGTCCCAGCTGGGGCACAATCTCTTGTCTCGCTGGTTCTCTACTCCCCATTTGTCTCTGACTGTGGGAACTGTTTGAGTTTCTGGCTTTGCAGAGGCAGTGCTCAGGATTTTGACGTGCAGGGGTTGTTCCAGCCAGGTAGAGATCAAGGTTCCTGGGCAGATGGGCTGTTTGGTGTGGCTAATACAGCTGGGCGAGATGAGGGTCCTGAATATCTGCAAAACAGAGCACTGAGAAAATGTGATTAGCTGAGGGGCCAGTGTGCACAAGTGGGGAAGCTGTGTGGGAGCTGCCCCAGGCCACCAATGGCTTTGCCCTGGCCTGCCCACCAGCCCCTCGCTGCAAACACCACAGCAAAAAGCAGCACAGATCTGCCCACAGCTGGCATGGCACCAGCATCTGTTGTCATGGCAACGGGGTGACACACCTGCAGAGCTGCTGTTTCGGGTACCAATTTGTGAGCCCAGCACAGGATTTTTCAGATCATTGGTGAGGCGTGTAACCCCCCCCCCCAGCCCACCCTGCCCGGTCACCTTGCTGGGAGGGAGATGCTCCGCATTAACCATTCTGTCAGGCATCAGCTGGTAGACATGGGAGTGACACCAATTTAAAACAGACGGGATTTAACACCAAAAGCATATTGTGTGTTGTAGCCTCGTGAGACAAGAAACAAAGACCCATTCATCTCCGCGTGAGGGCAAAGCACAGCCATCTGGATTCCTCCCCTGAACCAGCGCTGAAAAGCAGCGCGTGTGGCACCGCCACCCTCACCGCTGGTGCCCGGCCACCCAGGCTCTGCTGAGATGACCTCTGCTCCATCTCTGTGAGGTGCCGGAAGCACAGCTCTACCCTCTGCTGGGGGTTGCTCTCCTTTAACTAAAGATTTATGGCTGTTTACAAAGCGCACAGTAGCTGAGCCACCTGAGGGAGGGCCCAGAGCCAAATTGTTGTCTCTAACGCTGTTTTGAGTGTGGGTTTTCAGCAGCAGCTGTGGGCTGCCTGAACGTGTCCTTTTCCTGTTTCAGATTCTATATAACAGCCAGAGTGTGGAGGTGGACGGCCACTCGATGAAGAAACTCATAAGTGACCTCCAGCCAGACACAGACTATTCTTTTGTTCTAATGAATCGCGGGAACAGTGCTGGGGGACTCCAGCACCTCGTCTCAATCCGCACCGCTCCTGACGTCCTGCAAAGCAAACCCATCGCCACAAACAAGTACATACAGGAAGGAAAATTCACACTCACTCTTCCCAAAGTCCAGACCACTGTGCCAGTTAGGTAGGTGCCGTGCCTGGGTGGAGAAGGCAGGGTGGGGGCCTAGAGATAGGGAAAAGGGCAGGGCAAACCTCTCCCAGCCTGTGGATTTTGTAACCTGGGGGGGAGTTTCTGAGCAGGCTGTGCTACAGAGCCAGGCATTTACCTGTAACGCTGCTGGCTCTTTCTGAGCAAATATTTGTGTGTGATAAAATTAAGACAATTCTCTGACAGTTTGCCCTCATCCTGGTGGGTATACTCCAGATGCTACCAGCAAAAACACAGTTGAGGATCAGGAGGGACTTTCTCTGACACTGTATAATATCCTTTAAATAAATAATGCCTAAAGCCTCAAGGAGATTAAAAAAGCGAGTTTGTGGAAGTCTGATTCGTTACTGTGGTATCCTTGTGCTAAAGCAAAATTCCCCCAGGGTTCTTGCTACAATCCGATTATATAAATGTCCTTCTCGCAGCTCCTACACCACCCTCTGGAGCACTGTAGTGCTCTGGAGTCTGTAGATCTTCATTAACCTAATGAGTGCTAACGGAAATATTTTCTTCTCTAGTACAGCTGGAAAACTGACCTCTTCCTTCCTGAGCCCTTCTGCTGCTTAGAGGGCAGGGAGAGGATGAGGTCATCCTTGGGAAGCGATTGGCTGATGGCGTCTGGTGATGTGCCAGAGAGATGACTTTGGGTCCAGTGCTTACGCTGTCCTTCCTTCCCAGGTGGTACTACATCGTGGTCGTGCCAGCAGATCAGAGCGCCAGCAGCCCGACCGCTCGCTGGCGAACGCCGGATGAGATGGAGCTGGACCAGGTAGGAGTCTGTAGCAGCAGCAATGCAAGTGGCTCCCGGGTGACCCAGCGCGCATTGCCCAGGCCTTCTGGCAGCAGCACAGGTGCAGCAGCACAGGTGCAGCAGCACAGGTGCAGGCTGTGTGTCAGAGGTGGGGCGGTGGGACATGCGGTGCCCACACAGCCTTCCTTGGCTGGTGACAGCATGGAGGAATGGGCCCTGTGAGGAGACCACACATGAGTGTCTCAGAGCTCTGACCAGGACAGATCCTGTTTCATAGAATAATAGAATCATAGACTCGTTAAGGTTGGAAAAGACCCCTAAGCTCATCCAGTCCAACTGTCAGCCCTGCACCACCGTGTCTGCTAAAACATGTCCTGAAGGGCCACATCTACACACTTTTTGAACACCTCCAGGGATAGAGACTCCACCACTTCCCTGTGCAGCCTGTTCCAATGCTTTACCACTCTTTCTGTAAAGAAATTTTTCCTATTATCCAATCTAAACCTCCCCTGGTGCTCCTTGAGGCCTTGGGCCGTACACTCTGCAGCCTTTTTCAGCTGAAGCTGCTTTTGAAAACAACCTAGGAGAGAAGGGTATTGTTTTCATTTTATTAAGCTGTTCTGTCAGGAGGCTTTTCCCTCTCTGGATAGGACCTAAGCCTGCAGTCTGGATAAAGAGTTCACTTGAGTATCTAACAAAACCTGCAAAGCTCCCTTCGCATGTGCTTGTTAAAGGTTTTCAGCATTCACGAGCCCATTCACCTCAAGATGCAGCTTTTTCCTCTAACACCAGCAGTGCGGTACACGTGCAGGCATCAGAAGAGTCCCACACAAGGGGTTTGTGGGCCCTTTCTTCCCCATAAACACCACCAACCCTAAAGTAATAAGGAAAAACTCCCAAGAAATCACACAGAAGGGTTCATTAAGAGAACAAACTTGCAAGCTTGAAGCACTCAGAAATTACAAAGTATTAGAAGCTCTAAGTCAGCCCTTGCTTATCATTAATTACATGATTGCACAGTCTTTTCCGTGGGGTCCCAGCTCACAGCATGTATGGGTGGATCTGTTCTGCACATGAAGCACAGTTGTGTGAGGGAGAGACATCATCTGTAGGTCTCCTGCGTCGTTTCATTGCAGAAGTTGGAAGATGTCACAAGAAGTAGAAGGCTGGGATGAGAAGGAATGGTTTAGTTCTGTGCTTTAGGTAGTCGAAAGCTGTCGAGAGAACTGATTTCTGTGTCTTGATTGTTTCACCCAGTTCTGGGCAAATGATTTAAAACAAAATTTTCTGTAGCAAACACTGTCTTGCATGTTCTGTGTTTTTTGGAGTGCAGAATTTGAGATTGTGGAGCCTCATTTGCAAAGCCTAAGCACCCCCAGCTGCAGAGAAAGTCAATAGGAGCTCTGTTGAATCCAGCCAGTGCTCTAAAAAAATGTTAAGTTTTCTTTAAAAACCAAACAAGCCAATGTCTTTTCAATTTGACATTCAAAATTAGTGGACTTTTTGTACATTAATGTCCCTGCGTCTCTGTTCTCCATCTGTAAAATTAGGATAATCACTTTCATCTCACCTAATATGGGTGTCAGGAAGATAAGATCATTAATGTTTGTGAAGCACTTGTAATATTATAGTGATCAGCACCATAGAAAAGCCCACGAGGAAATTATTAATTTTGTCTTCAGAGCTGGATTTGAATAGTAAGCAATAAACAAGGCCTCAGGTTGTGTAATGGAGAGAAGAAAACAAAATATGGAATAGTTGCTCTTTGATTAAGCACTGTCTGTCCTGTGTACTGAACAAAGCAGGCAAGTTATGGAAGAGGTAGTACGTGACCATGCAGTCAGGGACTGTAACACAATGCACATACGTAAGAGCAGCTGAATTAATTTTGCACAGGCAATATTAATTTTCTGATTTTTCAGGGTCTGAACTTTGCAAGCCTCGCATTCCTTTGGCAGGTTACATATAGAAGTGACAGAAGCACCCAGCAACCTCAGTCACAAATGGAGCCCTGTGGTTTCACACCTGTGCACATATACCTGTGCTTTCTGCCCCAGAGAGCTCAACTGTAATTTCAGCCTTTTCCCCGTGCCATTACAAGGATATTTGTGAAACAGAAATTTCTCCATCCTTTTTTTTCCCTTTTTCTTCTTTTGATGATATTGCAGTGACAAGCCATAGCTTTCCTAAATTGCTCTGACATGAGTATATTCTTAAGAGGGCAAGGATGGGCTGTCAAGGGGAAAGAGGGAGGAGTGCCTAACCCAGCTTTCCCTTCTCAGAGGGAGTGAGCTCAGCTCAGGAGCCTGGCTTTGCGTGCACATCACTGCCCCCAGCCCCACTGACATTCCCCATCTGCCCTGACAGTGCCGCGCTGATACATTCGTGTGTGAAATGTATTTCATGCCTCCTCCTTCATTTTAAATTAGAACTTCTGTTCCAAGCCTGATATTCGTTTTTATTCATTAGAAAAACATCTTTAAACATCTGCAAGTCTTTCTTAGCAGCGTAATTGAATTTTTGTGTGTTTATATCATTTTTCATGAATTTGTGGCTGACTATGAAATTTGCCATTTTTACTCAGAGCATCCCATGAAATCTGTTATCATTCTGTGTGATTTACACAAAGCTCCGTCTGCAGCCCAGGAGCAGGTGAAATATCGAAGCACTGACAGAAGGGAAAGACACAGCAAATGTCACCTTCTCCCTGTACATCAGTGTCAGCTGTAATTCTTGTCCAGTGTCCGTAGAGCGTGTGAGTTGCTGTCCGTGCCAGTATTTGGGCCACAGAACATGGCCCAGTTCCCTCACAGCCCATTGGGACACGTTAACTTGGGGTGACAGGCACAACCAGGCTTTGTCAGCCCTGACGTTCCCTGTGTCAGCGTTCCAGGGCTCAGGACTCTCCCAAAGCCGAGCGCCTGGGCAGAGGTGCTCGCAGTGAGGGTCTGCAGATGGGTGCCCCAGCAGGGCCTAAACAGACAACACATCCCTATGGTTTCTTTGTACCAGCACGTCCAAATCAAACCCAGTATCTTCTCTCTTCCCTTCCAACCTGCTGTGTCCTACAACCGGTAAAGTGACAGCGTAAGGCGGTGTCATCCTGGGTGAAGCAATAGTGATGCACTTTGTTTGTCCCCAGCTGCTGGAGGCCATAAGCCAAGGGAGTCAGAGCAGGCGCCAGCGACGCCAGGCAGACAGACTCAAGCCCTACATTGCTGCTCAAGTGGATGTGCTGCCTGAGACCTTCACCCTAGGGGATGAGAAGAACTACAAAGGTTTCTACAACAAGCCCCTGTCTCAAGACCTGAGCTATCGCTGCTTCGTGCTGGCCTCACTGGAGGATGGAGACACGGTAAGGACTTTGTGCTGGGGTGCATAGTCCATCCAAGCTGAGCTAGGTGGGCTCGATGCAGGCAGAGTGAACAATTACTGCAAGCTGGTATGATGGGGTTTTCTTTGAAGAGAAGAGCACGAGCCTGCATAGCTGGTGTCAACAAGCAGAGGCAGCCGTGGGAGTTGACTTGATAGATGGTGTTTATGGAGGGAAATGGCACGTACGTTGGACATAATGGATGAGAGTGGAGGGCAGTGTCAGCACACAAAGTTCTACACAAGCTCAGTTGTGGCTTGCTGGGCTGTGCCCAGAGTGGAGCTTGACACATGCTTGGGTTGGGATAGGTTCTCATTCTGCTTTGCTTTCAGTGACTGTGGAAAGCAGCCCCTTGAGATCCTACCCTGCACAGTAGCTGCTGAGGCTCTGCGGTGAACAAGATGCTCCCCCTACAAACCTGCCTTCACAGGCTCTTGTCTGGCCAGAATCTCACTTCCAGATGATGTCTGGAGGAGCGGAACAACCCTACGACCCATTGCACTGGGTTGTCAGCAGGGCAAAGGTGCACACGTGTCTGCTGCATAGGGATTCTTGCTCCTCTGGCTCTCCTTGCTAGAGGCAGAGGGGTCCTGCCTTTGTCAGCAGCATTCCACCCAGCACACGGGGCCCGAGCGTGTGAGGAGGAATGGAGAAGCTGATGCACTAAGCAGGGAGGAGCACGGCAAGACCTGTGCATTAGTGTCCAGCTGTAAACACAGAGGGCAGGAGTGATGGTGGCAGCAGTAGCAGTGGCCAATGTATAAATAATGGAAATAATAGAGATGCACAGAATCCTTTGATCAGCTTCCAAGCTGCAGCTTCCTTCCTTGGCCTCATTTGCTTGTAATGGCTCATTAGGGCTGGTCAAGTTCTTCATTACTCATCCAGCTCACGTGTTCTTGTGGCAAGATGTGCACACTCTTGAGGGAAGGAGAGTCATAGATAAACATCAAGGTAAGGCAGAGGCCTCTGGATGTGCTATCTTGGCAATCACTGTCAAGAAGAGATGACCTTAACTAGTTGATCCCAGACTACGATCATCTACCTAGCACAGATCTGCCACAGCTCTCCAGTGAGCTGCCAGCCCACAAAGTTATTACACCCAGCTCCTAGAGACCATCTTTCTGCATCCCCTGCTGCGTTGCGCCCATTTTCATTTGAAGCATGAGGCACTCTGCCCAGGGCTGTGCACTGTCTCCCCCACTCAGCTCCTCTTAAATTGCTTTCTGTGTCTCTGGTGTCAGCAGGTGAGCATAGCATCACCATTCCTCAAAGGCAAAGGGGAATGTGGTTGAAACATCATCTCTGAAAGCAGGAGCACCTGCACCTCGTAATCTGCCTTTGGAAATGCCACTGAGATAACAGTCCTTCTGATCTCTTCTGCTTCTGTTTTCTCTAGGAAGGAGGCATTTCCAAAGTGTGTCTGCAAGAATATGAATCTTTGCCCCTTGCACAAAGCTTTGGAGATGGACACACGCATGCTCCTTCCTACCTGCCTTACGCAGCTTGTCCTTACTGGGCAGTCACAGGCAAAGCCTTCGTGCCTTCCTCACAGAGTAGCTGCTTGCCTGTACAAAGAGGAACCTTGGGACGTCTGCCCCATCCTCTCACCACCAATGTAGCATTTTCTTGTCTCTGCCATTCTCAGACAGAGCTGTCCCTGACCCTCTTGTTTGAACTGGACAGTGGGGCATAGGAATAGGCCGATGGGTTGCAGGGATCCCATGCAGACTTCGTCTAGGAACAGAGCTGAACTTGGAGCCAGCAGCTCTTCCAGGATCATGGAAAGAGGGTCTCGTAGGGCTGAAATGTTTCCCAGACAAAGCAACAACAACCCCACCCCCTCTCATGCTCCTCCCTCCAGCCAGTGGTGTCTCTGAGCAGTGAGGATGCTGCGTTTGCACGTGCTGCAAGAAGAATGTCACAGATAAGAGCGTTTTCAGTCCTCCATGTGTGTTTGAGGCTGGCTGGGATCAAGGGCACCTGTGAGAGGAGATCAAGATATGTGTTTGTGTGACACCAGCATGCTTGATTTTTCCCTTTCTTCCCCACACATGTACACGAACATGAAGTGTGTGTTTAAACTTTGGCCTTAAAGCAGGCGATTTATAGATTCGCAGGCACCTCTTCAGTAATCGAAACTCCCTTTGGCAGGAGCATTTCTGGCTCCCCAATGCAGGGCAGCAGGTGCTGCTCGAAAGCCACAGGCACTGAACTGGTGCAGCTCTGGACTTCTCTAATAGGGGAAAGGATTTCTTTTTGCACCATTTAACTCCGCTCACCCAGCGATGCTGAGCTGTGCTGGAAAACACAACTCCATAAGCCACAAGCAGCAGCAGAACAAGCCAGGTACAGGGTCATTTTTCTGTAGGAAGGGTTTGGGTCTCTGTTAATCCCATCGTGCTGGTGGGGCTAGAAAGCTGTTCTTTCGGGTTGTAAGTGATCAGGCTGCCAGATGGCAGAAGTTTCTGGAAAGGAACCTGTAAGCATGAGCCCCTTTCCAAGGTCTGTTTATCAGGCATGAGACATCAAGTAGAAAACGTTCCTGTCATTTCATTTGTTTAAGAAAACTGCCTAGCCCAGCAGGAGTCTTCCTAATATAGCCCTGTCCTGGAGAGATGTATTGATATCAGCACAGCAGGTATTATAAACCACATAGGAATCGTCAGCCAGCCCCACTGTGCAATTGGTTGGGATTCAAAAGCTTGTGATTTGGCTCTGGGAGAATCCAGGGCTGGCAAGCGGCTCTTCACTGGGCTGCTCCAGTTTGGCACCTCGAGGCCGGGTGTGCTAGCCAGAAAGCTGCTGGCACTGGGAGTGTTTCACACCAGGAAGAGACTGTTTCCACAGCATGACCTCTGCTGATGCCGAGGGAGGGAGGATCCCATGGTGTGCTGTCAGGGTTTGAGAAGCATTACCATTCCCTGCTAGCCAGGGGCAAGGGGAAATATCTGCATTTCAGGGATGTAGCTGTTGATTTAGCATAATGGACACTTCCTTTTCTCTCCCTCTCCTGCTGGTGCCATTCAGAAGAGATACGCAGCCAGCCCCTACTCGGATGAGATCGTGATGGAAGTGGCTTCAGCAAAGCAGCAGGATGAACCAGAGATGCTGTGGGTGATGGGACCAGTGCTGGCCGTGATATTAATCATCATCATTGTCATTGCTATACTCCTCTTCAAAAGGTGAGGTCCAGTCCAGGACAAAGCAGTTATGGAACGAGCATATGCACCTTCAAGACCCTCCTTGTAGCCTACAGACATGGGATGCTCTGATAGTCCTTGGTGGTCATGGGGAGGAGGAAAGTCTCTACCTGGCACAGAAGAAGACTACTTTATAAAGAGAACAGAAGGGCTGGGTGTGCAGAAGGTAATTAATATCAGCCCCAGGACACAGAGCAGCTGTGGATTCTGGAAACGTGTGAGCAGCAGAGCAGAGGAGAGCAGCTTTGTCCCTAAAGCCAGTCTGCTCTCTGGTCTCACAGCTTGGATTTGCAGCCTTGGGGACATCTGAAATACTGGGTTTCTGTGGAAATTTCCTGCTTGATCTCTGGTAGGTTCCCCCACTGCTGTGAATTTTGACTGGGGACCGTGGTCTTGGTAGTGAGATCAGGGCATGGATGCGACAGGCTGAAATCAGACTAGGAGCTGTTTTCTTGAGGCCTCTCAGCCCTGGCTACCGGATCAGAACCATCCATGCTCTGTGCTCCCTGCTGAAGCTTTTGTGTAGCAGAGCAGTCCTGCTAGAGCTGTAACTGTAGTGTGAGATGATTGTTAGTCCTCCCGAGGAGCCGTGGGTTGCATTTGCATGTGTTCAGGTAGCCTGTTCAATTACAGCAGGTCATTCTCTGTCAGCTCAGCTCCGAGGTTCTGCTCCTCCTGGACTCTCTATTTACATATGTATCTGTAGCTCGGGGACGGAGCTGGCTTTGTTGTCTGATTAAATGGAGCTGTGCTGTGCGTGAGCAGTCAGTACGTTTCTGTGTCAGTGATCATCTCCTTTCTTCTGTTTCTGCTCTTTCGTGGATCTAGTAAACAAGAAAGGTAGGAATCCATTTTATCTTCTTGTTTTGTTAAAATTTCAAGTCTATTTCCATTTTTTTAAATCAAACCTGAAGCTAGTAGGGGGCATCTTTGTTTTTGGGAGCATGGGGCATGTCAGCTCTGGGGGTTTACAGAGACTTTGTTTCCTCAAAGGTATCAGCCTCCCAGCAATTGTCAGCCTCTCACAGTTCTTAGGGTGACAGTTCCAACATAAAGACTTCCCAGACTGTTTCTGCAATTAAATTAAAAATAAAAAAGGAACAACACCAGCAGTTGTAGGTGCTTCTTTGTTTTCTCAGTCACTTCAGACTGAGAGCTGGTCCATCAAGAATGCAGGTGCATTCTTGCAGTCTGTAATGATGAAGCTTTGAGGGAATACCAGGCAATTCCAAGAAACAAAGTGTCTGCTGGTCTTTAAGGAGAGAAAATGGCCTCAGGGGGATTCTATACCTGGACCCTGTAGTCACTGTGTGCCACTTGGCTCACCTTCGCTTTGACCCAGAGGCTGATGTGGGTGGAGCACCAGGAAGCAGCCCCAGCCCACTGTGCTCAGCCTGACATTCATGCCCCTGTGGCATCCTGGCCCCTGCAGCAGTGGCAGCACATCCCCTGGTAGCACTACTCGTGCTCAGAGTGGTGCTGTTACTGTACAGTTTTTTGCTGTCCAGCTGCTGTATGGAGGCATTTTGTCCCAGAGGTAGCTGTGCAGCATATTCACAGTGTCACAGCTACAATGGGAATGCTGAGTAGCAGTGGATAGCTTGGAGTCTGGAGGTTTGTTTTGTAGTTGCCCTGACCAGGGTAATGAGAGAGACCAACATTAATTATGTGCTGTGCCCATTGCCCAGAAAAGCTGGTCCACTTTTCTCAAGGGCACAGGGACTGGCACGCAGTAGCACATGGCACATCCTGCTGTGCTCCTGGTGGGAGAAACAGTGCTTTATTTGTTTGCCATGTATTTCCTTTTTTTCCTATCAATGCTCTCAGTCCTTCAGCTCTTTTGTCTCAGTCTAGGCAACTAGAAGGCTTCTGAGATGTTGAGATGACACAGAGTATTGTAAAACTCACAAGCTGGTCCTCCCCATGCCATGACTCCAGTGTGTGATGCAGCCAAGGGCTGCACATGGAGCTTGCTCACAGACTGGGCCGCAGAGGGAAAGCAGGTTTCACTTGTGATTTATACATTAAATTTTCCCTAATTGCTTCTCACTAGTGCCAGCCCAACATGCACTGCTCCCAGTGGCAGTGATAGCACCCTGTGCCTCTGCAGAGCACATGGCTTAGGATCACCACCATCCAGAGGTGCGGATGCCTCTGTCCAGAACCTGGCAATCCTCCAGGGTGCATCGAAATGCCTCACAAGGGGGTGGAACAGAGGCTGGCTTACAGGGTGGTAGATGTGCTAGCATTCATGCAAACAAACAGTGATGCAGCTCCCTCTCTTTCAGGAAACATCAGGTCAGCAGACGGGTTCACCATTGGGCAAAATCCGTTTTGGGGCTGTAGCCAAAAGACAAAGTCCCTGTGTATTGCTGCATGCTCAGCACATTGGCAAAGTGCCAGGGTCAGCACAGACTCAAAACGGCTGTCCTGCTCCTGCCCAACACCCCTCTCTACTGCATGGCTGTATCCACTGTATGAGTAGTGTAGAGCAAGAAGTAGGTCTTAGAGAATCACTAGAAACTCACCTTGCAGAGAGTTGGATTTCCCTTAATATTCACTTGTCTGCTTTTTGATTGGCTTTGTCCCTGCTTTGCCTGTGAATTCCAGCAAGAGCCTGAGGTGGTGGCATTGCTCTAGGCATAAATATAGGATGAAGAGACAACAGTGTATTTTATTGTTCCATTAATACACACCTTGGGTGCCTTCAACCATTCAAGACATGTATTAATGGCTCAATAAAACACACCCTGAAGAGTCTTTACACTATTATATTACAGCATTCTATATTTAAATATTTCTAATACTTGAAAAAAAAATCTATTATATCCTTCCACTACAGGAAGTAGTTCCTAGAGAGGATAGGAGGAAACAACATCTTGCATCTATTGTGCTTTTCTCTAATAAGTATTATGTAGACTATCACATTTCAAAGTGCCTCGCTAATCAAACCTCTGCCATTGCTTAAACATGACCCTTCCTATTTCATAGATGGGAAACTGGAGGTGTGGAAGTGGATGTGACTTGCCCAGAGTGCCGGGGAGCCTGGGGTGGAGCTGGGTATCTGGGGTACAGAGAGCCAAACTCCGTGCCAGGGTATTTGATGCTGGTCTCTCCCAAAGCTTACCTGCTTGTCTCTATCCACAGGAAAAGGGCACACTCCCCCTCTTCCAAGGATGAGCACTCCATCGGCCTGAAGGACTCACTTTTGGCCCACTCCTCTGACCCAGTTGAGATGAGGCGACTCAACTACCAGACTCCAGGTAAGGAGCAGCTAATCACCTTGCACCACACCTCCTCCAGTTGCCCTTCTCCAGGTCCCCGTTCCAGAGGAGGAGTTGCAGTTCTCCTTCCCAGCAGCTCTGCACCTTCTCAGTCACAGCGGCACAGAGGGGGCTTAGACCGAGGGTATCAGGTTGTCCATTCTCAGGTCTACAAGTCCTTCTCCTTGGCCCTGTCACTGCGGCCATACACGGCTGGGGAGCCTGGACAGGGACAGCCTATTGTGTGGTGTGTGTCAGACGTGATGTGAAGCTCACTGAGGTTGTCCTGGGCCAGGAGAAGCCTCCACACAGAGTTGGGAGAGCTCGGAAGTGCCCAAAGTGGCGTTGCTGCTGGGTGCGGCACCGGGTCAGCCCAGGCCGAGATTCGGCACTGAGCACCACTGGTGAAGTACTGGCCACAGGGCTGGCCATCTCGGGGGATCAGGAGGTACAGGGAGCCCTTGTACTGCTGAGGGTGTCTCAGCATCTCCATCACAGGGTCCTTGGTGTGCTGACTCTCCTGCTCTGCTCAGCCAAGGTTGAAGAGAAGAGCTGCCTGTAGCCCACATTGCTCCCCAGCCAGCGTGGTGGCCCAGTGAAGCGTGCTGCTGGTCATGATGGTCTCAGCACGGAGGATGATAGTTCAGTAAAAGCTGTTGCTTTCTGCGTGCAGCTGTTCTCTGCA
This sequence comes from Dromococcyx pavoninus, assembly GCA_033558185.1. Lineage (NCBI taxonomy): Eukaryota > Metazoa > Chordata > Aves > Cuculiformes > Neomorphidae > Dromococcyx > Dromococcyx pavoninus. The sequence goes on along the minus strand of JAUMJL010000399.1, from coordinate 39,416 downwards.
GAGCATCTCGTTATGCCTGCGCTGGCCTGTGGTGCCTCGGGGTGTAGCTGGTTCGCCAGCCCACAGAGGCAGCTGTACTTCACACTGCAGAAAGGTCTCGTGCTGCTGCTTTGTGTCTGTACATCTGTGATGCACCGACAGCGCAGTACCTGTCGTTGCAGCAATCAGACAGGCTCACCCCAACTCGTTCAGAGCTTTTCAGAGAGTCCAAGTCCCAGATAAGTAGGGGAGCACTTGGGCTTTTGTGATGGAGGGAGCAGTTCAGCAATAAATGAAGCACATACAGCTCGCTTCTAACTTGCAGCTTCTCCTGGTCTGTAACCTACTTTCCTTTTCCTCCTGCTGCTCATTCATCTAAGAGCTTTCATCTAACAGGAGAGTTGTGAAGGGACTATTTCCTGATGTGTCTTGGGAGGTAGGGTAAGAGAAACCTTTCCTGTTGCTGCTCACAGCGGTCTGGCTCAGACCTGGGGTGGGCTTCACCAGCACATCTCCCTCTATGCCAGTTAGTTAGTGCATCCCTAGTTAGTGCATCTCCCAGGCTGCACCGATGGCAGGTCTTACAGGTAGGATGCAGCAGCAGCCTGGCAGTTGCCAGCAGACCCAGCCCATTAACTGGCCCCAGCACAGACCAGTGTAGTATTGCAGCATGGGAGGAGAACGCTGGGAGGAGCAAAAGGGGCACCTGTGCCAGAGGAAGGACATGTAAACAGGCAGGTCACTGGGAGTGGGGGTCAGCATACAGCTTCTTGAGGAGGAGCAAGGTGTTGAACACAGCTGCTCCAGGACACCTGTGCATGAGGACAGGCCTCTGTGACACATCTGCACTGCCCAGAGACACAAGGGCCATCTTTGCTGTGTGCTTGTGGTTTACATTGGGTGAAGGAGTATGACAAGTCAGGTTTTTATCTGCTCCCATCTCCAGCAAGAGATCAGGGTGCTTGCGGCAAGGGCTTCCCTTGCTAGAGCTGTAGGAAGGGTCAAGAGCTGCCATCAGAGAGAAGAAGGATCCAGGAAATTTTCTGTGCCTGAGGATAAGCCAAAGACACTGTGTTATTCAGAAAGTTTGCAGAGTTCTCTGGAGAGATAAAAACAACCCAAAATGCCCAGTTCACTAGCGACAGCAGCAGTGCCCTGGGATGCTGTTAGCCAACACTCCCCCACCAAGTGACAGCACTGTGTTCTCCTCCCCTCTTCCCCCCCCTGCATCACTTATGAGGCTCTGTGGGGTGGAAGCAGGTGTTGTGCAGCTAGAAGTGACTGTTCCAGCTCCTGACGAGCTTGTCCTCATTAATGAGGAGGCATAGAAACCACCGAGCCCAGTGGGCCCATGCTGTTGCCCCTGTCAGCTGCCCGAGGTCAAGGTGGTGCTGCGTGGATGCGTTGACAAGAGATGCTGGCCACTGGCCCTGCACGCTTTTGGTAGCTGGTGTCCCTGCTGGAGTGTGCTGAGCAGGGAAAACTTGTTTAATGCATAATTAATTGGGCTACTGTTATTAAATATTAAGCTTTCTCATTTTCGTGGTTTTCACTTCAGACAAGGGTTATTTCCCCCACTGTCGGCCTCCCTGTACTACTGTGCAACTGTGCCAAGTCACTGAGAACATACAGGACCGGGCAGTGTCCCAGTATGCCATGAAATGAGGCTGAGTTGCACTGCTGGTGAGCTGTGAGGGAGCTGGAGGCTCAGGGACACTGAGCAGAAGTCACTAGGCCTGAGCGCAGTCCTCCTGGCCACTGAGCAGCCCTGATGTCCCCTGTGCCTCCCATCCACCCACCTTTAGACATTAGGAAGTAATTCTTCATGATGAGAGTGGTGAGACACTGGCACAGGTTGCCCAGGGAAGCTGTGGATACCCCCTCCCTGGAGATGTTCAAGGCCAGGTTGGATGAGGCTTTGAGCAGCCTGGTCTGCTGGGAAGTGTCCCTGCCCATGGCAGGGGGGGTTGGAATTGGATGGGCTTTAAGGTCCCTTCCAACCCAAACCATTCTACGATTCTTTCATGGGTGCAGGGCCGTGGACAGTGGTGTGCAGTCAGAAGTGTAGCTCTTGGTGTCAGATGAAGACCTGTGCACTCAGTGCCCTGCGAGTACCTCCAGCTCCACGTGTTTGTCAGTATCAGGGGATGGCGCTGGCCGCAGCCAAAAGCCCGGTGTGTAACATCCCCTGGGCCAAGCAGCCCATCCTGTGTGGGCAGGAGGCTCCTGGTGCTGTGACAGATGGTGCTTTCCTTTGCATCCTCATCTCTTTGTCTTTCCATTTCTGAACCTCTGCAATGATGACTGAAGGCTAATGGGATTTCTGTTCTTGCCCCGTTTCTTTTCTCTGCAGGTGCCAGTGTCCCCAGTTGCCCGAATATCTCAAGTTAGTTTTAACTCCTGTATTTACCTTTTGACACCTTTTGCTTTTTCTTTCCCTTTCTCTCTCGTCTCTGTAATTTTTGTTTCAATGTCATGAAGGTCACCCTCACTCACAGCACACTAGAACAGCAGTGATTTCACTTTCTGACACGATGTGCAGGCCCCGCCAAGGCCAGTCTCGGGTAAAGTTCGTGCAGCACTACAGCTGCTCACCATAGCACAGTGCAGAGGGGAAGGTCCCAGGTGCTGGGCTGTCAGGAGGCTCCTGCAGCAGCCTTTTCCCTGCTGATGGCCCTGCATGGGGACTGATAACCTTGGTCATTCTGGAGAGGCTGAGCAGCAAAAAAACCCTAATGGACAAAGTGAAGGGTGCTGTGCAGCGCCGTGGCTGAACACTCACCTCCTGCCTTGGGCAGACTGGCTTCCCTTGGCTGGGTTACCTGTGCCATAGAGTTAAGCAGAACACATGCCAAGGGTTGTTGATTTTTTCCAAACTGTCCTGTGGTTGGTCTGCTTGGCAATGTTGGCACCAGAGTCCGGGCACAGAACTGCTGGAGGGCCTGTGATTCTGTGACTTACTGCTCCAACAGGCTGGATGGAGTAGTACCAGGACTATGGGTGTAACGTGTAACTGCCCCTTCCTCTCTTCTTTGTCTTGTGAGCTTCAAGTTCACTCTCAAACAGCCATAAAAGTGTGTCCTTCCTGCTGCTTGCAGATGTGTGCACGCAGGAACCAGAGCAGTACATAGGACAGGCACTTACCCCAGAAGCAGAGCCGAGGCCTGTGCAGCCTGCTGTCCTGCAGGCATTGTGAGACCTCTGAGCCCATCTAGCCCAGTGGAGACCTCACCATCCTCTGGACAAAGTAATTGGAAGAGCATGTAGAAGTCCTGGTAGTGTGTACAATATCCTCTGTCCTGCCCTGCACTGGCAGTTGTTCCAAGTTCACCATAATGGGATACCAAGCGCCTCTTTCTCCTCTTCTGCTTTTGCAGCTCCTTTGGTGCTGCAACACTCCTTTGACCAGCAAAACTGAAGTGAGGAGAAACGCCTTTGTATTTCCCAGCAGAGATGAGTGTCTGCTGTAGTCCATGGCTCTGCCATGCTTCATTCATGACCACACTGGGATAACAACATACCGTGGTTATGTTCCAGCCTCTTTCTTCTTCCAGACTTACACTTCTGCCTTGGTCCCGCAATGTTCTCCTCGTTCAATTGCTCATCAGTAGCAGCTCTGCACTACAGAGGCTGCTCCTAAGCTACAGCAGCACCAATGAGCAACTTGTGCAGAAATCAAGAGCATCATCTTCGTGGGCCTGCTCAGCTGCCTCAGAGATCCTGATGAGCAAAGTGGCAAACAGAGGACCACTTGCAGGAGGACCTCAGCACAAGGCCAGAGAGTGAGATCTTTTCCTTCTCTGTCTGTCCGTGTGCTCTCAGGCCATCCATGGGTAGCTCTGCACTGTCAAGTAATAGAAGGACAAGTGCGTGTTGGATCAGGTCTTGCCTATATGCAGCGATGTCAGATGCTTTTGGCAGAGGTGTGAAGAGCCCTGCTGCGCAGCAGCTGCAGAGAAACACTTCCATGTTATCACCTTGTGACTTGTCACCGCTGTGTAAAGCGCACGTACCCAGCCTGGGGACCGCTCTGCCACCCCAGCGGCCCATCACTGCCGTCTGTGGCAGCGTTCAGGCTCCTGAGCGATGGAGAAGCTCCTGGCCCTGCTCCAGCCTGTCTCCCTGGGTGTGAATCAACAGCTTCAGCCTATTAATAATCATTATTACCCACGTGGGATTTCTGGGAAACCCACAGAGCAGCCGATGGAGTCATGAGCCTTGGGATTTGGATGAGCCAGGCTTCGAATGTTTCACAGCCATGTTCCTGCCAATTACCATCTCAGCTTCGGAGACAGAGGTTGCAGTTGTTGAGCCCTGAATCCCGGGGTCTCAATCAGGCCCTTCCCAATCCTGCATGTGCAACCTTACAGTACCTGTCCCCTGTGCAGGAACTTTGGGATCCCTTCCTCCGGGCCTCTCCTTTGGGCAGGCCTTGGGCTGCATCCAGGATGATCCTCGCCGTGGGGCCATACCATGCATCCCTGCCTTAGACATGGCAAGACTTTTGCCGTGGCTGGAGCTGCATGGCAACTTGCAGCAGCCTCCCAGAAGCTGCTGTAGGACACACGGTGGTTTGCGAGAACCAGTCCAGTAGAGCTGCATTTTGGGCCCTGGAGGCAGCTTTGCCTCTGGAGCACTACGGAAAAGCACTGAGTTACACAGCTGCAAGCAGAGCTGCTCTTCAGCTCTCAGATAGTTGTGCAATCTCCAGCCAGGAGATCAGTTGTTCCTCCGTGAGGTCCTTCCCATCTTTCTCCTTCCCAAAAAGTTGTGCACAGACATCGGAGAGGCTTCCCCTGGTACAGATCTGGGCAATTTTCTTTTTGGCTAGGGGTAAGCAGTAGGATAAGCCTCAGCCCTTAACAGTGAGAGCTCCAGAGGATCAGGGAGTTCAAATTCAGCCCGTGTGGGAGCTCAGGAAGCACATCGATGGCGTATTCTCGGCCCATTCCTGCTGGGGGCTTGCCCGAGCCCCTGCCCGCTGCGTGACCTGCTCTGTGTGCCAGGTGGCTGTACTGTCCGAGCATGCTCACCCAGTCATGCACATTCTGCACATTACCTTTCTTTTTTGTTTCACCAAACCGTGTGCTCTCAGAGTGTGTGCAGCATGCCCTGTGATCTCGCCAACTTCCCATCCATCCCGTCCAAGCACTTCACGTAGTCACACGTGTCCACCTCGCACCCACCTTTCGGGTTTGCTGTGCACATGCTCTTGTCGAGCCTTCCTCAGCTGTGCAGAGCCATAACCATTCTCCTCTCCCTCCTCCTTCCTTGTTTCACCCTCAGGCATGCGGGACCACCCCCCCATCCCCGTGACCGACCTCGCCGACAACATCGACAGGCTGAAAGCCAACGACGGGCTGAAGTTCTCCCAGGAGTACGAGGTGAGCGTGAGAGCGCGCGGGGCGGTGGGGGCACAGCGATGCTGGCCAGGACCCCCAGCAGAGAGGGTTTGAAAGCTGAGCCGTGCCTCCCCCGCACTGGCATCGCCTGCACGGGCCCCGAGCCAGGCCTTGGGAGCCTGCCAGCTCTCCCTGCCAGCCCCAGAGCGGTGGGAACTCGCCTAGAGCAGTCGAAGCATGGCTCGTACAGGGAAAGGGCCGCGCAGCTGAACGCACAGCAGCCTGCCGAGCTCCCACCACGGCTGCAGTCTGAGGAGTGAATAGGAGTTCAGGGGTACCCGCCTGGGCTGTCGCTGATTGCTTTGTTCCTCTGCTCCGCCGAGCTCTGAATCCAGCGATCGGAGTGAGGGCCACAAAGCTGGTGAAGGGTCTAGAGGGGAAGTCATAAGAGGAGCTGTCGAAGTCACTTGGTCTGTTCGGCCTGGAGAAGAGGAGGCTGAGGGGCGACCTCATAGCAGTTTACTGCTTCCTCACAACAGGAAGAAGAGGAGAAGGCACTGATCTCTTTGCTCTGGTGACCAATGACAGGACAGAATGGCAGGAGGATGTGCCAGGGGAAGGTTAGGCTGGACATTAGGAAGAGGTTCATCACTCAGAGAGTGGTGGAGCACTGGAACAGCTCCCCAGGGAAGCAGTCACGGCACCAAGCCTGACGGTATTCCAGAAGCATTCAAACAATGCCTTCAGACACACAATGTGAATGTTAGGGTTGTCCTGTACAGGCAGAGGAATTGGACTCAATGGTCCTTGTGGGTCTCTTCCAACTCAGGACAGTCTGTGATTCTATGAACTCTGTGCAACTCTGTGTAGGTTGGCTGAGGTATTTCAGTCCTCAGCATCCCCTGCTCACTCACTTCCATCTGCATTCAGAGCTTTCTTACTCTTTCTTTTACCATCCTCCACTGCCAACAGACACATGTTCGGGTTTTCTGCTTTCCTGTCCTGCACGCTGCTGGTCGGTGCTGGCACCAGCCTGAGCCATTCAGCATCTTTGCCACCATAAATTCTGCTGATGTCCCACTACCCTGGAGCAATCCCAGCTCCCTTCCCTGCTGTCTGCCTGTGCTCTTCAATCCTGAGCTGCAAACTCCCCAGCGCTGCTGAATCACACTCCTGCCCTTCTCCATATCCTTGTTGGAGCCCCTGGATAGGTACTGTCGTCACCCACCACTGATGCTGCATTTGCTCACACACAGAGGCTGGCACTGGTGTTTGGTGAACCCCCCTATCCCAGCCTGACCCCCTCTGTTCCCATCCTCCTCTGAGAACAACTTGCCAAGAGGATGCACACGCAGAGGAGAAGGGGCTGACCTACACAAGAGCTGCCTTGCCTTTCTCAACACATTCTGGGCTGGATGAGTAGGTTGAAAAGGTTTAAAGCCAGGCAAAGTTCCTCTGCAGCTGTGAGAGCAGCGATGGCAGGATGTATGTTTTCCTGTGCTTACATGCAGGACCCTCTTGAGGTGCTGGAGACTTATAAACAAACCTCCCAGTAGTATTAAAGAGGGAATAAATTTGGGAAGTGTCCTATGCATGTGTTATCACTTCTGTTTGAGTTGTTATCTGCCTGTGCCTGTGGCCTCCCCTTCCTGCAGCATACCTACACTGATTTATGAGATGAGAACAGAACATTTGCCCATGAGGTAGCATTGTATATGCTAGGAAAGGGAAAGCAGATCTCTGCAAGAAGGTAAGGGATGAATTCCAGCTAGTTCAAAAGGTGTTCTGCGTGTATCTGAAGAAGACACAGAGCACCTTTTTGCTTCAGAATGCCAAGCGGAGGACTTTTCCATCCTTCTGCATGCTGCTGTCTAGACCAGATAGGAGCTGAGCTTTCACCAGTTACAGCATTACATCGTGACCTTGGAGATGTTTAGAGGAATAATGTGCTTCCCTTGCAGTTACCTGTGTGTTCATGTGTGTCCTGCCAAGGCGTGCAGTCATATCTGTCTGCCTTGGGCTTTTTGTTCCGAGTCCAGATGAAGTGTTAAGCAGGGCTGTCCACTGCGCTGCAGGCAGGCTGTGCCTCCGCTGTGCCATGGGGATTCAGCAGGATCCAGTGTCTGCGTGCTCCTGTCCTCGCTGGTTGGAGCCTGCAGCATAATACTGAGCTGCAGGAACTGTTTTGGAAAAAAAATGAGCATTAAGTAAGTTCTCTTAGCTGTTTTCATGAGCCTCTCTCTTCTCATTTCTCTTTCTTTAGAATATCATGGCTGGTTGAGAGCACCAATCAGTTGTACTTTTCATGTTGAAGCAGCTATTAAGTAGCTGATTGTTGGATGTATTTTTTTTTCCCTGGATTCTGCTGCATTTGACTCCTCATCAGCTAGAAATTACTGAATGTGGTAGGCTCACACGGTGTTTGGTACCAGGGTAGACCCCCAAATTAGAAGTGGTTGCCCCTTGTTGGTGTGTGAGGATCAGCACAACCATTTCCCTTTTGAGATGCCAGCGAGAAAAATCCTGGACTGAGTTTATAGAGAAGAGCAGCAGGATTGCTGCGGCCATGGGTCTGCTCCCTGCGTGTGCAGTTTTGGCATAGCTTCAGCTCTCTCTGGGGCCTGTGGTGGGAGGGCTGGAGGGCAGAATGGGCACGGCTTGTGCTGCTGAACAAGGGAATCTGCGGAGTGGCTGCGGAAATAGCAGAGATGGGAGGGAAGCCGGCTGCGCAGCCCCTGCGGGAGCTTGTGCTTCCCAGCACGGGGAGAGGCAGGGAACCACAGCTTGCCAAATTCTGTACAATTGCAGTCATTAAGTGATGATACAGTCCTAGCACTTGCCCTGGGACTGTGTGAGCTCAGACGTACACAGAGCTGAGAGGTGACCCAGCACTTCGAAAGATGGAGGCCCCAACCCTCTTTCCCTGTGCAGTGACAGCACTGCCAGAGAGGGCACAGCACAGCTGAGCCGGGAGAGCCAAGGGATGGAGGCGTTTGCTTGTGCTTTGGAATAGTTGCATTTTAAATGTTTCTGCAGAGCAGCCTAGCAGCCTAACATCTCCGTGGGGTGCAGGGCTGTTTATGGATGGCTCACATTCCACGAGCAGTGGCACCCCAGGCAGAGAGCAAATATTTAACAGCTCTTCTAAGCGCTGAGGCCAGCTGCCCAGAGCCATCAGTCTGGCACTTGTCTTGGTTGTGCAAGCAATAGCAGGGTAGCCTAGACACAGGTGACACAAAACAAGACGTGTCAGCACCTCCATGCACGCCTGTGAAGGGAGCAAGGAGAGTGGCAGAGACTTCTTGGAGCCGTCTGGCCTCCATTCCCACAGGTCAGAGAACAAATAATATCGCTCGCACCGGTTCGCCAGCCTGTGCAACGAAGCCAGGACAGAGAGAGCTGTGCCCTGGCTGCAGCCAGAGCAGGCTCCTGAGCTGTGGTCAGCCCTCACCCCGATGGGCAGGGAGTGTTCCCAGCTGGACCCACCGGTGCGACAGGAGAGACTGAACTGCAGGTGCTGGGAGCTGAGCTGGCTGCAGGCACGTTTCGTTCTGCTGTGTGGGTCACAGCCGCACCGTGCTCTCCTGGGGATGCAGCAGGACTGGGGAGGAAAGAGTGTAAGGGGCTGGCAGCAAGCTCCTGGCCTGGGCACACTAGGAGAGTATTTCATTTTTAGTGTACAGTGAGAGCTGCAGTGAATTTACAGTGTGGGATTAATGGAATTAAATAAGTAGAAAAGAAGCTGAGCCCCTTAATTATTTATCTGCGGGCTGTGGCGGGTGCTGCTGCTGTGTTGGAGCTCCTCCTGTGGGCCACCTTCTCGTGCTGCAGCCTGTGGAGGTGGGCAGGATCCTGCCCTTGGATGGGTTACACACAAGGGTGCACACATGCACCCCATCTCGCGCTCTCACTGTGGGGTCCAGCAAGCCAAGTGCTGCTGTCCCCTTTGCTGCTATGAGCAAACACGGGACAGACCGGCTCCAGCCAGGGCTGGTTCCTGCTCTCTTGTGGCTGCTGCTGTTCCTGGGCTCCATCGTGCACCACCTTTCCAGGGGAAAATTTTTTCCTTACATCCAAACTGCAACTTGTGGCCATCGTCCCTCATGGCCAGTCCCTTCCACGTGTCCCTCCAGTGGATGACTCCTGGGAGCAGAGCAGGCTGGAGGAGATAAGAGCGAGCCATCGTGCTGCTGCACAGCACGTTAGTCCTTGATAATCTATAGGCTGTGCGTGAGATTTAACTGTGCTCCTGCTTCCCAGTGCAGAGGGGAAGCTGCAGCCCTTTCCCCACAGTTTTGTGCGGAGGGAGAAACTGCTGGCCTGGTGTTCTCTTGCATTTCCCTTAAAGCCACTGAGGACATTGCATCTCCCGTGCCTGCAGCCTTAACAAAGCAGCTTAAGCAGTGGAAGAGGTGCTTGGATCCCTGGGACCGACGAGCCCAGGAGGTGCTGGACCTGGGGTGCAGATAGCACCCAGGGAGCCACATGTAGTGGGTTTCTGGGCTAATCGGGAAGCTGCCTGGCAGGCGTGCAGCGCTCACGTTCCCGTAATAAGAATAATAAGGCTGAAGCGCTGCCAGCGATTGATTCAGGAGCGCATTATGTCCTCATTTGAGACGCAGCGCAGATTGACAGTGGTCAATGCCTCTACTAATGTGGTTGATTTCACAGGAGGCCAGGAAGCACTCACAGCCTGAGCACCTTCCCCTCTCCATGCCCTTGTGCGTGGCCGGGGCTGCTGAGCCAGGGGTGCGTGTTTTCAAGGTGTTTGTAAAATGCTGTCAAGTCGGTTGAGGAAAGAGCCTTTTTCCAATCCCGTTTCAGTGGTCTGGCTCTGTCTTTATGCTGATGGCAGTAGCAGCAGGGATTCCTGAGCTGCTTTGGAGAGGTTGCTCCTTACACTTCCATGCTGGGAAGGAGGAGTTTTGCTAATTGGGCTTTTTCTTAATTTGCACTTGCTGTCTTACAACATCTCCCTTGTCACTTTAAAGCAAAGCGAAACTAAAAGTCATGGTGCTTTTAAGTTTGTTCCTGGCTCATTTCCTTCCAATTTCCCTGCCCTTCTGCTTTCTAGGAAAAATGAATTGAAAGTATTACTCTGATCAAATTTTGGGACGAAGCGGTCATTCCCTTGAGCCCCAGAAAAGAACAGGAGCAGACTCTCAGTGCCCAGGCAGTTGTGGAGCAAGGTGGGAAGACAGAGCAGTGCTGCTGTAGTCAGGGGCTGCAGAGCATTGCATGTAGATGGGACAAGACTTGCCAACCACTCCATGTAAGGGCTTCAACTGCTCTCCAAGCAGCCCATCATCCTCCCATTTATTTACTCATTTGTTTGCCTTAAAGGGGGGAACAGGTGTACATTAATTCATCACCAGAGTTCAAATTAAATCATTTTACTTCTAAATGAGTCACTAATTTGCAGGAGTATTTAATTAGAGCCTCTTTGCACTCAGGTGCTGTATTACTTCTGACTTTCTCACCTGTTTGCCCTCTTAAGAGGCTGATGATGATTAGACCATTTCTGCACATCCTCGTTGCACATCAAAGCAATTAACTTTAATGGCAACACCAGGATGCTCCTCCTCTGTTCTGGGGGCTCCTGGCAGTCTTGTCTGCCCCAGGAAATAACCCTTTCCACCACTGCGGCAGGATGCAGACTTGCTGTGCAAAGCACACTGCGCCCCACAGCCTAGGCAGCCCTGCAGCCTTTTGGCAGGGATTTGCAGGGTAGATTGAGCGTGAATGATAGCGCTGAGCTCTCCCTGCCTCTGCTTCCAAGAGAGGACTTGCTCCAGCACCCACCTGTGCCTGGCACTGTGTGAGTGCTCACAGAGTGCAGTCAAAGCTGGTACTTCCTTGTGTTGCTCTTCAGTGGCCAGAAAAAGCTCACTCATACCTTCAGGGCTGCTCTCAGCTCCACCATCAGCCAGCAAGGTCTCTGCATGGACTGTCTTTTGGAAAAGAAGTGTTATTTATGTCTTTAATAGGTATTGGTGGATTTTCCTCCTTAGGTTGTCTGTGCTTCAGTGTGTTCTGGGTTGACTAGACTGGTATCAACACCCCTCTCACTAATCTTTACTCCAAAAGGAACAATCGTTACTCATTTTGTGCCTGTTTTTCACGCCTTTGATTATTTTTATTGCCCTTCTCCAGTTCAGCCCCACCCTTCAGTGGGCAGCAGTCATCTCTGCCACACAGCAGGGGCAGGAGGGCATCCAAAGAGCTGATTCAGCAAGCAGCCTAGCCTGAAAACAAAATGTGGGTGCCTGAATGAAACAAAGTGCACCACAGATCCATGAGCTGTGCTGGGACATCTCTGTGCCCAGGAAGGGGAGTACACAGGGGGCAGCCAGGCCAGTAGGTTTCCAGCCAAAAGCGTACTTGTGGTCTCCACTCCATCATCCCTGCCACAGTGCCTCTGAGCTCTGCTGCTGCCTGCTTATTAAGCTGATAATAGAAAATTACAGGTTTTCTGTAGGAAATGTCTATTTACATCCTACATTTCCCAAACTACCTATTAACATCGCTGTGATGTCACATCCTCCTGCGCGTTCTCGTCAGCGCTGGCCCCTCTGCCCACGGGCAGCCTGCGGCTGCAGGGAGGGCTGGCATCATGGGGCACACGTGGGGGTGGGTGACTGCTGCCTGGCCCGTGCCCTGTGTGTGCCACAAAGCCCTCAGGGCTGGTGCAGTGGTGCAGACAGTGCCTGTGCTCTATACCTGAGCTGGGTACCTGTACTCACTGCCAGTTGCTTGGGAAGTACCTGCTGAACAGCACAGAAGAGCGGGAGATAGCGATGGGTGTCACCTCGTGCCCAGACAGCAGGTGATGGGGCTGAGCAGAGGGGCCACGAAGGCCATCCAGCTCAGTCTTTTCCTCACAGCTGATCCAGAGCTGACAGACTCATGGGCATTTTGCTGCCTGAGAAGCCTTCTGACATGTCTGTCTGCCAAGCGATGAGTGCGGGTGCCTGCAGAGGGAATAACATGTGGTGCATCCCCTGACCTCTTTGTCCAACATTTTGACCTGTGGGCCAGCAAAACTTCAGGGATGCTGAGCTGGAGCGTGATTTTAAGAAGACTTTACTGTGTTGGTTGTTTCAGGGTGAAGGGGTTCATGGGATGACTGATTTCTGCTGTAGCTGCCTGCCCTGGACTTGCCCAGGGTTTCAAGTCCCTGCAGGAAGCAGCTGTCACATCTGGGTGCCTCTGTATCTCTTGGCCAAAGAGGCCATCCCATCTCAGAAGGGTGCTTTGGAGATGGTCCTTTTTCCCCATGTTTTGTGCATGGACAGAGACAACAGGAAGGGCCTGCCTGTCCATGGAGAAGCTGTGCACCAAGTGCACCAGCACATGGTTTGTGGGAAAGGCATTGGGTGTGCGAGGCCGGGACACAGATGGGTTTGGAGTGTGTGCTTTTCAGACAGTTGCACAGTGTGCAGGCCTTTGGCCAAGATTTATAACCAGGTTTATAGTTCTTTGTCACTCTATTAAGTAAAACGAGAGATGTTTACATTGCATAAGTAGCTGGAGCAGAGGATAGTAACCTATCAATTTTCATGACTATTCCCTGGCAAAAGCTCCCAGGCTGTCTTGCAGGACACTAATACCCAAAGCTCCTGGGGCACAAGACACCCAGGGCTTGCTATATTTCAGAAGACTGCAGTTCAACAGCTAATAAAACCACCAGGTCAAGAACTGCTCAGTCAGGTCTCTGTGGAGTCCTGGCATAAGACCAAATTTCTGCTAATGTGTAGCTCCAGAGGAAAAGATGAGCACGCAGCGAGAGTGGAGGGGAAGGTTCATCTGCAGCAGGTTCTCCTAGCAAGGGGCTGCTTTGCCTGCGGGTCACGGGAGGCAGGTCCCACTGGGGACTGGTTTTCGGTGTGGTCTGGCTTGACCCTTGGTGCTGGGGACACCCAGGGAAGCCGCATCTGGCCTGGGGAGAGGTGTGCAGGGAGATGCAAGTTTCCTGACTGAGACACACATGCACTGCAGCGTCCTGCGGTGCTGTAACCGCTCCTGACTCCCTCCCTCTCTTTCTCTCCACAGTCCATCGATCCCGGGCAGCAGTTCACCTGGGAGAACTCCAACCTGGAAGTGAACAAACCAAAAAACCGCTATGCAAATGTGATTGCCTACGACCACTCACGTGTCATCCTGACCTCCATCGATGGTAAGAGTGACTCCAGAGTGGGCACTTCAGCAAACAGCTGAACCTGACTGTAGTAGAGGCTGTGGTTTTCCCTGTTCTCGGTTGAACACATGTGTATTCTGGTTGGCAAGAAGGGAGGAACGGCTCTGCAGAGCCACCTCTGCTTTCACAATGTCCTCGGTGCAGTGTGCCCTATGTGGTTGCTTCTTGCTGCTGCTGGTTCCAGCAGAGATGTCTCTCCCAGCAGCCTCCCTTCTCACTGCTGTTTGATTTCAGCTGCCTCCCTTGGCCCATGAAGGGACATAGCACCGTTAGCCCTATCACCCTCCATCCCAACACAGGATGGGCCGGTATCTTCCTCTGGGACTTGGGGGTGTTTGCTCCCAAGTAAGTGCTCAGAGCTGCACAGGATGAGAGGTTTTCCTTCCGCTGGGACATCAGGCTCTGCATGTCCCCGTGCTCCACTGGAGAGGCATCAGCCCAGAGTTCATAGCACTAAGGTCCCTGGCTCCAAGAACCAGCCCCACATGTCTGGAGTCTGGGCTAATCCCTGCTTTTAGTGCCTGCTTTCCAGTCCCCTGGCACACAGAGGAGCAGAAGCCCAGGCTCACCAGTTCCCACTGTTTCATAAATCAGCTCCCAGCTCTGCACACCAGAACTGAACTCACTCATCGGGGATGAAAAACTGCAGCTACTTCAACATAGCCTGCTTGGGGAAGAGGCGTTGTGTGCAGGTGTCCCTGCAGTCACTGGAGTCCTTTTTCTCGAAGGGAAGAGTCTTTTCTAATGCTAATGCACCACTCATCGTCTGAGAGGAGGAGGGGGTCCAAACCTCCCTCAGGGCAAGGCCTGTTAAGCAGCAGCAGCAGCTGCTTTGTGAAGGTCTGGCATGCCTCGCCATGGGCAAACCCTGTTGGACAGCTGTGTGGTGAGCACATGGGGGAATCCCTGGTTTCCAGCCTGACTCGGTTGCTGAAAGTAGTGTCTGTGTCTTCCCGGGAACCGTTCCCAAATCGCCCTGCCAGGACCCCGTTGCCCATGCCAAGGGAACCGGCCATGGCTCCCCCAGAGCCACCAGCACTTTGTTTCTGCTGGAGACTGCCGGGACCTGTTGAAAATTCCCCAGGACAAAAGGGTGAGGGGGAGACCCCCAGCTTTATTTCCATCTTCTAATGAGATGCGGATGCGCTCTCCCTGGGAGACAAGGAGATCCCTGCTGCTTTTCTTCCCTGCAGCCCGGGCAGCCCATGCTCAGCAGGGTTTGGAAACAGAGCCGCAGGTTTCTGCTTTGCTGCATTTATTTTAGTAACTGTGTGTTTGCATTTTAAAGGCCTTGACAAGAAAGTCCTTTCCTTAAAGAGGTGGAGGCAGAGCAGGAGCTGGAGCAGCCTCTGCCAGCAGGGAGCAGAGGCAGGTCTCACACTGAGGAGCGTTTCAGTGGTGGTGAGAGGAGTCTCTGGCTCCTCTGGGGTACTTGTCCCTGCAGGAGGGATGGGAGGACATCCCTGCCTGACTTCACCTGCTAACAGAGACAAGCTAATGAAGCAGCCTCATTTTTAAAAGGTGCTGTAGGACCATAACAAATAGCTGGTGAATTTAAGACAATTATTTCAATCAGTTGCTTGGGGCCAAATGAGTTCCTTAATATTCCTGCCTGTGAATTTCCCTTTGTGTGCGGGTGGCAGCTGTCTCTCTGCTTTGGTGCTGCCTGCTTGTTGCATTAATGTGGGAGTTACAAAGGGTTCTTCTTTGTTCAGGCACCATCCTCTGCAGGATCCCTGGGAGAGATTCTGGCATCACGCTGTAAAGGAGACTTGTCAAGAGCCTTGTGAACATGCCAGCCCCTTCCCCCGCCTGCAGAGACCAGCAAAGCAATAGGCACAGGGTTGTGGGCTGCCCCTGGAGTCATGCTTCACCCTCTCTTCTCCACAGGTGTCCCAGGCAGTGACTACATCAATGCCAATTACATCGATGGGTATCGGAAGCAGAATGCCTACATCGCCACGCAGGGACCTCTGCCTGAAACCCTCAGCGACTTCTGGAGGATGGTGTGGGAGCAGAGAACAGCAACTATTGTCATGATGACCAGGCTGGAGGAGAAGTCCAGGGTACAGCATGTGCTTCCTCTCTTTTCTGGAGCTGGGGAATGGTGGGAGAGAGGGATGGGAACACTGTACAGCTAAAGACATCCAGAGAGAGGCAAGTCCAGTGGTGCAGCTCACTGCTACAGCCACCCCAGGAACAAGTGTCTTGTAAGCATATCCCTGCAGGGCAAAAAGGTGGCAAAATCCCTTGTCACTTTGCTGTCGTCCCTGTCTTGCCTGCGTGTCTCCATGTACACCCATCCTTTCCCTGCCCACATCACTCGTGCCAAGGGGAGAAAGGAAAGCTCTGAGATGGAGAGTGTTGACAGTCGCTGAAAGCCTGGGGGCTGCATCCCAGAAGCTGAGAAGCTGCAATGGGTAGGTGGTATCAGCAGCATCCTGCAGCCTGACAGGGCCCTGGAATCTTTGTCAATGCAGGGGAATGGCTGGTGGGGTCTCATTGCAATAACAAGACTAATTTGTGCCTTGTCCAATGACAACATGTATAAACGATAGGCTCATACTGCCAAGATGAGATATTCTGATGTAAAAAACACAAAGCTGCCTGCAAGCTGTGGGGAGGACGTGAGGTGGAGAGGAAGGAGCAGGAGCCCTCGCTGTGAATGATGCTTGCGGTGCCTTGTGACAGAGGTTCTTACTCAGCCCCTGAAGTAGGAGTTCATAACTTGTGGCTGAAGTGCTCCCGTGCCCAGATGCACCCTTCAGGCAAAGACTGCCCAGCAGAAGGCAGCTTCTGCCTCTTGTGATTCAATTTGTTCCTAAAAGTAAAATTTTAGCAGTGAGCATTTGTACTTGCAGAATATTTTAGTGTTGCCATGCCAACGGCAGGAGAAGGGGCTGTGCGCTCAAGCTGTGAAGCACTGTTTATTTTTAGCCCAATAAGCTCGTTCTTGAGAAGTAGAAACTGTCAAGTTTGGGTTTAGTTAAAACTTTTATCCACATGCTCTCCCTGTGTTTCAAAGCTTTAGCACCAAAATGCTCACAGGGGTGTCCTAGCCCACGCTGGCTGGGAGGAAGCAGCTGGAACAACCAATCACCACGGCAAAACAGATCTGCTTTTCCTGCATACACAAAAATAGGCTTGGTTCATGGGCTTCCCCAGCTCTACAAATGCCCTACAGCCTGCAGGGAAAAACAGTGCTCCTCAGAGATGAGCTGCCTGTAGAGATCCAACCCCAGCTTTGCTCTGTGCTTCCCGTTTCACAGCCAGGCCTCCTGCCCAATGGCCGTGATCGCCCACCCCAGCCCAAACAGGGAGGTAAATTAACCTGCCCTGTCCTGCGGCTCAGGGCTGGCACGTGGGCTAAACAAGATCAGAAGCTGTTGATCAGCTGTTTTCTGCATCTGGGGGTTATTTGGGGACTTTTTGTGCCTTCACATTTCAGTGATGGAGCGTGTATTTGACGTATGAGGAAAACCTAAAAGCTTTTAGGTTGCCAAGCAAATCCAAGCCCGGAGTCTTGACTCACTTAACTTCTGGGATGCTTAGTTACGGGAAGGCGCTCCAAGGTGCGTGTTTCTCGAAGATAACTGGTTTCCTTTGACCCCCACAGGCACTTGTCTTTGCCTGAGATGCCTGTGCTGCTGAGCCATGCGTTATCTCTCCCCAACATGCCCTATCTCATGTCATTCTGCAGTTGCCTTCTGCAGCGTTGGTTTCTGTCCCAAACACAGTGCATGTGGTCAGGCTCTTGGTGAAGGGACGGGCACTGTGAATCCCTGTCACGGGTAATGGGTGAGCAGAGCCCTCTCAGAAGTTGCAGGCAGCCTGCCTGACTACTGGGCATGCTGTCCAGAGGCTCTGGGCTGACCCAACTGGACCCAGAGCCCGGCATTTTCTCCCTGACATCTCCTTCCTGTGCCCTGCTGGCTCTCTGGCGTGTCCCCAGCACTAGGGAGAAATGGGCAGTTTTCTCAGGCACTGCTGGAGAGGCAGGTTGCCAGAGGAGGCAGTGGGGAAGCCCAGCCACTCCAGAGTTGGGCTTCTTTGGATGTTTAATGGACCCTGTAGGTATTTAAGGATCCAGGAGGGCCCCACTGGGGAGCTGGGGTGTGAACTTCCAGGAGATTATTTTCTCTGTTTTGAATTCTGGCTTCCCCAGCATCTTCCAAGGTAGGATGGCTTTCAGCCAGCTTTCTGTTCTGCTTTTCCTCATGCCCCTTTGGTGATGGTGAGAGCTTTTTGGGACCAAGGAAGATTCCAGTCACTGCCCTCACTCCCAGCTTTCAGCACACTTCAGTGTGTTACAATTTACTTGGCTCCAGAGCCTTCAAACCTTGGGTACCTGCAGCATCACTGCCTGCTGATGCTCACACTGCTGTGGGACAGCACTGCTCCAGGCAGGCACATGGTATCACAGTGTTACCCACAGGTGACCTTGCTTGAAAGACCCCTTGCCCAGGTGCTTCAGTGCAGGCACGGGGCTCTCTCTTCAGCTGTGGAGCGTGGCATTGGCAGCAGGATCTCATGGTGAGATACCCAGTGCAGAGCAGGCTCTGCCACCTTCCCAGGCAAGCTTCCTGAGTGCCCCTTGGCAGTGCTACGTGTAGATAAGTCAGCCAGGACCAGCAGCAGCTTTGCAGCCCTGTAGGGGTGACACTACTTTAAAGGGCTTCTGAGCTGCAGGGGGAAAAAAAAATCTTTAAAGAGCATCAGCTTTTATGGTCTGCAATTTCAGCTGGCTTGATGGTCCAAATCATCCTCCCTTTTTCATGTTTTCACAAAGCAAGAGGCACATAAAGGATAGAAATGGCTGGATTGTGCAATTTAGCTGCCTTCAAAGCTTTACAATCAGTTTCAGAATCATTCGGTGGCAGATCAGAAACACACATTGTAGATTAGCTTTCCCGAAGCTGCGAGCGTGGCGTGTCCCAGACGGGCTGTGTTGAGCAAGAGTGTTATTAAAGCAGGATTTCTCCTACCCAGGGCTATCCCCAAGAGCCCGGCAGAGCGAGGTCTCCCAGAGAAGTGCCATGGCTTGTTCTGTCCCAGTGCAGAACACCAAGCAGCCATCCCTGGGGTATCATCTCCCCTGGCACTTCATGTCCCCAGGCAGAGGTGTGAAGAGGCTGGTGCTCAAGGGCTCTGGGGGAAGAGGGACCTGGCAGTGATGCCATCTGGAACTTGCAAGCAGGACCAGAAACAGAACACAGCTCTTGACCTGAGGAGAGGTGCCCGGCTGTTCTTGCGCACAGCTCACCGAAGGGGAGGGACAGGAACCACTCGGCAAAGCTGCAATAAATGGCTGTTCAGGACATTACTGTGCTCCTTAAGTTAATGAGAAGCAAGCACTGCCAGAAGAAAACATCTCTTATCTGCTTTAGTACCACAGTGCATCGGCTTCAGCATAAAATTTACAGAGCTTGAAAATGGGGCATAAACATTATGGGTAAATTTGGCAGAAAATGTGACTGACTCTTATCTGGTCATGAATAAATAATTTTCAATTACCAGCCCAGCCGCTGCTATTATCCTGCACAGGGAACTCCTCTGAAGTTTGTTTTGCGCTCGAGCACACACGGTTCTGCAGCACGTGGGTGGCAGGAGGAGACGGCGCTCCCCGCGCTGCGAGGCTGTCCCTGGCATTCACAGGATGCCATTCTGCTCCCTAAAGGAGGCAAGGGGTCAGGTCATCCCCGAGCCAGGAAAGGCAAACTCAGGTGGCTGGGAGATGCAGCTGCAGCTGAGGATAGGATCAGTTTAGCTGTGAAATAAGGTTTGTGACCTCCGAGTTGTTCGCTCTGCAGCCAGTCAGTGTAAAATAATGGGCTGCTCTCTGCCGAGCGAGGAGGAGAAATCTTCTGAGATTTGTGCAGGGCCTGCTGTGCTGCAAGCACAGATCCAAGGCAGCACGGCAGCCTGAAAGGCAGGAAAGCCTGGGCAGGAGGCAGGGGAGCTGCTCTGGGCCTGCGGGCGCCCGCGGTACCCTATCAGGCAGCCAGAGAAGGACTTGCTGAGAGAAGAACCCCAAAAAAATCAGGAAGAGATGCATCCTTCTTTCCCCAGGTTGCCACACTCCAGCAGCCAGAGTGCAGGATGAGGGCTCTTTGCTCGCACAAGTCCCACCCTGCTTCAAGTGCCTTCAATTAAAAGGCAGAACTTCATTGATTTCTAATTAAGCCTGTTGTTTCCCTTCCCACACATTCCCCTGTAAACAAGCTCAGCTAATAATTAAGTTTACTATTCCTTGACAAGCACAGATGATCTTCCATTCACTCCTCTCTCCTAGGGCGGGAAACTGTTTTCGGTGCAGTGCACAAGGGTGGGAATGAAGTCTTCCTCCTGTCAGCCAGGCACCACGGCGCCACGGGGCGGGGGAACTGGGCGCCAGGTGCAATAGGGATGCTCAGGGTGCCAAATTAAATAGGGAGCTTGGGGCTGGAGAGAACAAAATCAGAGGAGTATTTTGCAAATGCTGAGCTGTGAAGAGGAGGTGGGCGTCAGCAGCTGAGCAGGGAGGGATGCTCAGGGAGATGAAGGAGGCAGAAGGATGGGGCCCTGGGGATGCATTAGGGCTCTCTGCCAAGTGGGCTTGCAGCAAGAGCATTACCAGTAGCTGAAAGTGTTCCGTCTAAGGGACTGGGAGGGGGAGAGAAAGGATGCTGCAGGGCAGGGGGTCTGCAGCAGTGTTGTCATTTTGGAAGAACACTGCCTGCAGGAAGGGGCTGAAGGGATGTTTTGGCCACAGTCTGTGTCTTCTTGCAGTGGGAGAACAACTTGTGTCTGTATCTGAGCTGGCATCTGTGCCTTGCTGGACCTGGGAAATGAAGATTCCTAGGGATGCACCACCTGCCAGAAGGGCAGGCTGGCATCTCTTGGGATTGCTCAAGCCTGTGGCACTGCGCTAAGGGTGATAGTGTCAGCCCCATGGCCACAGCATCCAGGCTGGAGCCCTGGCATGGGCTGTGTCCCATCTTTCGCCAGGGTGGTTTGTGGTCTGGGGCTCATGGTGGCAGGGGTACCCCAGGGACTACGGACGCCACAGGGGGAAAGTAGCGCCTGTTGTGTATGTATGAATCCACCATAATGGACTGAGAACTGTGCTCCATCTCAGCTCAGTGCTGTGGGCTGAGGACCTTGGGCTGAGGACCATCAGGAAGCTGGTGGGGACACAGTCTGCCTCTTCCTCACCTCAGCTGCCTATCATGTAAAGCCTTCCCCAGAGAAACCACCACTTCCCCTGCCCTGCTTCACCAGCTCTCCTCCCACCAACCAATCTCTCTCCATCCAGGCAGAGCTCAGGCAGGGGGATGCTGTGAGCACAGCCCCAAAGACCCCCATCTGTCCAAACAGAAGGTAGAGAAGAAAAATTATGGCAGGCACAAATCCCTGTTAACAATTGCTGCACAGCGTCTTCATACCTGGGGCTGCTCTTGCTGCTGTGTCTGGTGACCTGGTCACCCTCACTGCTTCCCACCAGTGGCTCCAGAAGCAAAAATAATCCCCTCTTTAAATGTGAATCTTGTGGAAAGGAACCCAGGGTATGCAGCCTTTCTGCTGGAGAGTGGGACACTCAGAGAGACGGCATTCCTGGTGTTTGGAACTCCAGATAGTGTGACTCTTTTCTGTCTTTACCCTTTGGAGGGCAGAGCCCCATTCCTCACCCCAGAAGCCCCAGCCAGCAGCCAAGCACTGAGCCTTTCTTCTCTTTTCCTCGTAGGTAAAGTGTGACCAGTACTGGCCAAGCCGGGGTACAGAAACCTACGGGATGATCCAGGTGACCCTGCTGGAAACAGTTGAGCTGGCGACCTACACCGTCCGCAGCTTTGTACTGTACAAGGTATGGTGCTGGCTGGGCTGTTTGTGATCCAGTGCCATGGTGGGGCCCTTCCACTGCCACCCGATGCCGCGAGGTGCTGTGCAGCCCATAGGCAGAGGCCACTGGCTGTGCCTGGCTTGGCCAAGCGTGTGGCCAGTCCACACGTGGACCGTTTCTCACAACTGGGCTGTAGCAGGAGACCAGCTGCAGGCTGTGTGTCCGGCCACCACTGGATTTGGCCAGCACACCTGATGCTCTCCTGTATGAATTCTTGCTCTGTGATGGGCCCCAGAGCGGGACCGTGCTTGCCTCTGGCGAGTGTACATGTAACAGCTGTCCTCCCATTAGAGGGACAACATGGGAAGCAGGGAATTTTTAGCACTCCTGTCACTAATAATGCAAATGTAGAGGCCTTGCTGACGTGTGTGCATGCCCTCGTCTCCTGCCTGCTGTGTAGCTCATTAGTGTTTGGAAATCCCTGTGGCCAGTGCTGGCAGCAGCACGTCACGGCGCTGCGAGCAGGCTTCGTGGTGTGGTGCCTCTGTGTGTGACTGAGCCCGGGCCGTGCTGGCTGAGCACACAGCAGAGTGTGATGGGGACACGCTCACGCCCTGTGAAGGCACCTCAGCCCCCAGCAGTCGTCCAGCCAGTCCTACTGCATTGCTGCACAGATCACTCACCACACCTGACAGGAGCAGGGCAGCCTCCACAGACAGCAGAGTTTATCAGCCAACCCATAAAGACCCATGACACAGAGGAGCAAGAAGGGAAGTGGCTGCTGTGGTCCTTCTCTGCCTACTGCCCATTTTTCCCTGAACATGCTGTGAGTACATGGGCAGTGACCCCATGCTGTGCAGAAAGGCATCTTTCACATCCCTGTCAGTCTGCTCCACTCCCACAGAGCTGCTTTGCTCTCTCTCTGTCAGCTGACTTTCCACAGAGCATCCATGTGTACAGAAGCTTTGCAAGATACCTGTATTTTGCCTCTGATTTTTCAGTGGCAAAAGCCCAATGCACGCATGGCCGCACACAGCATTACATGCCTGTTGTTACCCACCCAGCTGGGTGCCTTGTTACCCCATCCATGGATTCCTGTCCTAGGATGAGACAGTTCTCACACAAAACAACCCCTCTTTGTCTTCAACAGAACGGCTCCAGCGAGAAGCGGGAGCTGCGCCAGTTCCAGTTCATGGCTTGGCCTGATCACGGGGGTACCAGAATACCCGACCCCCATCCTGGCTTTCCTGCGACGGGTCAAGGCCTGTAACCCATCGGATGCTGGGCCCATGGTTGTCCATTGCAGGTAGGACTGTGTGTTTGCAAAACCACACCTGGGTATGTGCCACCTGGCTGCAGGAGCTTTGACCTCTCCAGCTAAAAGCGGGGTCTCCTGTTCCAGCAGGGAAGGTTTCATGGTACCATAACCTACACCGTATGCTTGGGCGAGCAACAGGTCACCATCCAGCAGTGGTCACGCAGTCGTGACACTTGCACTGCTACTGCTCTGTCAGATTAAACAGTGCTGCTGTATGGAGAGCCTCGGAAAACAAGTTTTTTAGTGCAAAACTGCAAGTACCATTTAAGAATTAAGTGATCCATGCCCAGCATAAGTAGGTGGTACCTTTCAGAGCTGCATCATGGACAGACATGCATGCAGTGACCTCTACAAACATTCGTATGTGGTATTTACAGTAGGGCCCTTTCGCAGGGTAGAAAGGCAGCTCTTAAGCAAAATATTAGTCTGCTAAGGCTCAGCATCTTATCCAGACAAGATTTATCTGTACGAGTCGAGTGGGGACTATTACTGAACAAACCACTCCATCATTGCTGTTCCAGTATACGCCTTACCAGCAGTGTTTAATGCTCTTCTTTCATGCTCTGTTTCAGATGGGAGTGGGGTATAATTAACACACAAACAAGCTGTATTAAAGCCCTGTTAAGGATTGGACTTGCACCATAAATGAGGAAATGTCTAGTTCCGTATCTGTGCCTGTGTTTATGTGTCACGACAGCGTATCTGTTGTTTTCAGGGTGCTCTCAGGGTGAGCGTTTTGGGGATTGCTACTGTCTTTTCAGCAGACTTGGAGAGGCATCTGGTGCTTGAGCAAAGGTCTTAGCAAAGAAGTGCGTCACTTCACCCTTCTGCTTTCCCCTCTAGGACTGGCTGTCCTCGTTTTATGGGTTAGGAAACAGTGACCAGGTTAGGGGACAAGCAGGCTGAAAATTATGGGCTTCACTGGTGCCAGGGCCCAGCCTGGACTTCAGGTCTTCTGACTTGAAGCACACATACACTGTCTCTCTCTGACCTGTTTCTCCTTCCCTCATGGAGGTATTGCCAGCCGCCACAGGGACCAACAGTGTGACAACTGCCAACCATATCCTGGGCTGTATCAGAAGAAGTGTGATCAGCAGGTTGAGGGAGGGGATTCTACCCCTCTGCTCTGCTCTCGTGAGACCCCACCTGGAGTACTGTGTACAGTTCTGGAGTCTTCAGCACAGGAAGGACATGAATCTGTTAGAGTGGGTCCAAGAGAAGGCCACAAAGATTCGAGAGCGGGAGCACCTTCCATGTGAGAACAGGCTGAGAGAGCTGGGGTTGTTCAGCCTGGAGAAAAGAAGGCTCCAACGAGATATTATAGCAGCCTCCTAGTACTGAAAGGGGGCTATGGGAAAGCTGGGGAGGGGCTCTTTATCAGGGAGTGCAGGGATAGAACAAGGGAGAACTGTTTTAAGCTGAAAGAGGGGAGATTTAGATTGGGTATTAGGAAGAAACTTTTTACTGTGAGGATGGGGAGGCCCTGGCACAGGTTGCCCAGAGAAGTGGTGGCTGCCTCATCCTTGGAGGTGTTCAAGGCCAGGCTGGATGGGGCTTTGAGCACTCTGATCCAGTGGGAGGTGTCCCTACCCATGGCAGGAGGGTTGGAATTGGATGATTTTAAGGTCCCTTCCAACCCAAACCATTCTATGATTCTATGACATCGTGTCCAGCACTGAAAGGGAGGGGGACAGCAGAAGGGCTGAGTAGCCTTCCCCGTTCCCCAGTGCATCTCTCCCTCACTCCTACTGTCACCTCTTCTTTGGGGCTCAGCTCCTTAGCCCTCAGTGTGGGGAGCAGCCTTTCCTCCCGTTTTGTGTGCTTTAGATCTGGGTGCTCTCTTAAGCCAGAGCAGAGCTGCGTGGTGTCTGCAGGAGGCATCTCACGCCACGTGCTTTGTTCCTGCAGTGCTGGCGTGGGCCGAACTGGTTGCTTCATTGTCATTGATGCCATGCTGGAGCGGATGAAGCATGAGAAGACCGTGGACATCTATGGCCACGTGACGTGCATGCGCTCTCAGCGCAACTACATGGTGCAGACAGAGGACCAGTACATCTTCATCCACGAGGCCTTGCTGGAGGCAGCCACGTGTGGCAATACCGAGGTGCACGCACGCAACCTCTTTGCTCACATCCAGAAGCTGACCCAGGTGCCACCCGGCGAGAGCGTTACTGCAATGGAGCTGGAATTCAAGGTTGGTGACAAAACCCCAGCATCCCGCTTCCCTGGCTGCCCACACAGCCCCACTGAGCAACACGGCCAGGGGCTAGGAAAGGAGAGCCATGGATCATTACAGACAGTTATTCTTTTGTGTGTTTATAAACCAGGTAGGCGGTGATTTAAAATACATTTGAATTGTAAAGCTTGTGTCAGCTGCAGTCCCCCCTGGATTGGCAGCTTCTGGGAGGATATAAAAGGCAGATGGATGCACGGTTCTCAGCAGCACGTTCTGCTCCAGGTTCACAGTGCGGCAGGAGCTGCATCTGAAATCAGATGCAGATCGTGTTAGTGATAATTGATGTTACTGTGAACAACTTGTCTGGAAACGGCTCCAATTTAAATATGTGAGACGTTTATAGTCTCGTTTCTTCAATGCTGAACTCCGTTATCTTTTAACCACCTCGATACCAAGCCTCAGCATTTAGAATTGGTGAAGGCAGTGTTTTAAGGCACACTGTTTTCAAGAAGCCAAGCCTGTATTTTGCTGACACTATTGCTGAATGCCAACTGCAGGTATTTGTTACAGCCTTGGAGATAGAAGTGAGCTCTGGTAGGCACCCATATTCTCAGATGAGGTGCATTACACTAGTGAGCTCGTGCAGAGGAGTGTAGCTCACGCAGGGAGGCAGCAGATCATGCAGGCTGTGAAATGAACTGCAGCAATACAGCTTCACCCTGGGGATTCCCTCCAAATGACAAATGAGCAAGAAAGGCAAAATATTGACTTTCTGCATAAACTGGGAATAGCTGAGCTGTTCTTTCCTGCGGTCACCAGAGCTGCTGGTGTCCTGGGCTTGGGACAGGGGAACCTGCTGCATTCGTATCTCATGGTGACACCTGCCCTGAGAAACCCATTGAAAGAGCCACAGAATTAGGCTCAATTCTAGCAATTCTGTTCCATGAAAGACAAAAATTTGGTGTGTCTCCATGAATCCCTTTAGAACAGAAATAAAATTTGCCCCTCACTGTCTCCTGCGTGGGAGACCCTGGGAGCGAGATAAGGAAGGGGCTCACATGGCTGCCATCACTCCCAAAAGAGCAACACGGTCCTTCTGCATGGATCCTCTGCCAAGGACCAGCTGCCACAAACACAGAGAAGGATGGCTCTGGAGGAGTTGGAGAGAGTCTTTTGGGGAAGGAAAAGAGAAAATAAATAAATAAAAGAAAAAGGGGGAGAAAGAGGGACTTCTGTTTGAAAGTCTCTACCAGCAGATCTAAGTAAAACATGTATCATGACTCCAGTTTACAAGGCTCAAAGAGAACCATAAAATGTCTCACAGTAACTCAAAATAGATCTTCTTTACCTAAAACTGTCATAATTCTCACATTTTTCTTGGGTTCTTCTGGAGTGAGAAGTAAACAGCAAGACACTTGGAAGATGGAAAGGTTTCTTTCCCTGATGCCACCAGGCTTGTGTCCCTGGTTCAGTGAGGCACATGGCTTCAGGTCCTGGCCCTTTGTGGGTCAGAGAGGTACTGTGGATCTCCACTTCACTCTTAGTGACTTTGGGGCTGTGCCAGCAAGTCACTGCAGGCTCTTCCCACTGCTGTCACCAACAACTGTGAACCAAAAGCCAGCAGCAAGGCTGAGCCCCCCACAACAGAGGGGCTGATGCAGTACTGAAAAAGAGAGTGATTGCTGTGGAATAGAGCAGCCCAGTGCAGCCTCCTCTTAACGTGCCAGCAGAGCCCTTCATCCGGTCCATTCGGTACCTGAAGGGGGCCACAGGAAAGCTGAGGAGGGGCCCTTTATGAGGGAGTGCAGGCATAGGACGAGAGGGAATGGTTTTAAGCTGAAAGAGGGGAGATTTAGATGAGATCTTAGGAATAAATATGTTCCTGTAGGAATGGGGAGGCCCTGGCACAGGTTGCCCAGAAAAGTTGTGGATACCCCATGCCTGCAGGTGTTCAGTGCCAGGTTGGATGGGGCTTTGAGCAACCTGATCCAGTGGGAGGTGTTCCTGCCTGTGGCAGGGAAGTTGGAACTGGACGGGCTTTAAGGTCCCTTCCAACCCAAACAGTTCTAGGGTTCTGTAAAGCCCTGGTCCCCAGTGGCTGTGTGCCCAGAGAGGCCCCTGCTTGCCCTACTGCTAGGATCCTGATTTTGTCCCCAGACTGCTGCATCTTCCAGCAGGGGTCTGACACGTCTCCTCCTCTTTCAGCTGCTGGCCAACTCTAAAGCACATACCTCACGTTTCATCAGTGCCAACCTCCCGTGCAACAAATTCAAGAACCGCCTCGTGAACATCATGCCATATGAGCTGACAAGAGTCTGTCTGCAGCCCATTCGGGGTGTGGAGGGCTCCGATTACATCAATGCCAGCTTCATAGATGGGTACAGGTAAGAGCCACCTTAAGTGCCTAGGCCAGCTTGTCCTGCCTGCTTGGAAACTTGGGCACAGCTGCCTTCTCCTCTTTCCCAAGGTCTCATCCTAGCTGCCCAGAGGTGGGGTTGGCATCACTTTGTTGCGTTTTATCTATCTTCTCAGGTGCTCCAGTGTGTGTAGTTACAATATGTGAAGGCTGCTAGCGAGTGAGCACTGCCAGGCTGGCTTGTATTGCTGTAGACAGGTGCCCACATGGCTGGGGTGGGAGGCTGTGCTGCCTCCTGCAGAGGTTTGTAGGATCTTCTGGTAGGCATTCCCTTGGCATGTGTTTTATATCTGCAGCATCTAACACAAACCTGCCCCTGCTCACTAGCTGTGGCAGCCAGAGGTAGAAGTCTGCTTGCCCCGCTTGGCTCATCAGGAGGCAGCCCAAGGTTCATTGTCTTGATTTTGGAGGCTGTCTGTGGATCCTCAGGCAGGGTTGGTGCTGAACAGTGGGGAGCCCATCACCAGGTTCTGCTCCCCGGGATCTATTTTCGAAAGCACAAATTGAGATCTGATGGGGCAATAACACTTCGTTCCTGTATGTAACTGCTGGCATCACATTCTCAGGTGCTCTAAGTGCCAGGAGAGGAGAATGCAGGGAAACAGCCCAATCGCCACGTCTCTTTCCCAGCCAATCCCTGGACAGTAATCCAGACCAAATCCCAATGATGCACATATAGACAAATTCCTGTCATCTCACTGTGCACCATTGCAATGGGGTCACCCAATGCAGGAGCAGGGGATACAGTGACAGATGTGGCATAGACCCCTCTGGCATTTTAGCTCTGCCCAAACACTTCTTACGGGCTGGTGACCTCCCAGGAGCAACAGACTCTGCCAAAGGGAACAGATGTTGGTGCAGCCAGGCCAATGGATCTGTTCCACTGTCCCTGCTCCAGCAGCTCAGCCTAGGAAGGGTTCCCTGGAGAAGGGGCTGTGTGGAGCCAAGAGTGGGCAGGGAGCAGAAGGGTTGGAAACCTGGGAGCATCCGAACACACCAAAACCGCAGTGAGCCAGGCTCCCTCAGGGTGGGACAGAGAATGGGGAAGGATGAAGGGGCTGGAGAAAAGCTTTCAGGGAGCAGCCTCCGCTCTCTCCTGCCTGTGTGGCTCCGAGCCATCCAGCACTGCATCATTAATGTGACCACCATCACCACCCTGGCAGCCCGGTGTCTGACAGGAGTGCTGCAGCCACTCTGTCCTGGCTCCAGAGCTGATAAAGAGTGATGCTGGTTTTGCCCTTGGGTGATGCGAGGGAGGGCGGGCTGCCAGCACAGCGGGTGGTACCATTTAATGTGCTACCTACCCCATCCCTGAAAAGTGCTGTTATCTCCTCCCATTCTTTCCTTTGAACTGAGCAACCTTCTCAGTATTATCTAAAGAGATCTGTTGGCCCAAGGTCCTGCAGACATCACTGTTGCTGCATATTTATTAGCTCTTTTGTTTCATTCTGCACCCCCACTCCCTGCTTTTTATGTTGTCTTATAAATCCAGCCCCTGTCTTCATCCTGCACGTTACAGCTGTCCTGCAGCACGTTCATTAATTTTTAGCACCAGCAGAGAGATGAAATGCAGGAGGGGAGGAGGATGCCTTGCATCCAGCAGGCTCCGGCGCCCCACAGTGGTAAAGCAGGCGGCACTGGTGTGCCAGGCTGGGCGCTCAGCAAGCCAAGGAGCCGGCATGCCAGAGCTGGCCCTTCTCACAGTCCAAAGCACTAAGGGTGCTTCTGCAGTGTAGGGACTGGGGGAGAGCAGGTTAAGTTCTGCTTTCACATGGGACATATTGAGAGATGCTCTGGCTTGCAATGGAACCGAGAACAAATTTGGTAGGTTTAGAAAAGTTGGCATAATGGTATTAGTGTTTTCCACTCTGCTCTAGTTATTTGCTGGTGTGTGTGATCCAGGTGACCTGATGCAGCAGCTCCACGTCTTCCCATGCAATGAGAGGGACAGTGAGTGCTGCAGAAAGTAAACGTTCAGAAACCTGGGGGTGCCATTGGGATCATCTGCAAACATGGCCTCTCCTTTCATCCCGAAGGGACCTGGCAGCCTGCTCACATGGGCCTGGGTGCTGACGAGGCTCTCAGTGCGCTGGGGAAAAGCAGCAGGAAGAGGCTGGGCTGAGGACACTGCCACCCCAGCAAGGACGAGCAGCCTTTCTGTGTCCTGCACCCACTTAGAAGACCCAGGCTGGGCAGGCTCATCCCTCTCCCTGAGTCCATGGCTGTTCCTGGACGCCCACCTCCAGCAGCTGCACTGTCAGTCCTACTCCCGTTTGCACAGGGCCCCTGTCTCCAGCTCTCCCAGCCCACCAGTGCCCGGCAGCAGCTGCTCCCACTTGCCAGGCACTGGTCTGAGCACTGTCTTGTTTGTCACAGGCAGCAGAAGGCCTACATCGCCACGCAGGGACCACTGGCTGAGACCACGGAGGATTTCTGGCGGATGCTCTGGGAGCACAACTCCACCATCGTGGTGATGTTGACAAAGCTGCGCGAGATGGGCCGGGTATGAATCCTGCTGGAGGGAGAAGGGGGCTGTGTGGCTGCCTCTCTAGGGGCGTGACCCTTTTCACTCAGAGGGTGATGGAGCACTGGAGTAGGCTCCCATGGGATGTAGTTACAGTGCCAAACCTGACAATATTCATGAAGCATTTGGACAACACCTTCAGACACATGGTGTGAATTTTGGGGTTGTTCTATGCAGGGACAAGAGCTGGGCTTGATGATCCTTGTGGGTCCCTTCCAATTCAGGACATTCTGTGTTTCTATGATGAACTAACATTACTAATAAGTATTTCTTTGCAAACACAAACATAAGAATGAGACAATTTATCTCTATCCTTAGCATTCTGCCACTGCTCAAATCATTCTACATCCTACCTGGACGTACAGAGCTCTTACAGAGACTGCATTGACCTCTCATCAGCCTGACAGAAGCTCACTGACCAGATAATGCAGAGTAGCTGAAGGCAATGCATTATCTCCCCCATTAATTTAGAATATGTTTGCATTGAGGATTATGCTATCAGTACTCCTGCCCTGACAGTGCCATCATGGCCTCAGGTTGCGCCAGGGCAGGATTCAATTGTTTATGAGGGAAAATGTCTTCACTGAAAGAGTGGTGAAGCATTGGAATAGGCTGCACAGGGAAGTGATGGAGTCGCCATTGCTGGAGGTTCTCAAAGATGTGTAGACGTGACACTTCAGGACACGGTTCAGCAGGCACAGTGGTGTTGGGCTGACAGGTAGATCTGAGAGGTCTTTTCCAACCTTAATGATTCTATGACCTCTCAACTCACTGCAGTCTGTCCCCAGCACCAGCTGCTCTGGGCCAGCCTCCCACTGGCGTGTCCCATGGCTGACCCTGTGGCCCCACAACCACCTGTGCTCCCAGGGAGCAGGAGGGAGGAGTGACAGCTTGTAAGAGCTGATGTCTCACTGTGTTCCTCATCCACAGGAGAAGTGCCATCAGTACTGGCCCGCGGAGCGCTCTGCCCGGTACCAGTACTTCGTGGTGGACCCCATGGCAGAGTACAACATGCCACAGTACATCCTCCGGGAGTTCAAAGTGACAGATGCCAGGGTGAGTGCAGCTGTTGGATCCTGAGATCCCCTGTACCTCTGCCCTGCCCCAGCCAGCAAAGGGAGTGTGCAAGTGCTCCTGGAGGGACCAGCAAGCAAGGTACTGCCTTGCACTGCAGGCAGAAGGGGCTGCTGCCCCCCACCTGCTACTCCTCTTAACACAAGTTCCTTCCTTGCCAGCTGTGTCAGCCCCCATGAGAAGCTCACTGATCCCCATCGGCACCAGACCCTGCCTTGCCTGGGCTGCACACTTGGGCAAGCATTTAACATGAACTCCCCTGCACGTGGAGTCTCCATGTGCAGCACCTGACCAGGCACAGGACCCCTGTGTGACAGCAGGCATGGCCCTGGGGTGGAGCTGGGCCCCAAAGAGAGCCAGGGCACTGACCCAACAGACCCTGCAGGTGCCCAAAGCCCTGCTCAGCTCAGCCAATCTGGGAAGAGCACGGGAGAGCAGAGGCGGGCTCTCATTTTTCACTGAGTGAGAGATCTGACTGTGGCCTCTGCACTGGGGCGTGGATCAACAGCACCAGTGCAGAAGAGAGCGAGATCAGCCCCTCTTGCTGTCTCCTCACCCATGGTTCACATCTAACTCCCCTGTCTCCGCAGGACGGCCAGTCACGGACCATCCGCCAGTTCCAGTTCACAGACTGGCCTGAGCAGGGAGTGCCAAAGACGGGAGAGGGCTTCATTGACTTCATTGGGCAGGTGCACAAGACCAAGGAGCAGTTTGGGCAGGATGGGCCCATCACAGTGCACTGCAGGTGAGTGGGTACAGATCAGCACCAAGCTTTGCCTTTATCAGAGAGCCTCAAGTTGCACTAGGGGAGGTTTAGATTGGATATTGGAAAAAATTTCTTTACCAAGAGTGGTGTAGTATTGGAACCATCTGCCCAGGGAAGTGGTGGAGTCTCCATCCCTGGAGATGTTCAAAAAACATGTAGATGTGGCACTTTGGGACACGGGTTATTGGGCACAGTGGTGTGGGACTGATGGTTGGACTGGATGATCTTAGAGATCTTTTCCAACTTTAATGATTCTATGTCCCTTACCCACTTATCCTGACAGCTGCCAGGTACCCTGTGCTTGGTGCCCCTCCTGCCATACGACTGGCAAGAGGTGGTCTGGGGATAAGGAGGTGGCAATGACCATGGGTGCTGTGGGCAGCCTTTCAGCCAGACGACGAGATTAACCCTGTGCCCCAGTGGTACTGATTTGTAGCTCCTTGGAAAAGTCCACGTGCAGGGCAGGGTGCCATGCCAGCTTGGCCCAGAGGCAGAGCAGTATTGGGAGGCCTCATGGGGCCAAGAGGGCATCTCTGGCTGAAATGTCCCTGTGACCCCTCCTGGCTCCACTGCGCACGTCCCCATGCTCCCTGAGCTTGCACTGCTCCTAGGAGCTCCGCAGAGCCTCGCTGAGGCAGGCAGGTCTCTAACAACACCTTTTTGTCCCTCTGCACAGCGCTGGAGTCGGGCGCACAGGCGTGTTCATCACGCTCAGCATTGTGCTGGAGAGGATGCGCTACGAGGGGAGGGTCGACATGTTCCAGACAGTGAAGACCTTGCGGACACAGCGGCCAGCCATGGTGCAGACAGAGGTGAGCGTGCCCTGCTCCCCAGGGCAGTGGAAGGTTGGTGGGAGAAGGGAAGAGAGGCAGCATTTCTGGAGGTGCTGCCCAATGTCCTTGGGCCCTCACTTCTCATACTTTCCCATTTGCTGCCTTGCAGGACCAGTACCAGCTGTGCTACAGAGCGGCACTGGAGTATCTCGGCAGCTTTGACCACTATGCAACGTAACTAGTGCTTTCCTCCAGTCGCGGTGGGGATGTCTAGGAGTGGAGACGGGTCCCTCTGAGCCAGAGCCGCCCATTCCTCAGTCCTTCTGTACAGATGGAGGTGCTGCCCAGGCAGCAGACCTCCACGCCAACCAGTTCTGACCACGGTATTTAGGAATTTCGCCCCAGCGCCAACCGAGGGAATCCGACTCCAAAAGCATTTCCAGTCTCTGGCTGAATTTCTGCTCATGCGCATCTCTCGCCCTCTCTCACGCGACTGCATTTCACAGCGAGGCTTTAGGTGGGTGGAATGGGAACTTTTTTTTAAACATGTAAAATAGTTACTAGTGGTTTTTATAATCTCCTATCTCTTTATTTTTTTTTTTTTTGCAAGTCTTAATGTTTTGCCCAGGCAGAACTGGACCCGCCAAACCTTTGGGAGTTGGGGTTTTTTTTTAAATTTCCTTTTGCTTTTACATTTTTTACAGCCCTGTGTTTATTTCAGCCCAGTCACTGCTGGGTTTGGCCATTTTAGTGCAGCTTCCTTGGTAATTTGCAGCAGCTGGCTTGTGGTTCCTGCCCGGCTCCGTTCCCCGTAGGCTGCTTTTTAATCCTCTGTAGAATATGAAATTTCATGGAACTGGACCTAAGCAACCAATTATTTTTTTAGCCTTTCCCTCCCCCCCCCCCATTATTTCCTGAGTAGGTTTGGGTTTGGGAGGGCATATGGGCTTGCTGGAGAAGCAGTCCCCTTTGTCAGCTGGAAAACATTCAGTCCTATTACGATGCGATGCGTGTTAAACCAATCCAGTGACCATGTGTACTGGCAGATCCCGAGATGACGGGAGTCGTCATCACCTTGTTTGTGAGAGACCTGAAATCCCGGGCTCCGGGCTTTGAAGCCTCTTTCTGTGTGTCTCTGGCAAGGGAGCGAGGGAGCAGGAGAAGCGAGTGGGTCCCACACATCCCTGGGGAGGGGATGGATAGAGCGAGACACGGCCCTTTTTGTTATCCCAGTGGTTCTGTGCGTGCAGGCGCCATCCTGTCACCAGTGAAGTGCATTGGAGCCTTTACAAAGGCAAGGAGCACAAGCCCAGCTGCCCCCAGAGCGGAGCCGGGCCGGCTCTCTTGGGAAAGCAGGGTACTGCAGGGAAGGGAAGGGAAAGGAGAGTACACATGGCTTCAGAGGTTGGGTGTATCTATAATTTCTGCTATCTTGCAAATGTTAAAAGTCACTAGAATATTGTACTTTCCGCTACTTCAGGACCTTCTAACAAACCAATGTGGCAAGACTACTGGACTTAATTTAATGGTACTATATATTAATACTCCTTATTATATCACGCTTGCACTAAAGACAGGGAGTGAGCAAGCCCTCTTTTGAGTGCATTGAGTTTTGAATAAAGGTGGTGGAAGGGTATCTAATTGTATTATCACATGTATTCCGAATGTTAAGAATCCAAGCTACGTTGAAATCAGCAATCCAGGGTTGGTAATGTTGGAGGACACATTCATTTTTACCTTGTGGATGCATAGTGCTGTAGGGGTCACTGTTGTATACAGTCTGTTTTCTATTTGTTAATAAAAAAAAAAAAATCTACAGCATCACTGCATAATTCTTGATGTTAATAAATTTGAATAATCGGGTTTCATACAATCTGGCTTTGCTGTCTGTTTCTTCAGGAATAAGCAGAGGCCATAGTGTCCTCTGAAGGTGGGCATGTTCCCCAGCCTGTTGCTAGAGAAGACCTTTTCACAGTGGCACATCCCAGACACGAGTGTCCTATACTTCCAACAGGGACCCTGTGCTGGCAGGAAGCTCAGAGACCCTCTGTGACAACCCCCTTTGTGCATGCATGTGCTCACCTCCTGCCCACCTGCAGCTATACCGGGGTGTACCAAGAGTCCTCAGTCCTTGGCATCTCCAGGAATGGCTCCTGACAAGCCTGTCTTTGCAGCCATGGCCCTCTCTCTGTCCCCTCCTGTTCCCTAAGGATGGATCATTCCCAGCAGGAGGAAGCCAGTAACCACTTTCTTCCCAGGACATAGAATCATAGAATCATTAAGGTTGGAAAAGACCTCTAAGATCATCCAGTCCAACCATCAACCCAACACTACCGTGCCTACTATGCTCTGCGCAAGCTGTCCCAGTGGTGGCTGGGGCCCAAAACCCAACTTCCCACCTGCTCTGCTGCCAATTATTAACCTTCAGAGGACCCTAGGATGTAGCAGGATGCAGCCCTGAGGTGATGGTGAGCTTTTTTGGAACCACATCTGCCTGCATCCCCTTCCTTGCCAGCATGCTGGCTGCAGGACTTTGCTTGTGGGTTTGCAGGAAAGTGAGGGGTTGGTGGCAGCAGGGTTTGATGGCAATATCAGTCCTGGATGAGTCTGAGGCCTCCTGGGATGCTACAGTAACGCTGTTCTGCAGAACTGAGTGCAGTTGTGTATGCAAAGTTACTGCTCAGCAGTAACACCGTCACCTGGCCCCGAACTGCTCAGCAGCACCCGAGTGTGTTTGTGTGTGAAACTCTCACCAAGGTGTGCAATGTATGGTTGTGCCCACTCTGAACTGCAAACCCCAGCTCAGTGCCAGCTCCCAGAGAGAGCAGCACCTGCAGACGGCACAAGCATGCAAGGGAAAGGCCAGCACAAGGGGCAGAACCTCATGGGCCAGAGCCCCGCAGCCTGTCCCTCCTTCCTGAGGAAGCCAAATCTGCCCTGGCCAGCATGGCACGAGGAGTTTGAATGAGTGCTGGACAGACTGATGACCTTTTCTTCGACGTGACTATGGGAATCTTCTCGCTGCCTCCTCGCTGACTTTGCTGGATCTCAGCCACACGTAGCATCTCCTGCCAGGCCAGCCTGGCACCTGAGCAGGTGCCAGATGCAAAATGGTGTTTCCCCCTCGCCCAGCTGGTTCCTACCCCAGTGCTTCACCCACGGGGTGACCTGAGGCTGGTGGAGCCTTTCCTTGGCTCCTCTGTTGGGCAGCCCCACTGGATGCAGATCCAAGGGCTCGCGAGGCAGCACAGGTGTGCAGACGTGTGCACACACGCATGTGCTGGCACCACTGGCATTGGGGTGCTTTGCTTTGCATCACTGCCAGGGCCTGGGTTAGCAAGGCTGCACGGCCAAGCAAGCACCTGCTCGTACATGGGTGCATTTGGGGAGGAAGGATGCCACGCTAAGCATTGCACCTGAATAATCTGGCCAGCTGGGAAGCAGGCAGCGAGTACCTGCCTGCGCTGCAGCAAGGATGCTTTGGCTGTGCCTGTAAATTACAGCTAGCAGTGTCCACGGTGCCACTCACCAGGCACTGCCATGTGCACAGTACGAACCCTTAGTCTGTGCATGCCTCTGAATGCAGTGACTTGGACTCACTGAAAGAAGTTGCCAGAACATTTGTATATATGAACAAGTGCATGTGCCTACTTTCTCCTTGTCCAAGAACATTTGGGGCTTCCTTCCCCATCTGGTGTCTTATTCTTAGCCCAAACCTTCTACAACCAATCCAGGGAAAACAAACACTCCCAATTCACTGCCTCTGTGGGCTCCACTGCTCTGCCTGCCATGCGTAAGGAAGGCACAGAGAGACCTTTTCGGGTGGCCAGGGAGCTTGCCTAGAGACTGAGTAGAAACAGGAGGAGGCAGGGAGAGAACAAGCACCTCAGCATGAACCACACTGGGAATAGCGTGGCTGAGCCCAGGCTGCTGCAGCAAGGCTACTGCTGGGTAGACATTGTGTAGGTACTTCCATTGTGGGGGTGAAGTCATGTGGCCAAAGCCTTGTGCTGGCCTGGCTGGGTAGTTACTGCTGGCTTTTACTTCTTCCTAGTGAAAATTTTCCACTCCTTACTTTAATCAGGTAGCCCTCGTGTAGCCTCACATAAGCGGCTTTGTAAAGGGCATGGTTTGGCAGGTGGGACAGCAGCTAAATGGCAGCTGGTCAAGGGTGAATTCCTGGGCACTGAGGTGCTCTTCTGCTCTTTCTATTTTCTCTTCTTTTTTTTTTTTTCTGCTCATTCCATTGATACCTGTAGCAAGATAGCAGTGTGAGCCCTGCCTATGCTTGGCTTGCCTCCTAGCAATGCTAAATCATAGTGTCATCAAAAGATTTAGGTTGGAAGGGACCTTTAAAGATCATCTAGTCCAAATAACATCCTGCCCAAGCACTTCCCCTTTGGGATTCCATTACTTTAAATTTTATTTTTCAAGGGCAAAATAGTTGTTAAATAAGGAAAAGAAAGAGCTGCACCACTGAACAAATTTGAGCTTTCTCTGCGCTATAGCTTGGCAACTCCTTCCCCCATAGTCCTGGCATTTCTTGTTCTCAGGGACGTTGCCATTTAAATTTGTAAAGTTTCCCAGTTATGAGTGACTTTCTTCATTTTTTTTTCCTGTTCTGACCTGGTTCATTTCTGAGAGCAGGGAAAATTCTGATCCCTCCAATTAAAAGCTCATTTTTGCCCTTTTGCTAGTTTTAATAAGTAACCTCAGTCCACAGTAACAAGCGTATGCCATCAAGCTTTCCTGCCAACGCTTCCCTGCTCACAGCAACTTTCGACCACTTGTCATTACAAAAAGACTGGCTCATGTAGCCTGATATTAGAAAGTTGGTCTTTCTTGACTAATGAATAGCAAGCACAGCTGCCAGGCCACCAGAAAGGCCAGAAATGCAAGAGATTGTCTCAAAACCATTACCTGACAGTTGCCTGCATTGCTACCTGCATCTGGAGGAAGCTGTGTTGTGTCTGCTGTGATTTTAATTCACTTTGGGATTCTGGTCCATATGCCTTGCAATTCAGAGTCTGAGCAGGTCAGAGAGGCAGCAGATCACAAAAAATCTATGTTGGAATGCTGTTTTGGTAAGATTTTTTTTCAGGACTGCCACATGTCTGTACTGCAGTATGTCACCAAAGGAAATGCATGTCAGTAAAAACATACAGTGAAATCAAGATTTATTTAGGCATAAGGGACCCACTGTGGTCTCTGAGGATGGTTACAAGCTCTTTCAGGTGATTTGTGCTTCCTTTCAAGTTTGCCTGTTGGCACTTGCACACTGTTTAGCACAGCACGAGCTGTGAAAATCATAGCTGGTCCCAGCTAAGGGGGCTGGGATCCCTAAACAGGCTCTGTCAAGCATTCAGCCTTGTCCACACTTGGAAGCCTTTGCTGCTAAACCATGCTGTCAGCTCCCCATCCTCACCACAACGGCAGTGGATTACAAACAATGTGCGCTGGCCACGGCAGCATTTTTCCACATTTGTAACTGACCAGTCTGTGCTGGCAAAACTCCCTCACATGGGCCAAGCCCGGCACAGGTCCAGCCCCAGGTTGTGTTCCCTGCCAAAAGTTTGCATTGTATGAAATTCTACCTTGGCTTTGCTTACACACAGAAATTGTAGGAGTATAATTAGCTCGGTTAATACGATCAGTTGGCACATGCCTATTGTGTGTCACCATTCACCGGAGCACCCATTTACACAGGATTAAGATTCAGCACTTCCGACGGCGCTAAGTGTGCCTGCCCTGCCGGCTGCATCAGTCCCGCTGGCAGTGTGCAGGACCCTGGGCACACTGCAGTGCTGCAGCTTCCCATATCTGGTGGCAAACGGGCAGGTGGTGTCCATGACAAGTGGTGTCCACCGTGATGACGTGGTGTCCACCGTGATAACAAGTGGTGTCCCTCTGGGGTCCGAAGCAGGACCAGTGCTGTTCAATATTTTCATCAATAACATCATAGACATTGAGACTGAGTGCAGCCTCAGCAAGTCTGCAGATGACACCAGGTGGAGTGGTGGTCACACCAAAAGGATGGGATGACATCCAGAGGGATCTGGACAAGCTAGAGAAGTGGACCTGTGAGAACTTCATGGGGTTTAACAAGACCAAGTGCAAGGTCCTACACCTGGGTCGAGGCAATCTGCGATTTCAAAACAGGCTGGGGGACGACATGATTGACAGCAGCCCTGCAGAGAAGAACTTGGGGTGCTGATTAATGAGAAGCTTCACATGAGCCAGTAACTTGCGCTCGCAGCCCAGAAGGGCAAACATGGCCTGGACTGCATCAAAAGAAGCTTGGCCAGCAGGGTGAGGAAGGGGATTCTGCCCCTCTACTGTGCTCTCATGAGACCCCATCTGGAGTCCTGTGTTCAGTTTTGGAATCCCCAGCATAAGAAGGATATGGAACTGTTGAAATGGGTCCAGAGGAGTCCATAAAGATGATCCGAGAGCTGGAGAACCTCCCCTATAAGAACAGGCTGAGAGAGCTGGGGTTGTTCAGTCTGGAGAAGGCTCGGGGCAGACCTTAGAGCAGCCTTCCAGTATTTAAAAGGGGGCTACAGGAAAGCTGGGGAGGGGCGTTTATCAGGGAGTGCAGGGATAGCACAAGAGGGAATGGTTTTAAGCTGAAAGAGGGGAGATTTAGATGAGATCTTTGGAAGAAATATTTTCCTGTGAGAGTGGTGAGCCCGTGCCACAGGTTGCCCAGAGAAGTCGTGGCTGCCTCATCCCTGGAGATGTTTAAGGCCAGGTTGGATGGGGCTCTGAGCACCTTGGTCTCGTGGCAGGTGTCCCTGCCCATGGCAGGGGGGCTGGAACTGGATGGGATTTAAAATCCCTTCCGACCCAAACCATTCTGTGATTCTGTGGTTTTATGTTGAGTTGTAGCAGCTGGTTAGGGTGTTCCTGCAGGCACGGTGTCGTGGTCACGGGCTATCCCGCCCCCTATGCCTGCCGCGAGCTGCCTCGAGTGGGCCTGGGCCACCCTAGCAACGCTCGATCCGGCCCCCGGCCCTTCCGTCTAGCAACCGC